>OX375870.1:12341697-12378617 GCA_947359475.1 Heligmosomoides polygyrus bakeri
ATTTTGAATCAGCACCCGAAGCTGTATCCCTAGGTATGCATCTCATCTCAAGCTCTCATGGTCATCTAGTGTCCTTCCCTTTCAAGATAACTGAAATGGCTAAAAGCCTGAGGTCGCACGTCGACATTGGAGGGCATAATATTTACGCTCCAAAGCTCATCAACACCCTGGCCTCTTCACACGTTACCTGTCGGAGTGCAAGGTTCCATCTCAGTGGAAGACCAGCAGAACCGTCTTGCTGTACAAGAAGGGAGACGTGCACGACATTGGCAACTATCGCCCGATCTGCCTGCTGTCCGTAGTCTACAAGCTGTTCACTCGAGTTATCCTGAATAGGATCGGCCAAACGCTGGACGAAGGACAGCCATGCGAACCAGCAGGATTTCGGAGAGGATTCAGCACGATCGACCACATACACACCATTACGAAGCTCATCGAAGTGTCGCGAGAGTTCAAGCTGCCGCTTTGCCTTACGTTCATCGACCTGAAGAAGGCATTCGACTCTGTCGAAACTGAAGCGGTCATCGAAGCCCTGCTCACTCAGGGTGTTCCTACTCAGTACATCAGAGTCCTTCGAGAGCTGTACAGTGGATTCACGACCAAGATCTCACCATTCTACAACGACGTCGTCGTCGACGTGAGGAGAGGGGTTCGGCAAGGGGATACCATATCCCCGAAGCTCTTCAGCGCCACTCTCGAAAACGTCATGCGCGAACTAGAATGGGAAGACATGGGAGTGAAGGTCGACGGCCGGCAACTACATCATCTTCGCTTCGCTGACGACATCGTGCTCATAACACCGCGCATCAACCAGGCGGAGCGAATGCTGGCCGACTTCGATTGTGTATGTGGGAACGTTGGACTGCAGCTGAATCTTACGAAGACGATGTTCATGAGGAACGGATGGGTTTCTGATGCCCCATTCTCGCTCAACGGAACGAACATCTCCGAATGCTTCAGATACGTGTATCTGGGTCGCGAAGTCAATATGGCCAACGACCTAGCACCAGAACTGAGCAGGAGGAAAAGAGCGGCTTGGGGAGCTTTCAAGAGCGTCGAAGAAGTCGCGAAGAAGACGAAGAACGTCCGACTCCGTGCCCACCTATTCGACTCCACTGTTCTTCCTGCCCTAACATACGCCTCAGAGACCTGGGCTATACGAAGGCAGGATGAACACGCGATCAGCGTCGCGCAGCGTGGAATCGAGAGGACGATGCTCGGAGTGACACGACTCACGCAAGTGAGAGAAGGGCTCCGGAGTTCCGAGCTTCGCCGATGTTCGAAGATCAGAGACGCTGTCGCGTGGGCCAAGTTGTCGAAAATTAGGTGGGCCGGTAAAGTAATGCGCTTCGCAGACACCCGCTGGGCGAGAGCCATCACCGACTGGATTCCGCGGGATGTCAAAAGAACACCAGGACGCCCACCAACGCGTTGGTCGGACTTCTTCGTTAAAGCCCTGAACGACCGATATGACGCTCTTCGTGTCCCTCGAGCGAGGAGGATCCATTGGACCACTCTGGCACACGACAGGGACGAACGGAGACGCTGCTGGCACCCGCTCGAGCAATTCGATGATCAACGGGACGATAGGTGATACAGGTGATATATATATATATATATATATATATATATATATATATATATATATATGAGTTGTCTGCCGTTGTCTGCCGCGTTGAGCGGTCGGTCGTTCTTCCGTGTGAAGCGGCCGACCCTACTCGACAACTCGACCGCCTGGGAACGCACTGCCAATGCTATCTCCGGATGAACAACGATTCTGCCGAACCAACAAATCGCCGGACGCCTTCGATTCTGGACCGTGGTGACGCATCTGGGACACGACATGGGGACTGTTTCCTGCTATCCACCTACAACGTCAGGTCAGTCTCTTCCAACGCCGATTTGCAAGCTCTTCTCGAAGCGGCGAGTCACATCAAATACCATGTGATCGCCTTACAAGAAACGAAAAGCAGATTTACCGATGTTCGAACACTCAAGGATGGAACTCTTGTCATTCGTGGAGAGAAAGTTCCATCACGAAACGTCGATGGCGTTGGATTCGTCGTGCACCCATCAATCGTCCAACACGTCGAATCGCCTAAAATCCTGTCTCCTTGCCTTGCAGTGCTTCGAATCCAGCATGCGCGCCAGAAGAACATCTCCATCATCAACTGCTACTCACCGACATCAGCAGCTGATGAGGCCGAAATGAACGCGTTCTACGAACAGCTGGAGATAGTGATACGCAGCGAGAAGTCTTTCTACAAGTTCGTCGTAGGAGACTTCAACGCTAGGATAGGAAAGGCAAGGAAGGACGAATACAGGATGGGAAAGTTTGGGATTTGCGACAGGAACGAAAACGGAAACCGTCTTGCTGTGCTCATATCCACGGCTCGACTATTCCATGGAAACTCGTTATTCCGGAAAAAAGAACATTGTCGCTGGACATGGGAGTCCACCAACGGCACGACTCATGCGGAGATCGATCATATAATGTCTAACAGAAGGTGGTGCCTCTTGGACACTTCCGTTGTACCTTCCTTCTGTACTGGATCCGATCATCGCCTCCTCCGAGCCAAAATCAGGTTCGATCATAAAATGGAGAAGAGCGCCTGCTACCGCTCAAAGGGGAGCAAATAAGTCGTATACGACGAGACCACTCTGGACGAATCGCTGTCCCACTATGACCGGCGCATCGAGGAGGAACCGACCGAAGACTACGAGTTACTGCTGAAACGCCTTCGTGCCTGTGCTCAATCGTCTTCAATTTCACGAAGAACTAGCTTAGATCGTATATCGACAACAACAAAGAAGCTACTCGAGGAAAGAAGAGAATTGAGGCTCAATCCGAATGCAACTCACCTGGAACGATTGATGGCCAACACCAGTTGCAGAAAGGCATTGCAGAAGGATTTGGAAGAACACAGGAAGAAAAGGATACTGGAAGCCGGTCAACAAAAGTCAGGTCTGAAGCAATGTCGTCGGGACATCACCGATCACAGTATTCCATTCACGACTCTGTGAAATGAAGACGGCATCGTCGCCATATCCCGGTTCGAAATGGAATCAATAACAGAGCGGTTCTATACCAATTTGTTCCGCACCAAAACTGCCGTACCGGACCCAGTTATCCCCGCTGGTGGAACAGCTCCAAGGATCCTTCCCTCGGAAGTACGAGTACAATACAGAGCATAAAGAAAGGCACGGCTCCCGGAATAGACAACATCACGACCGACTTTCTTCGAGCAGGACAACATCACCTGCACTCAATTCTTACAGCACATATGACGTCCTATCTTCAGAAGAAAAGGATTCCAGACCAGTGGAGGAACTCGCGCACCGTCATTCTTCACAAGAAGGGCGACAGAAAAGATCTGAAGAACTATCGACCAATATGCCTGTTGAGCGTGCTCTACAAGCTTTTCACGAAGATCATTCTTGAGCGCATATCGCGAACATTGGATGAAGCGCAACCGGTAGAACAAGCTAGATTTCGTCGAGGATTCAGCTGCGTGGACCACATCCAAACCGTCGCGAGGGTCATCGAGGTATGTAAGGAGTACCACCTGCCCCTTGTCTTAACCTTTGTCGACTACGAGAAGGCCATTGACAGCGTGGAAACGAATGCAATTCTGTCAGCGCTTGTCGACCAGGGAGTGGACCCGTCCTACGTAAGAACTCTGGCCGACTGCTATCGCCACTGCTCAACGACAATACAACTGTTTCAACGCCCCATCAACATCCCTATCGAAAAGGGCGTTCGACAAGGCGACACCATCTCGCCAAAGTTGTTCACCGCCGCCTTGCAGTGGGTGATGAAGTCGCTCGACTGGGACGAAAAGGGGATTTGTGTGGATGGAAAATTCCTTTCGAAAATTCTTCGTTTTGCCGACGGCATCGTCATCTTCTCGACGACTACCGCTGAAGCAGAGACGATGCTAAAGGAACTCAACGAAGCAGGGATGAAAATCGGGCTGCGAATAAACCGGAAGAAGACACAGTTCATGAGGAACGCCTGGTGCGAAGGAGAACAGATCAACAATGATGGCTCTCCTTTGACGGAAACAACATCATACGTTTACCTGGGCCGTTCCATCAACATGGACAGCGATATGAAGGAGGAACTTTTAAGAAGGAGGAAGGCCGCGTGGTCGGCCTACGGGTCTCTCAAAGAGGCCACCAACCAACTCTCGGATCCCGATCTACGCGCCCACCTGTTCGATTCAACCGTCCTCCCAGCGCTCTGCTACGCCGCCGAAACGTGGGCTGACACTGCGTCCACGTCAAAATCCTTGCGTACTACTCACAGAGCGCTCAAAAGATGTCTCCTCAAGTTCAGCAGGTTATCACAACACCGAGCTGGCCTTCACAGTTCCGACTTACGCACGATGTCACGACTAAGAGACCCGGCGGAATACACATCGAAGATGAAGCACCGATGGGCCGGTCATATCATGCGAAGCACGGACGATCGCTGGACAAGAAGAACAGCGGAGTGTATTCCAAGAGGGTGCAAGCGTCCTCGAGGAAGACCTCCAACGAGATGGTCAGATGTGTTCGTCGGAATCATCGAGAGGCAGCGTTCGTTGCCAAATTCTAAATCAGAATCGGCTGATGGTCGTGGTCGTCGTTCCAATCGAGCTATACGAACATCATGGATGACAATTGCGAGAGAAAGAAACGAATGGCGATTGCGTTGAGGCTCGCACGACCAGTGAAGAAGAGCAGATGTAATCATGTCGCTCACAGTTTTGACAGGAAGGCTTTCCATTGACCCAGTCGGGATTTTGGTGTCCCTTTGACAACTGACAGAAGAGGGCATCTCAGACTCTAGACTCACTTTCGATTCGTGCGGGCACACTGATCGGTCGCGTCCTTCCTCGTCCGTCAAGGCACGCTTCGTCTCACAAGCACAGCGGCTCTGCTGGCTATATTCATTGGCATCATCGACAAAGGCGATTTTTCTTGTGGCAGGAGAATCTATCTGACTGTTATTCAATCCCTTGCCACCAGGAAAGGTGAAGTTTTTCGCGTTTTCATCGGTTTTCCGCGTGCAGTTTGCTTCGGTTGATCGACTGTGACGTGACCACCATGGAGACTACCACTGTTGTTCCTGTCGTTAAGGGAGTTGGCCACTGCTGCTACTGCTGCTGTCTCCCGAAGACGTACGACCATCCGGTGGGCTCGGTGACGCTCTCGCGAAACTCAATGAGTCGACGGAAGTACCACACTGCCTGAAGGTCGTCCTCGCGGAAATGGCACAGCGACTAGGAGTGGTCATGGCGGAGAATCAGAGGTTACGTCAAGAAAATGCGTGTATCCCTCAACTGCGCCGTGATAACGAGCAACTTCGTGAGAAAATTGTTGCTTTAGAAAGCCAATTGAATGCCGCTTCGAATCAAGTGACGCATTATGATCAGCCTTATTCTCCCAGCTATGATTTTCACGAATGCGAAAGACGAAGATCTTTAGTCATTAGTGGGCTCTGCGAATCTCAAGCGCCAATTCTTAGGAACCGTCTACAACATGACTTTGAAAGTGTCATGAACGTACTCTCCTTTCTAGGCGTGGAGTCATATCCTATAGCAATTTATCGTTTAGGTAAGCCCATACCAGGCAAGAACCGTTTGCTCAAAATTGTATTGCCTTCAACGTTTCATCAAACTCTCGCTCTCAGGAGGGCACCTCGACTTCGGTCTTTCCCGGCTCAGGGAGTGCTCCTTAGGGAATCTCTCACCTTGGCCGAGAGAAATCGAAGGAAGGAGCAACGATCTCTTCGTGGCGGTATGCGCACTCCTTCCAACTTCTCGGTGCCCCATCCATACGGTGGGCCTGCCGAGGAGCAAATTGGACGTAGTAATCTGACAGTCGCAAAAGATCAGCCAAATGCTAAGCGTTTAAACTAGACTCGGCTGGGCGGTCAGTGATCTCACCACATATGTCCTGTTTTTATGCTAATGTTAGATCGTTGCCTAAGGACGCCAAGTATATAGAGCTAGCTCTTGGTAGAAATTTTGATATCTATATTTTCTGTGAAACCTGGCTCAAGAAAAAGCACACAATTGCCTCTGTACTTGGCGGTATTAGTCAAGAATATAATGCAATTCGTTGCGACAGATTCAAACGTGAAGGTGGAGGGGTGGCTATTTTCGTGAAAAACACGCTTTTATATGAAACTATTTACTACGAAAGTGTTCGCTATGGCTACGAGCTCTTGTGCGTTGATGTCTTCACTTCTTTTGAAAGTTTTCGAAACATTGCGGTATACCGTGCACCATTCTGTACCAATTCTCTCACGGATCAACTTGTGAAGACATTGAGTGACCTAAGCTCGTACGAAAAACAGTAATTTTGACCGGTGATTTTAATATGCCGGAAATCAATTGGAGCAACCTTGGAATTAATACAGGCTACCAAAACTTCATCGATTTTGTCAGATGTCACAATTTCATCCAACATGTTAAAAGACTGTCCCGTGGCGCTAACATTCTTGACATTCTCCTGGCAAACAACAATAATACTCTAAACGGAATTGCAATTCTTCCTCCGGTGGGAAACAGCGACCATTGCAGCTTCTCATTTAGGGTAAGCGTGCGCACAAGCGAGCCATTGAAAACCTACAGGAGGCTGTTTTCCAAAGCGGATTATGATCTAGTATGCAGCTATCTCTCGTCCGTAATGTGGAGGGAATCTTTTCTACAAACGGCATCTGTAAATGATGCCTATGAAATGTTTATAAACATCCTCTCGCACACAATTGATATGTTTGTTCCTTGGGGTAAAGTAGAGGCAAATCGCTCTGTTCTACCGCCTTACTTACAGAATATGCTAGATCACAGAACATGTCTTTTCAACAGCGCTTGTAAGTCAAATTCTTCTCACGACTGGAAAAAATACAAAGATTTCTCCGAAAAATTTTCACAAAAGCTCATTAAGTACAATAACCAAATAGAAAAGCTTATAATAACTCAGGTAAAAAGCAAGGTTTCTACCGTCTTCTAGATAGCAAGCTTAGAAAAACAAAGCAGTCAGGCGTTCTTATTAAGGGAGCAGTTAGAGCAGTTTCTGACCTTGATAGGGCTAATCTACTGGCGGACCAGTTTTGTGAGGTGTATTTAGAGGACAATGGAAATTTTCCCCGTTTCGAAGCCAGCATCAATACCCCCATGGAAATACTTTCATGGATACAAGAGAAGGATGTATTCGAAGTTATCCAAAAGTGGCCGAGGTCAACTTCCTTGACACCAGACTTTATTCCATTGATATTCGTTCAAAAAGTCGCTCATGTCATTGCGGAACCATTCGCTTACATCTGCAATCAATCATTAATGTTGACAGAAATACCAAATAGATGGAAGCATTCTTTTGTCACTCCTTTGTTAAAGAAAGAGCCTTCTACGGACCCAGAAAATTACAGACAGCATCACGTCCCTGTTTTCTAGAGTTTTTGAAAAATTGGTAAAAAAATCCATTACTGAGCATTTAGAAAAGAATTCGCTTATTCCAGAAAATCAACATGGTTTCGTAAGTGGTAGATCTATTAAAACAAATATGCTTAAGTGTATCAATGACTGGACAATCACTTTGGATGGCAAAAAGTGCTGTGACATAGTTTACTTCGATTTCTCGAAAGCGTTTGATAGAGTCAGCCACCAGAAATTGATCGGCAAAGTTGAGCGCCTTGGATTCCATCCCCTGTTAGTGAGTTGGATCAGGGAGTATGTTACAGGAAGGACTTTTCAAGTTAAATTGAATAAGACTTTTTCGTCTATCCGAGACGTCAGGAGTGGAATTCCTCAAGGTAGTGTATTATCGCCCATCCTATTCATGATTTACACCTCATATTTGCCTTCTATTATGGCCAACACTAAGGTTAAATGCGCTCAGTTTGCCGATGATCTTAAGATCTATGAAGAGATTGTAGAGGGCGAGACATCAGATCTCCAAACTGTAATTAACAAAATTGCTAGGTGGTCTAAGGATTGGCAGTTGCCGTTGGCGCCAGAAAAGACGAAATTCATGAGAATTAGTCACTCCACCGCACCAGTTAGTTACTCTATCAACTCCGTTTCTTTGAACATGGTGGACAAAATCAAAGATCTAGGTTTTCACTATGACAATAAACCAAATTTTTCAGAACATTATAGAGAAGTTTGTAGAAAAGCAATAAGAAGAACCTTCCAAATCTTCAAAGGGTTATCCACTAAAAACTGTTCTGTTTTAAGCAAAGCTTATACGACGTACGTTAGGCCAGTAGTGGAGTCATGTACCACTGTTTTTTCGCCACAAAAAAGGAAGGATATAGAGCTGTTTGAAAAAGTGCAAAATAATTTTACACGAAAGACCATTATTCGGTATAAAGGTTTCTTTTGTGCACGCGTACCGAACCCTAGAATTCGAAATAAGTTTTCTGGACCTCCATACTCTCAGTTCACGCAGAAACATAAATGACGTTTGCAGCGTTTTCAAAATCTTGTCAGGAATGTTTGGAATCAAGGCCACAAATTTTTACAAACTTGCTCCTTCAAAAACAAGAGGTAACATCTGGAAAATAGTATACGCTAGGCCAAGAACCAACATTCGAGCTCAGTCTTTCACTATAAGAGCTGGGTCAAAGTACCAAAACTTGAAAAGTGATATCCACCACTCCGCCAAAAACTTTGGAATCTTTAAACGAATTGCTAAAAAAGCTCTTCAACAGTACTAGACATCCCCATCTCTGACCGTCAAGTCGAAGAATTCTGCGTAGTTCTTAAGTTGTCTCAGATACTTCTCATCGTTGTCTTCAGGTATTAGCATGTTTCATAAGCTAAGTTTGTTGCTGTTGTGTTGTTGTTGTGAATGCGGCACCCTTCGCATGCATCCATTACAATTTGTTTTCTCACGACTGTCTTACACGGCCGTAATAAATTATTATTATTATTATTATTATTATTATTATTATTATTATTATTATTATTATTATTATTATTATTATTATTGTCTGCAAACCCCAAGATCGAGAGTGAGGTCAAGTTTTCTCATTCATAGGAGCATCAGGGAGCTCAACACTACTTTCTGAGAATGAGGTTAACATGTCTATGTCTTCTTTTAAACCTCAAATTACAGTAAGGCTTCGTTAGGCTTGTTTCACAAAACTTTCATTCAAACCTTTACGTGTTAGTAAGCCACAGGTTCTATTCCAGCCAAACGCTTTCGTGTGAAATTAGGCAGTGACTGCGCTTTGTAACACTCAGAAGCATTCCCAGCTCCGAGTGTTTACTCCGGCTGACAATCGCAGACAAGGAAATTATGCGTGCCAGTTATTATAAATACAAACATACTCGAAACGAGGACCTACTAGCATTATCTTAAAGCTGTCCGACAATCACATAAAGTCATCAAGCTACGAACGTTGTGATGAAAACGACATTGGAATCGTAGCTAGCCCTCCCGCAAACCCTAGCGTACCTACTTCTACCCTAGGAACCACCTCTCTTACGCGTGAGTCAGACGATCCTCTTGACTCAACCAGCCAGCACGCTGGAATCACGTGAACAGCTGCCGCGATTACGACTGCTCGTCCGCGCCAGACCCTGGCGCCGAAGACCCCGCCCCCAAAATCGTGCGCATTCGTGCGCACCCCAAACTCGGGACTTACCAAACGAAGCAGCGTACTTATTAATCTTGTTCAAAATAGGTCTCGTTGGGGTAATCTGCCATGGAAAGAACGATTATCACGGTCGTTTTTTGCGGAAGTGCCTTATAAGCCCGTTATAGTAAGTTCAAATCGCACATGGCCTTGTGGAATACCACGCGCTAGTAAAGGGTCGTTTAGGACCAATTTATACTTCGATGCCGGGGCAGCGTGCTTATTAATCTTGTTCAAAATAGGTCTCGTAGGGGTAATCTGCCATGGAAAGAACGATTGTCATCATTTGAGTGCCTGTTGGTCTGCTGTGCGGCCGTCCACCTTGCTGCTGCTTGCGATTTTTCTATCGCAATAGCTTTCACTTGCGATTCGCTGTTCTTCTGCGTCAGAGACATTGAGAGGAACCTCGTGGCGGGTTTCGAAATTACCATCTATTGCCCAAGCCACCTCAGAAGGTAATTCTACTGTTTCTGCCGTCTTTTCTGCGTGCGGTTGAGGGTTCGTCATTAATTGATCGGTTCATTTCGTGATCAACCATCGTCATGTCGCCGTCGAAGACTTCAGTCCAGAAAGCGGTCAAAGCTGTGGCAGTCGATGGTGATGGAAAAGATCCAGGACATGGTTAAGACGAGGTCGCGGCTGCACTTCAGCAGTTACAAGCAGATAAGCGAACGCCAGGATTCATCAAAGTCCTTATGAATCATGTGGTTTCCTATCAAAAAGAGCTAAGTGCTGTTTTATCTAAAAATCAAGAGCTACAAGAGCAACTGGCTGCTCTTCGCGAAGAAAATTCGGCTCTAAAAGCAGCACTTGCTGAGGCTGCTGGAAAGAGTGGTGCACCCGCACCGCATGAGGGTATTCCTGCCAGCATCTTATCTTATGTTGATGAAAAGGAGCGCCTACGCTCCATTGTCGTCGCTGGAGTCGCTGAATCCACGGACACTAAGTCGACCGAAAGAGCGATTCCCGACTACAACTTTGTAAAGGACATTTTCAATCATCTAGAGGTGGAATGTATACCCCAGATTACTTATAGGCTTGGAAAGCCTCAAGAAGGCAGACCTCGCCTCTTAAAGGTAGTACTTCCAAACACATATTATCAGTCCTTGGTTCTTAGGAGGGCTTCCAGGTTACGGTCATTCTCTTTCAGAGGCGTTTACATACGCCCCTCCCTGACTATGCAAGAGAGGGAACGGAACCGGGAGGCTTGGTTAGCCCGTCGTAACTCCAATGATGTGGCTTACCTGACCAGCCAAGGTAGTCAGCTGAATAGGTCTGCAGTAAACTGAAAAGCTTTCCTCGGATACCTGCCGTTGACCTAATTTGCCTTTACCGTAATATTCGATCTTTACAGAAGAACATACAACCTCTTAAATTTACAGTCAGGAACTTAAGCTGTAACATTGTGATTATTACCGAATCGTGGCTAAGCGATGCCATCGATCTACTATTAGGGGGGCCAAAAGTAATGGGACAAATTGAAAAAAAATCTTTATCTCTTTATAACTCAATTACAACTCAACGATGCTGAGGAATGTATTTGCCATTAAGGGCAATGGCCTTGCTGCCATCGCTCAGTCAACTTCCTGATCCCATCCTTGCAGAACTGCTTGAGCCTGGTGTTGATCAACTACTCGATATGGTTGTCAAGGACTCCTTGGGTTTTTGTGTCCCTTCCGACCAGGAGGTCCCGTAGGTCCAAGAAGTGGTGGTAGTCGCATAGAGAGATGTCCGGCGAATACGGTGGGTGAGGCATGTGAACGTAGCCCAGCTGGCCAAGCTTATCCGTGGTTACTTGTTCCCGATGGGGTGCGGCGTTGTCGAAGAGGAGAACCTTCTTGAAACGCTGCGATTGAATAAAAGCAAGTCGCCGGCCCATCTCTTCTATTTCGTTCACAATGGCCTTGGAGTTCACCGTAGTGCTCTTGGGAAATAGCTTCCGGTAAACCGGTCCATGGGCGCAGACCCAAAATCTCTGAAGGTGCTTCTCGCCGTGAACATCTCGCCGAACGAAGGTTGCTAACAGGTTAAAGCCTCACCCAGACTCGCTGCTTGACAGGGTTAAGGTAGAAGACGTACTTCTTATCTTGCGTGACTACTGAGTTCAGACTGCTCGAGATTGGGAATTGGGCGAGATTTGCGCGACACAGGTCGACTAGTCAGACTGGGGTTTCGGCATGCTTCTGGAAAGGGCGAGAGTGGTCACTTCTCAGGTGGCCATCAGTAAGTAGCAAACAAACATACAATTACGAAAAGTACGAAACCCGATTTCAGTCATGACTTATATAGGCACGGCATGGAAAGTCTCATTAGTCTTGCACCCCCCCCCCCTATTAGCCAACTATTTCTCATACCTTTTCAATATTCATTTGCCGCGAAGTACGTCCACAGTCATGTCCGCTTCCATCTGTGAACGGCCATCCATGGAGAAAAATCAGTAATGTCGATCGATAATTGTGGAACGATTGATATTGACGGCAAATTACAAGAGTTATACATACATGTAACAACACTTCCGTATGACTCCAACATCTTGTGGCGGTCAACTTTGGTAAAGAATCGAGAAAATGGATCAATAGTGGTTGGAAATTTGATGTCGTTCATTTGTTGCGATGTGTGTTGACCGTTTTATCCTTCTTCTTCTTCAGCGTTTGTCCCGCTTGGCTGCGGGGTCCGCTTTCCTGGAATGTTTCCCCGATCAAATGCCTGATCAGGGTGCAGCCTAGCCAGCTTCAAGTCCTGATGCAATGTATCAAGCCACCGCTGTTTTGGTCGCCTTCGTGGCCGCCTACCGGGCACATCAAGGTTAAGACCATTCTTTCGGACAGTGTCATCTTTTGCGCGAAAGACGTGGCCGTAGACTGGGGTTTTGGCATGCTTCTGGAAAGGGCGGAAATGGTACCTTCTCAGATGGGCTTCAGTAGGTAGTATACAAACATACAAATACGATAAGCACAAAACTAGACTTCAGCCACGAGATATGTGGACACGGCACGGGGTGTCTCATTACTTTTGCCCCCCCCCCGCCCTAATACCAATCCTTGGAGATCTAGGTGAGGATTTTACCTATGTAAGATGTGATAGAGTTCACAAAAGAGGAGGTGGCGTGCTCATTCTTGTCAGGAAAGGTCTTCTCTTTGAAACAATCTGGAGTGAATCGGTTCCTGATGGTTTTGAAGTAATATGTTGTGACTTGCAGATAGCTCAGGCTCCCATTAGGCTAATTGCTGTGTACAGGACGCCTAGTGCTTCACTTAACAACACTATTCAACTCGTCAAGGTAATAAGTGATATGTGCTCTTGCAGGGCACAGTGTATAATCCTAGGTGACTTCAACCTGCCAGACATAGACTGGTCTAATCAGAATTCCTTGAGCGGCGTCATGGCGTCAAAATGTTTTGTAGACATGTGCAAATCATGCAATCTTCATCAGAACATCCATGCACCGACCAGGTATGGTAACGTGCTTGATTTAGTGCTTACCAGTCATCCTCATCTGGTTAAAAACATTGTCGTTGGACCACCAATAGGTTCTAGTGATCATTTATGCTTCACATTTCGCCTTAAATCTTTTGTAAGGAATGCTGAATACCGCCTAATAAGGGCGTTTAGTAAGGCTAACTATGACCTCATCTGTGAATTTCTGTTAACTCTCGATTGGCGATCACTCCGAGAAAATGAGAAATATTCAAGCGTAAATGACAAGTATGAGTTCTTTATATCCACTCTTCATAACTGCATTGAACAATTCGTTCCCATACAAAAAGTTTCATCAAAATTTAGCAATTTGCTAAAGCTTTTTGAACGCAGGCAAAAAATATGGCTGGACTGTCAGAATTATCCTTGTTCGGATAATTTTGATCTCTTTAAGGCTATGAATAAAAGATTTGATTGCCTGTTGGATCGGTATAACAAATACATTGAGAAGAAATTCCTAGAAGGTCCTAACAAGTCGTCACTTCATAGGTTATTACACTCCATCCTAAAGAGACCTGAGAGAATTCCTGCCTTGAAGGATGAAGCTGGTAGCTCTGCTCTAACCGACTTGTCTAAGGCTTCGTTGTTAGCTCAATATTTCCAGAAATCGTTTTCGGTAAATACTAGTAATTATGAGTCATGCAATAATATTAACTCTTCTTTCCGCATGGAGCCTACAGTTTGGTTTTATAGAGAGGAAATTTATAATGAATTATGTACCTTACCAGCAACGTACTCTGTTACCCCAGACCAAGTACCACCGTACTTTATCCGGAAGGTTGCCATCGCAATTTCTTACCCTCTCGAACACATATTTAACGCCAGTTATATGACAGGTGAGGTGCCATCACGTTGGAAACATGCATTTGTTACACCGATTCCCAAGAAAACCCCCCATCACCTTGTGTCTAATTATCGTCCTATTAGTATTACCTCAGTTTTCTCCAGATTGTTTGAAAGAAAAGTCAAATTTTCTCTTGTATCCTTTCTTGAGTCAAATGCGCTAATCCCCAATGATCAACACGGTTTTCGAACAGGCCGTGCCACTGAAACGTTGATGTTATCAGCTCTGAATGACTGGACACAGGCTCTTGAGCATAAAACTGATGTCGACGTAATATATTTTGATTTTATGAAAGCTTTTGACAAAGTTCCTTTCAAACGACTTGTTGCTAAACTTATAGAGCTAGGTGTTCATCCCAGGGTAACTAATTGGATAAAAAAATTTCATAACTGGCAGGTCGTTCCAGGTGAGGATCAATGAATCTTTCTCAGAATCCTTTCCTGTGACCAGTGGAGTTCCTCAGAGAGGTGTTTTATCTCCAATCCTTTTCTCTGTGTATACCTCGGTAATTCCTTCCTTGGTCACTCAATTTGGTGTCACATGTAAAATGTTTGCTGATGATATAAAGATTTACAAGAATGTGAGCGGTGCGAATGACCACATTGCTCTTCATTCCGCAATAAACGCTATTGCTGATTTGTCAGAATACTAGGAACTGCCGTTATCTGCGCAAAAGTCACATGTACTTTATCTTGCGCAACATGGTAACAGGAACAGCTACCAGTTTACGGCAATATTGCCAGTTTGCGGGACTTGGGTTTTATATTAGATGCAAGTCTTTCATTTAAGGAACACTGTCTTGCAGCAAAAAAAGCTGAACGAGTCGTTCACAGCTTATTTAAATCATTGCGAACAAACTCAGTTGAGCATTTGGTGTTAGCTTACAAATCGTACGTTAGGCCTATTCTAGAATATGGTAGCACTGTTTTCAGTCCTAAATGTAGACGTAAAGTAGCTAGACTCGAGTCAGTGCAAAACAGCTTCACAAGGAAGCTTTGGATAAGAATTCACGGATATAATTACAACACCATACCTTCAGCATCACAGAGAAATAAGATCTTTAACCTACGTACTCTCTCGTATCCACGGATCTCCCTCGATAGAGAGCCTTCGGGCTCTCTTGTTAAGAGGGATCTCGGGCCGCTTGTCGCAGGGCCACGTGGCGCGTCCCCGGGTGGTGGATAGGGGAATTAAACGCGAACCAAATGCGACCGTGTACTGCCCAGAGACGCAGGTGGGATGCAGGGGATGGACTCCTTGCTCCTGCTGTGTCGGGTCGATGCGTTCCTTGTGCGTGGGAGCGGCATGTTCGTGCACAGTGTGCGTGGATGTGTCCGTGACTGTGCGGATTGTAACTGTGTCGGCTCGGCCAAAAGCTTGCACTCGGTAGACTGGGAGTACATGTAAGGCGATTCGAGGCCGCCTTAAGTCTCGCCCCGTCCCTTCGGGCAGTCTGGCTGGCTGCCCGGAGTACCCCGCCCGCACGACAGAGCCTGACTAGCTACCCGTGTTGTATTCCAGTCAAACACAGCAGCACTAAAGGGCCTCATTCCCCTGACCCCGAAAGAGCCCCCATTTCTGCAGCGATGGGAAGGACGAGTACGGAGAGGCTGCTAAAATCTCAGGGCCTAACCAGGCTGCGCAAACTGAGAAGGACTAGGATGACGATCTGTACTTACAACGCCCGCACGCTTGCGTCGGAAGCATCCGTCGAGGACCTGATGATGCAAGCCAGGAAGATCAAGTACGACGTCATCGGACTGACCGAGACGAGAAGACACCACCCCCTACACGCCGCCTACGACTCCGGAGAAGAACTGTTCCTCGGAACATGCGACAGCAGGGGAGTAGGCGGCGTTGGTGTCCTCGTCAACACGCACTTGGCCATGAACATCGATTCGTACGAGTCTCTGACAAGCCGAATCGGACGTCTGCGACTGAAGCGATGTGGCTCCGTGCCAGCCTTGACTGTGTTCGTCGCGTATGCCCCAACATCCGACTACGACGACGAAGACGTCGAGGCCTTCTACGTGGAGCTGGAGAAGTTCTATAAGGAAGATCACACCTTCTACAAGGTGATCGTCGGCGACTTCAATGCCAAGATCGGGCCACGAAGGTCGCTGGAAGAACTTCACATCGGAACCCACGGTTTGGAGTGGAACGAGCAAGGTGAAAGGCTGTCTGAGTTTATCATGTCGACCAAGACCATCCATGGAAACTCGCAGTTCCAGAAGCCTCCCTCCCTACGATGGACCTGGGAATCCCCCGGTGGCCAGTTCCACAACGAGATCGACCACATCATCTTCAATCGCAAGTATTGCCTGACCGATGTCTCCGTTGTCCCCAAGTTCTACACGGGATCGGACCACCGCCTCCTTCGCGCGAGGTTCCGCTTTTCGCGTCAAGGAGAGAAGGCCGCGAAGTTCAAGAAGAGGAGTCCCAGAACGACCATCAACTGGGATCTCTACACCTCTCTTGTCGGCCTTTGGGAAGATGCCGTCATGGACAACGTCGACGAGGAATACGATCGCTTCGTGCACCATCTCCACGATAGTGCTAAGGGAGCCGAGAGCTTGAAGACCACCAAGAGACGCCTGTCTCCGGAAACTCTCGAGCTGATACGCCAACGTGGAGCAGCACGAGCGTCAGGCAACTATCAACTGACGTCCGAGCTTGCAAAGCTATGCAGAGCGGCGATAAAGGAAGATCTGAAGGAGAGAAGGGCGGAAGTGTTGGCTGAAGCAGCAGAGGCAGGGCTGAGCATCCGCAATGCCCGCCGGAACTTCGCCAACTTCAAGACCAAGATGACCGCTCTCCGACGTCCTGACGGAACCGTCACCTCTTCCAGAAGGACCATGGAGAAAGTCATCCACGACTTCTACTCCGATCTCTTCGATAGCCACGTCCACCTGCCCCTACGCCATCTTCCGCAGGATGGATACGTCATCCCCTCTGTTCTCCCTTCCGAGATCCGACACGCCATCTCGTCGGTGAAGAAACGTACAGCACCCGGTCCTGACAGGATCAGAGCTGAACACCTGAAGAACCTCCCGCCAGCGCTCATCAACACCTTGGCGCGGCTCTTCACACGCTACCTATCCGAATGCAAGGTTCCATCTCAGTGGAAGACCAGCAAGACCGTCTTGCTGTACAAGAAGGGAGACGTGCACGACATTGGCAACTATCGCCCGATCTGCCTGCTGTCGGTAGTCTACAAGCTGTTCACTCGAGTCATCCTGAATAGGATTAGTAGAACGCTGGACGAAGGACAGCCATGCGAACAAGCAGGATTTCGGAGAGGATTCAGCACGATCGACCACATACACACCATTACGAAGCTCATCGAAGTGTCGCGAGAGTACAAGCTGCCGCTTTGCCTTACGTTCATTGACCTGAAGAAGGCATTCGACTCCGTCGAGACTGAAGCGGTTATGGAAGCCCTGCTCACCCAGGGCGTTCCTACTCAGTACATCAGAGTCCTTCGAGAGCTGTACAGTGGATTCACGACCAAGATCTCACCATTCTACAACGACGTCGTCATTGACGTGAAGAGAGGGGTTCGACAAGGGGATACCATATCCCCGAAGCTCTTCAGCGCCACCCTCGAAAACGTCATGCGCGAACTAGAATGGGATGACATGGGAGTGAAGGTCGACGGCCGGCAACTGCACCATCTTCGCTTCGCTGACGACACCGTGCTCATAACACCGAGCATCACTCAGGCGGAGCGAATGCTGGCCGACTTCGATCGTGTATGTGGAAGCGTTGGACTGCAGCTGAATCTTACAAAGACGATGTTCATGAAGAACGGATGGGTTTCTGATGCCCCATTCTCGCTCAACGGAACGAACATCTCCGAATGCTCCAGCTATGTGTATCTGGGTCGCGAAGTCAACATGGCCAACGACCTAGCACCAGAGCTGAGCAGGAGGAAACGAGCGGCTTGGGGAGCTTTCAAGAGCGTCGAAGAAGTCGTGAAGAAAACGAAGAACGTCCGACTCCGTGCCCACCTATTCGACTCCACTGTTCTTCCTGCCCTAACATACGCCTCAGAGACCTGGGCTATACGAAAGCAGGATGAACACGCGATCAGCGTCGCGCAGCGTGGAATCGAGAGGACGATGCTCGGAGTGACACGACTCACGCAAGTGAGAGAAGGCCTCCGGAGTTCCGAGCTTCGCCGACGTTCGAAGATCAGAGACGCTGTCGCATGGGCCAAGTCGTCGAAAATTAGGTGGGCCGGCCACGTAATGCGATTCGCAGACACCCGCTGGACGAGAGCCGTCACAGACTGGATTCCGCGGGATGTCAAAAGAACACCAGGACGCCCACCAACGCGTTGGTCGGACTTCTTCGTGAAAGCCCTGAACGACCGATATGACGCTCTTCGTGTTCCTCGAGCGAGGAGGATCCATTGGACCACTCTGGCACGCGACAGGGACGAATGGAGACGCTGCTGGCGCCCGCTCGAGCAAGTCGATGATCAACGGGACGACAGGTGACAGGTGATACTCTCTCGTATCGTAGAAGAAAATATGATTTAGTCATGATTTATAAGTTGATAAATGGTATGGTACGCCTTCCTCTTCAGAAGTTCTATTCGGTCTCTCCTTCTAACACAAGGGGTTGCCAATGGAAAATCCAAGTTCCCACTGCTAAAACTAATGTAAGATCCTCATTTTTCACTAATCGAGCGGGTGTTAAATTTCTGAAGCTTTCCAAGAAATTTAACCTACCAAGCAGTCTAAGGCATTTCAAAAAACTAGCTGACAGGTATCTCCAGGAAACTTTATAGTTTGCTGTTGTTTTTGATGTTTTTGCTTTGTTGTATAAACTAAATTCACTTATCGAATTTACCGCTGTTGTGTATTGATGTGTATTTGGTCTAACTGTATTTCTTAATTGTATCGCGTGGCTGTCCACGTACAGAATAAATAAATAAATTTTCAAGGTCGTTTTTTGCGGAAATGCCTTATAAGCCCGTTATAGTAAGTTCAAATCGCACATGGCCTTGTGGAATACCACGCGCTAGTAAAGGGTCGTTTAGGACCAATTTATACTTCTATGCCGAGCGACGCAACGCAACGCATGGTGGCCGTATTGATCGAGCGACGCGATCGATCAATCTGGCCATTTTACATGCTGTCGCATCGCTCGACATGAATGGTGGCCAAATCGATCGATCGCGTAGCGCGATCGATATGGGGCCTATCATAATATCGCGTAGCGCGTCGCGCGTACACTAAACAAGGCCTAAACGACCCCTAAGGCCAGCAGCAGAGTCTTGCGGGTGCCGCGGACCCGCCATGACAACGGCGGGTGGTGCGGCGCTGCTAGTGTTACTATACACAATACTGCGTACTTTTGCTGGCAGTTGCTACCTCTGGGAATGTCAAAGGTGTAGTAAGCAAAGCGCTTTTTCTTTTGTGAAGAAGCGTTTTCTAAGTCAAGTTAGGAGCCCTTGAATCTAAGGCCCGAAATCTAATAGAACACTTCTTATAACTCAACAGTTCTGTGCCATTTTGCGCTTGCTTTTGTCGATCTACTTTCTCTAAAAAATCCTCGCTTGACAAGCAGCTCGAAGATAATGTGGTAGCCCTTGTGATGAAAGCATTCCCTCCGATGCCTTGTTGAGTACGGGAGATCCGTCCGGTAAAGTTATAGCTCATACTAAAGAGAATGGTCTGCTTTGTTGTTGCATTTCTGTGCAAAGGTTTTCCTTAAGCCTCAGACGTCTAGCTTGTGACTGTGAGGCCACGGAGATTTTCAGTGCAATTAAGGTTACCTAATATCGTAGTAAGGTTTTTTGCGTTACGTTTCGAGTGCAGGATTCTTCCATACGCCTCCATTTGTCAACACTACCGGTGGTTATGTTGTTGGTTGTCAAGCTCCTTTATGGATAGAAATTATGCACCAACCTACTATATCCCTAGCATGTAGATTCCTTTTAAAAAATGTTAAAATAGATGAACCATAATGGACACCCATCTATCACTCCCTCCGGCGGGCCTCACCCGCAGCTCCTGGCGCTGCGGGTGAGAGCCGCCGTGAACTGCGGCAGCCCTCGGGGACCTTTGCGTACGGCGGCTCCGCGACAACTCGTCCGCGCCGCGGCTTCCACCACAGTGGCAGCGTGGGTCCCACTGCGGCGGGAGCGATATGGACGAGTTCTCGGGGTGCTGCCGCGAGACTCTGTAGAGGCCCTAAGAGTCTTTGTCTCCTATCGATGCGCTGCCTCTAGCCTGCAGCAGAGGTTTGGGGCCTAATTTTCAATAAAAGGAGTATATGTATCATTTCCTATTCCATGTATCGTGATCCGGTTTTGATGCATTCTTCAGCTCTTTTGTTTCGTTTTCCGTCTTATCAACAGAAAAACCCCCGCACACTGCTACTTGTGGCTGTGACGCGCTGGTTTTCAGTAGAGCTTAGATCATTTCCTATTGATAAGGGTTAGCAGGTAAATCGATATTGGCGAATTAGGCCTTTGTTACAACATCGCTCATTCCGAGCAAAGCCTAATGATACGTCCCATATCGATCGGGCGGCGCGCTGGGATAGATGGGGCGTATCATCGTTCTTTGCTTTATTCGTTCTCCCTCGTCTTCTAATAACGCTAGATGTGTTTACTGAACAGTATGCTGAGTAGAGTGCAGAACCAGCACTCCACAGAGAATGTAGCTTTTTTCAACCTCACCTTTAACTTTCTACTGCCGTGTTCATTTTTGGCATACTGCCACTGGCCGGAAATTTGAGTTTAGCAATGCTATTCCCAATATTTAAGAAAATAATTCAAAAAAGTGAACCAGTGTCAGTTACACTCCCAGGTTCCTCTGCGTGTCTAGCTTCAGGCTCCGCCCACTGGAGTAAGTAAGCTCACCGCGAAAATGGGGTCACATTGTGGAGATCATTACGAAACATTGAGATGCTGGGAAAGGAGCTCAAAAAGCACCTCAATAAGAAAAGTGAGGAGGGTGATGCCGCCCATTTATCCCAGGGTGAGGTACGCACATTTGCTGTCGTTGCCGTCAGATGCTCTGCCCTAGCAATACATCTTCAGAAATGGGCCTTTGGCAATGAGGAGGTGCTATTTCTAATAGTGCGATATGCAGCGATAAATAGCTTGATTTCTGAATGCCTTTATGAATTGCTGTAGTTGATTTAATTCGTAAAATCTTTACGAATTAAATCAACTACAGCAGAATCGCAGCACTTGCCAGAAGATAATGTGCTCTACTTGACGTGGACCTGCACTAAACTTAGTAATATAATTATTACAGTATATCATTAGCGTCTTGAGGAGAACTTGCAATAAAGACGGTCACGGGAATGATCATAGAAGTGAGCTGTATTCAAATGAAGTTCCAATTCGTTAAATGCAAACTAAAATAATTACATGTATTCTAGCGCACTGAATAATCGCTTCTCTTCACTCACTCTCTCTCTCTCTCTCTCTCTCTCTCTACCTCATGCACGCTCCGCCCCCTGGGGTATATAAGGACAGCGCAGCATTCAATCGACAGTTCAGCGCTCATTTCTTCGCAATTTGCTTGCTTGGCGAATTGACTCAGACATTCGATATCTACGACCCGAACAGAAACCCAATTCTAGCCTCACGACACCGCGGCTAGTAGCGAAGACAGCACACAACAGATGTTGCTATCCTGTAGAGGCGTTCACCAGATAGGTGGCTACTGTTGCTAATGTGTTGCAAGCTGCTGTAATTAGCTGGTGCTGTTCTGTTGCAAGGTGGCCCACGCAACAGAACAGCACCACATAGCGTGGGCCACCCTGCAATAGAATTGCACCAGCAGGTGCAATTAGCTGGCTGCCTTCGAACCCCTTACGCTCGTGTAGCCCCTAAAATGGTCTAGGGGCCACGCGAGCGGATGGGGTTCGAACGCCACCGCCCATATCCAGCCCTTACCATGCCGGTGAACAATTGTAAAACATCAAAAATTTATTTCCGTAAAAAACGTACAATGCGATACGATACGACAAGAAATAAAAGCATTACGATAATACGATAAAGAAGCGCATCGCATAAAATGTACATACACATACACATAACACAACACAAATAACACTTCACAAGATGCATAAAGAGGATATGATATGCGGGATCTTCAGATGAATGGTATAGTATAGATATAGATATATGTGTATCAAATAATATATATGTATATATATATATATATATATATATATATATATATATATATTCTAAAGGTGCAGCTCCAAGAGGGGTCCACTTTAGGCCGTCTTATGGACAGATTAAATCAAATTAAATAAACTAAACTAAATCTAAACACATAAATCGGAAATCATTTCATTTCATGTAATTAATTAATTCCTCAATCTCTCTAGAACTAAGAGTCTAAAAGCCAGCTATCAGAAGTGTCTAATAGCCGGCATACGAAACTGCACCAAACTTAAAGCTTAAACTTTGGAGACAAATATTCCCACCTTCCCCACACAAAATTTTTTTAGCCACCCCTCACCCCAAATGCCAAATGGGTGGACCCCCTTGGGGGTCGCACCTAGCACCTAAAATAGAAATCGACACTTTAGAAAAATGAGAACACATGGAATAGATCGTTAAATTTGTTAACCGTGAAAAATGCACCCCTGGATACCGGATAAGATAAGGAGTAGAGTAAATAGTGGAGTTGTGAGTGTGAGAATCTGCATCGAGCACCAGAGGAGAAGTGAGCACCGACAGTGAGATGGAGGAGTATGAGCGGAATGTAATAATAAGGTAGAGTGTAGAGAAGAAAGACTTATAAAAGAGAACACCTAACGTAAGTGAAGGAAGTGATAGCAAAATGATCAATAAAGTGAAAACAAGGAACAAGGCCAAAAAGGAGTGATGACAAGAAAGAAATGGAAATGGGGGAAGGGGAGGTGTGCGTTAAAGTATTGAAAATCATTCGATCAAGTTTTCAACCTCGATTTTAATCGTGGATGGCGAATGAGGGAGAATTAACGAAAACGGTTCTGTCTTTTAGGATGGGAAGGAATGGTGGAACGACAAGGTGGAACGAAAACAAACGGAAGGTGTATCGATACCACTGCGTAACCAATTCGGGAAACTGGCCAAGGAGCGAGGACCCACCAGAAGGAAATGTTCACCCACCAGTGAGATCAATAAAAAATCGGCATTCTAGAAGAAGTCTAATAAAATATTCTATTCTAGAGTGCTCTTGTCTCCATGCTGTTTTGTAACAAAGTGTTGTGCCTCTTGCAAAAAAGTTCCCGAGAAGAAGACTCCGAAAAAGCGGAGAGCAGTTTGGTTTTGACGCACCCTTACTTAATAGAAAACCAAGTGCGAAAATGATGACAATGACAACATTTTAAGAGTAGGAAACGTGACAGTATGGAATAGCAGAATAACACTATAAACAAGATTCAAAATCAAGCAAATTATAGACAGAAACGGGGCTAGGAAACTGAAACGTAGTAAGAAACAGACCAAGTTGATGTGCCGCTCGGAACTGAGACGCGGAGAAGGTCGTGGTGGCCACGGTCCTGGAGGCCACAGCACAGGTGCTCTGAGTTACAGGCGCTCTTAGTCTTTCCTCCACGCGGTGTCGTCGTCTTCTTCTTCTTCGTCTTGGGGCGTGCGCTGGCTCGTACTCGGCTGGCTCCCAATGCGGATGATTTTTACTTTCTAAAAATTAATTATGACAGCAACGTGGCAGAGATTTTTCTTTTGTTTCCATCCAAGCATTATGGTGAAGAGGGTACCCACCGGTGCGGGAACTAAACGCCCGTTCGCGTCGAGAACGTATTTGCGGATGTCGTTCCTAAAAAGGTTATAACGTAGATGGAGGTGATTATTTTCTTGGAATGCAGACTAGAAGAAAATTGGCGAAGACGTACAGTGCTCTCTGAAGAGCACCTCTGACGTGAACCGTCCAGCGAGCTCTCGCCTTTTTCCGCTCCTCGAACTCGTCCTCCCTTTCCTCGTCTGTGTCGCCCAGCGAAAGCCAGAACCTCAATTCCAAATTTGAAGGAGAGACTTGAACAAAAAAAATTTATATTAAGATTAACACGTACGGAGTGGGGTTTCTCCTCAAGGCAGTCACTGACACTGGGCAGGAGAGCTCTCGCATGCCAAGACGAAGTCCGTCGAGACAAACTCCTAGAAGAGGGGCGGAGATTAAAACTGTTAACACTAGTTTTACACCGCATTATTTAAGGGGAAGAGCAACTAGACTGAGAGCTACCTATCAGTTGTTCCACTAATTCTTCCGGGAAATCGAGGAGTTCCGGATGCTTGGCGCAGGAGTCAGAGATGCGCACTGCGTAGCGCTTCACCAATGTAGGAGGTTCGCAAGCCTAGAAAAGTAACTTCAGAAGAGGGGGACAAGCAACGAGGGCTGGCGGCGAAGGGCTACCTAATACATATATCCAACACTACTGACCTCCTTTAGGTATACGCGGAAGAAATCAGTGCAGGCGGTTACGTGGTCATGGGGTCAACTCCAACATAGCTCCAAATATTCCTCAGAAACTCCTTCGCTCGAACCTTGTCCCCTTTTATAACAATGTCCATTTGGGGCACCTCCATCACATATTATCGTAGAAGGCGAATTTCACGTCAAGCAAAAAATCTGTCAGGTAATAGTGAAATACTCTCAATTATTCCGTAAAGAAAGAACACGGAGATCCATTCTAGTACTTAAAGTTACTCGTGTTAAACCACTTTAACCAGTCCAATCAGCAAGTTCAGCTCGGCTCAGCTCTTTGCAGAGCTACCCCTCTACAACGTGTGGTTGATATCAGCAAAAGTTCTGATCAGCGCAGCTAATGATAATGAGCAAGTTCAGCTCAGCTCTTTCCAGAGCAACTCAATCAAAAACAACTAACTATAAAAAATTGTAAAAAACGATACAAATATAAGCCGAACGACACGACGAAACGAATATCACATGGCAAAATTACGGCACGGCAACGAATTCGCGAATACGGTTCCTCAGCCAAAATTGTCAATCAAATACCATGAGGCGCCATTCTCATGAGGCGCGTTATTTTCGCTACCCAGCCTCTGCGAACCTGCATTTGTGATCACACACAGCAGGGTTACTCTCGTCCGAAAATAACGCACCCGCAGGCTCCGGCTGAAGCGGCACATCTCCTCCTTCCTGCTCCACATGTGGATTCTCTCCTTGCCTCCATCACATCTCCTCCTTGAACCGCCCCCCCCCCCCCACCCACAGGCTACGATTGAAACGGCAATCTCCTCCTGCAGATGGATTCTCTCCTCGCCTCCATCAGATGCGACATCCACCTCCTCGAACTCTCTCCACCCCCCCCCCCCCCCACCCGCACGCTCCGGCTGAAACGGCACATCTCCTCCTCCACATGGATTGCACCTCCACATGGATTGCGTTCTCTCCTCGCCTTCATCACATCTCCTTCTCGACCCCCCCCCCCAACCGCAGGCTTCGGCTGAAACGGCTTATCTCTTCCTCCACATGGATTGCATTCTCTCCTCGCCTCCATCACATCGCCTCGAACCCCCCTCCCCCATCCTCCCGCAGCCTGCGCCTGAAAATGCCTACACAAACAGTAGCAAATGAGCCACAACTGAAATGAAAACAAAAAGAACGGCCGCACGCGACCGACTATGGACCCGGCGGCGACGATGAATGCGGTATCGATCACTCTCGGCGCTGGAAGGACGCCGGCACACGGCGCACCGCGAGCGCCGAACGCGAGAGCGCGGAGACAGCGGGCCATGACGCGCGCGCCAGCAGAGACGCAGACGGCGAGAGCGCCGAGAGAGGACGGCGCGCGGAGCGCTGTGCGCAGACCGAGTGCTCGCACTTACGACGCGGTCTTCCTTCCGTTGCGGAGCGTGTTGCGATTAGAGCACGGAATCGCAGCACCACGACACCGCCAGCTGGTGCTCCTCTACGTCTCTGACACTCTCTTTCTCTCGCTCTGACCGGAGCACCTGCAGAGAACCTGCCGGCGACCTCAACCACTACAGCACCACGTGTTGCTCTTAAAATAGCAACACGTGGTCCTTGCCAACACGATAGCACCGCAAGAAACGCTGTTCGAGCAGGATAGCAACAACTGTCCCGCTTTCCAACAACTGAAGAAGGACTGTTAGAGGGGGCGTGGTGGGGCGGATCCTGTTCGGGTCGTAGATATCGAATGTCTGAGGAGGTGAAGAGGTCAGAAAAGCCGCTGATAGCGGCTCCCTTGTTTGAGGGAGGAGCGCGTCGGTAATTCCTTGCTAGTTATCGGAGTTGAGAAGGATCGGGAGCCTGCCTCAGTCCGACGCACATAGCAGGAGCCATAATCTGCACCAAAGGGATGGAGAATGATTTGCTTTTTTGGCATAAGGTGGGCGCCTGTGGAATCGGACTGGAGACAAGACTTATATGCTGCGTTATACCTTCCAATTGAAAGCGACTACAAAATCATTTTTACTGGGAAAAATTCAAAACTTCCTTCCATCCTTGGTGGGACCGATGTCGTGTAAGGAGAGCCACCACTCAGAGGCCTCTTGGCAGAATTCGTACCACAGGTAGCCAGACTCCGATATCGTAACCGCAGATCGATTCAGCATCCAGCTTCTTCCCATGCCAACCAAGCGGTACTGCTCTTCGATACAGGTCGAATTTAATGGAACTTACCTGGAAAGAGTTAGTCACTGATTCTCCTATGGGTTCGCTACGATCCCGGCTATTTGCAGCGGGTGTCCGTGTGTGTGATTGGAGCGCGCAAGTGTGGCTGGAGCGCGTACTGCCAGCAACGGCTCTGGCGGTACTCGCGAGTCCGCAGTTGGCTTCTTCGCTCTTCGAGCGCAGAACCAGGCTAAGGAAGGGACTACAGGGTATGTGCCATCTAAGCTGACAGTGGGGAAACTGCTTTCGTCGCTCAGGGGGAGTCCGCTGCTGGGTTCTGCGCTCTTGGAGCGGCGAAGCGCATACGGCTGAAAAACACGCAAAATATGCACCGCAGGGGCGTGCACGTTAAAGCCCCAAATCCCAGGAAGTCAGCTTAAATTCAAGTATGCCGCAAAGCAGGATAACCGAACCCCGACCCGATCGCGCCCGTCGACGCACTACCCAGTGCGCCACGATCCGCTCGACGGAAGGGCCATTGCGGGCGCACAGGAGATCGATCGGATGCCATCGTGGACGCCGACGCGCGATCTCTGAGCTAGGAGGGGGCCGACATCAAAATACAGCAAGGGTGTAGATAGCCAGTATCGTTCGCGACGAGGAGGAAGAGTCCGCGGACTCCTCCTGAGCAACAGAAACGGTTTCCACACGAGCAGCTTGGATGGCACCCATCCCTTCCTCATTCGCGATTACATGAGAACTGGTCCATGACTCATTCTGCCACGCGCGTGCGGCGTGAGTCAGATAGGAAGAGTGAGCCTCTGCGTCTTGGCTCCTTGCGAGCGCAACGTCATCCGTCCGCCTTCTCGTCGAACAGCAGAATCACGTGGATAAAACATGAACACGGCCGGAACCGTAGGGAGAGTTGGTGGTGTCGCATAGAATCGACAACAAGTATTGGTTGTGTTACAACTGTTTTATTGACATGTGAAAGAAAAAAGGGAATTGGAGTGGTTTAGGCCGAGGCTTGCGTGCGGTATGCACTTGGTTTTTCCTAATTTCAAGTATGCAGTGACCCGCTTATCACGTAAAGTTTATCTTCAACGTCACAATGGTACTACCAATAATACCATGAGCAGGAAAATAAAAACAAAACAAATATCACCAATGTGCTAATCTAGCGGCAAGTACATCGAGGTGGTCCTTGCATTCTCTTGTAGTAGGCGGCCGCCCTGCGGTCCTCAGAAATTGGTGGAAACTACTGAGCTCGGTGAGCACTTCCACTTGTGGTTGCTCATCAGTACAGTACCGCTCAAATTCTTTGCAAATAAAACGCTTTGCGACGGATTAATCCGCTACAAAGCGTCGCATTGCCGTAACTCTTTTTAACTCTTTTCAAAGTTACTTGTTTAAAATCTAATTAACACCATTAGGAGCCCCGTCTCATTTTCTATCCAGCGATCTAAACATCGTCTGAAACGATTGCACAGTGACCTAGTTATGGAGCTTTTGCTTCCTCGGCTCCGTTAATTGTTTTACGACCCCTCCGAGATCCCCAGTGGCATGTCCTTAAGGCTTTCCGTTGACGAGGTTCATCGAAACTCAGAAATCCTCTATTGTTTCAGCAGATCTGTATTTGTTACGCATCAAGTGTCATTGTCGTACTAAATAGTGCCAAGTTTGAATAACATAGGCCCTTCAGTTAAGCGCAAACGCGCGGAAACCTAAGATTCAGTTAAGAATTACCCAACTAGTAGCCTGCTACAGAAGACAATATTCTACTATTCTATTGTGGGAACAATGGCCTTTATAAAACGTGTAAAATGGCTTTGAGAATGGATAGAAATGACTAGATTTTCTTTTTTCCAACAAGGGATTGGTCCAATCTCAATATGCGGCGTAGGATTTCTCCTAACTTCGGTTGCTCCTGTACAGGATAGGTACGAAAGCCGTGTTTTTTGTGGCCTACAGTAGACCACAAGCACATTCGAATCTGAGAAGAACGAAAAGATTTTGGCCGTTCAAAGTAGATTTCTATGCGGCCAAAATTTGACGAAAACAACAGAAAATTTGGTTTCTGTCGCTTACCTGTTTATGGATGAGTTTATTCGAAAAATCAGCTGGACAGCATTTCTCAGCTCGTTGCGAGCTTTCCACAGATGTAATATTGTCCGTATTCAAACTGGAAACCATTTTCACCTCTTCGGTCGCCGAAACAAGTTTGGGG
Organism: Heligmosomoides polygyrus bakeri; assembly: GCA_947359475.1. NCBI lineage: Eukaryota > Metazoa > Nematoda > Chromadorea > Rhabditida > Heligmosomidae > Heligmosomoides > Heligmosomoides polygyrus. The sequence continues at coordinate 12,370,458 of OX375870.1, forward strand.
CTGCGCTTCGGCACTCGGGCCGAAGCGCAGCCCCAAACTTGTTGATATTGAGATTGGACCCCAGAGGCCACGAGGGCGACCAAAACAGCGGTGGCTTGATACGCTGCATCAGGACTTGAAGATGGCTGGGTTGCACCCTGATCAGGCATTTGATCGGGAGAAATGGCGCCAACATTCCAGGAAAGCGGACCCCGCAACTAAGCGGGACAAACGCTGAAGAAGAAGAAGAAGATATTGAGATTGGACCAATCCCTTGTTGGAAAAAAGAAAATCTAGTCATTTCTGTCCATTTCTCAAAGCCATTTTACATGTTTTTCAAAGACCATTGTTCCCACAATAGAATAGTAGAATACTGTCTTCTGTAGCAGGCTACTAGGTGGGTAATTCTTAACTGAATCTTAGATTTCCGCGCGTTTGCGCTTATCTGAAATCGGTCCTATGTTATTCAAATTTAGCACTATTTAGTACCACAATGACACCTGATGCATAACAAATACAGATCTACTGAAACAATAGAGGATTTCTGAGTTTCGATGAACCTCGTCAACGGAAAGCCTTAGGGACATGCCACTGGGGATCTCGGAGGGGTCGTAAATCAATTAACGGAGCCGAGGAAGCAAAAGCTTCATAACTAGGTCACTGTACGATCGTTTTACACGACGTTTAGATCGCTGGATAGAAAATGAGACGGGGCTTCTAATGGTGTTAATTAGATTTTAAACAAGTAACTTTTAAAAGGGTTACGGCAATGCGACGCTTTGTGGCGGATTAATCCGTCGCAAAGCGTCTTATTTGCAAAGAATTTGAGCGGTATTGCACTTATGTGCTGTGGTGCAACTTCACCTTGACGAAGTTTTATGCCTAATCCTAATACTATAAGATAGTGGCGCTATGATTTAGCAATCAGCTGGACTTGACTGACCTCACACACAGCATTCATCTCGTAGGGATGTGGTGAGATAGCAGCGGTGATTCCAAAACGCTGCTTGGATTAGCAATTTCACCCTGCTTGGCCGTTTTGTAGCATGTAACTGCAAGGTTTGAAGTGCCTGTCATACTTCCCTTGAGAGCGCAGTGAGACTGTGTTAATGCTATGCACTAATTTCCATTCAATTACTCTCACTGTAGCCTCAACAGAGGTGTAATGAGGCTCTGAAGATCTGCAGCTACATCAATGTTCTCAATGTTTATTACAGGTGTTTATGCCGATTTGATCAATCGGTCCACTATTTATAGGATCTATTATTGGTCGCCCTGGTCTCTCGGCTGTTGCCGCTATTTGAATGTGCTCATTCCGCCTCTGAACCATCTCCACTACTGGTAGTCTCGCACCCAACTAGCACGCACGTGGCCTCAGTGAGAGAGTTGTAGGCAATGCGCTCATGAGTGAGAGGCCTGTCGGTTAGCCAGAAGTCGAGGTGCATGTTGAGTGTGAGAGGCGGCAGATGATAAAGACACGAGCGGGATGCATGTGAGGCGCGAGAGGGTGCGAGACATGATTGCAGAAAACCCGCGCGCCGCGTTGGCACCTTGCCCATGGACCAGTTCTCCGGCAACGGGAGGGGGTGCGTGTTTAAACGCGATCTACAACACGGATCTGTGACCGAAACGAGGAGATAAGACTGCACGTATATTAGCTGTATGTAGCCTACTCGCCACATCTGTGGTGTTGAACTCGATACCGAGATAGTACACGCTTTATTGACGACTGAAGTTTCGGCGATGTCGCCTTCTTCAGAGTCTCTTCAAAGTATAAATCGTATGAGAGTCGCGATACGGCAACCACTTAAGCAGCTCAACACTAGAGAAAATTCTAATTTCTAAATTTCTCTAGTGTTGAGTTGTTTAAGTGGTTGCCATATCCCGACTCTCATACGAATTATACTTTGAAGAGACTCTGAACAAGGCGAGATCGCCGAAACGTCAGTCGTCAATAAAGCGTGTACTATCTCGGTATCGAGTTCAGCATCACATCAAACAATTGGACAACGATCGATGACGAGATTCATCGAGGGTCGAACCTGGCAGTGCGATATGCAGCGGCAAATAGGGTCCGGGGGGGGGGGGGGGGGTCATCATGTAGGACAGCGCTACAAAACTGTCTGTGCTTTTTGAAACCGGATTTTTTCCGCGGAACCTGTGCGTTCTAGCCCTACACTGATCCGAGGTAGGCCATTTCTTAAGGAATACACATGCCTCTCACCAAGGCCTGCAACCACTGAGTAAGGGGTGAGCACCCCGGACCCTAAGCCGCAGCGGCTGTAATCCACAATGTTTAGTGTTTGATAAACTTACAACCGGAAAAAACCGTCTGGGTTGTCCACCGTAGCTCGGAGTGAAATTCAGGGAAATCGTTACGGGACAACGCATTTGCCTATCCCTATGCTAACCAGTCGCTGCAGCTAGTGATATTTGCGAGCTTGTTCGGCGCAAATAGGGTCAGGGGAAGGCTTCTGATGGGCAGAAAGTCCCGTACAGCCCCATGCCCGACCCTATTTGCGTCGTTAATGTCCCTCATCCCTGGCTCCAGTGTATAGAGCCTGTAGTAAGGGCGCTCCGTGGCTAATAAAAACCAGGTTTGGGCCGCGCGGCGGCGGGCGTTACGCACCGGACAACTCGTACGGGTTTTTTCCGGTTGTAAGTGTATCGGCAAGTACAATGAGTTACTTAACGTCTTCTTTTCCGAAATTATTTTTATCCACCTTTCTCTTCTAGGACAAAGCGGCTCTGGGGGGTCACCTCAGCATGCCTTGGCGTGCAAATTTGGCGAGTAGGCTACATACAGCGAATATGAATTTAGTCTTATCTCCTCGTTTCGATTACAGATCCGTGTTCTCGGTCGCGTTTAACCCTCCCCCCATGCAATCGATTCGGTCAAGTGTTCGCTGTGGAGCGCGCACGTACACCACACAGCGGAGCCGACACGGGACAAGGCGTTCGGCGCCTTTGGACCATCCGCTGCTGGGCAGCGTTTCTAAACGTTTTTGAACGGCGACATTCAGGAAACGCGCAGTCGATGTGGCCCAACTTTCATGCGGACAGGGAAGGGATGGGTGCCATCCAAGGTGCACTGTGTTGGTATAGGCGGAGAGTCGTTAGATACACCGCCCTCGGAAAGGGGCGGGGCGAGGGGCGCGCCGAGGACAAGATGTCCGGGTCCCTGCCTTCACATGGAGGCATCGCATTTCTAATCACTTCCCTTGGCTCTACATCTCTATCCTGAACTGATTTCGTTCTTGAGACAAGAGTCAGAAACTTTTCACCATATTTGAGACAAAAGACTATGCTTTAACACATTTGCTTAAGCCTGGAGAGGCTGGTAGAGAGGCTATATGCTGTTACAGGATGTTTTGTTGCGATCAAAACTCTTGCGCCAGGCGGGACTCGAACCCGCATCTTCTGCTTTCCGGGCAGCGATGTTCGCCTTACACCACCAGCGCTGTTTGACCGCACGTAATATCCGCGATATCCTCCAGGTCTGTCAGCACCCACCCGTGATACGGGGATGGGCCGGCCGCTGATATCAGCATGGAACCGGTTAAGCTGAAGACCTTACTAGTAACAATGCTTTAACACATTTGCTTAAGCCTGGAGAGGCTGGTAGAGAGGCTATATGCTGTTACAGGATGTTTTGTTGCGATCAAAACTCTTGCACCAGGCGGGACTCGAACCCGCATCTTCTGCTTTCCGGGCAGCGATGTTCGCCTTACACCACCAGCGCTGTTTGACCGCACGTAACATCCGCGATATCCTCCAGGTCTGTCAGCACCCACCCGTGATACGGGGATGGGCCGGCCGCTGATATCAGCATGGAACCGGTTAAGCTGGTTAAGCTGAAGACCTTACTAGTAACAATGCTTTAACACATTTGCTTAAGCCTGGAGAGGCTGGTAGTGTAAGGCGAACATCGCTGCCCGGAAAGCAGAAGATGCGGGTTCGAGTCCCGCCTGGCGCAAGAGTTTTGATCGCAACAAAACATCCTGTAACAGCATGAGACAAAAGAGTTTTCAGATGCAGCGCCAAGGCTTTCTTCAGGTCTCGCCAATGCAGAACTGACCGGAATCACCCATAGTCTCTAGTTGAGGCGAAAATCTAAAGAATTTTTGGGGAAAATTTAAAGAATCTAGAGAGAAGAGCGACGTTCTCCGTTCCTCAACTGCCTCCATAACCGAACCGACTGGAAAATGACTTCAGAGTTCCCGAGATGCGCTTCCCAATCGTCCCCCATCAGTTGTTAGGTTTTTAGACGATGTCATGCCAACTAACGACGGTTTCGAGCGCAGCAAACTTGTCCAAATAGGGCGGCGCCGGCAGGGCGGGAAGTGGGCGGCGGGCAGCACGGTGTACCGAACGACTGCCCCCCTGTTGGTATGTGAAGGCGAGATTGGAGCCAGAAAGACTCCAGAGGCTTGTTGGATTCGAGAACGTAACTTTGCCGCAGTGGGATTCACCTTGGCACTCCTAGGAATTCCTTGAAACTGGCTGAGTTGGAAGCCTAAGTCTTTGCCGAGAAAGTGGACTGATCTCAGGCTCCAAACTTCTGTAAGGCCTTTGAAAACGACGAAATTGTCGAAACGTCAGGCCGAAGTAAACGTTCCATCACAACAAACCTGCGTGGGACAAAAGTATTGAAACAATTCAGACATGCCCAGGGTTTCATGACAGTCGAACATTGAGAATACGTTGGCCATACTCTAAGCATCTTTTTACGCTCAAGAACGAGAGTCCCCCTTACACTAGGCAGAAACAGTGAGAACTGTGAACTACAAGTTGTGCAGTTTACACACGGACGGGTGTGCTGATGTGTCAAGCCGCCCTTTATCCTTGTTACTTTATCACTGCTTCTTTTCAAATTTTCACCAGCAGCTGCGGTTCTAACCTTCTAGCTTGATTTCTGGATGTCTTTACGAATTAAATCAACTGCAGCATAAACGCAGCACTTGTCAGAGGATAATGTGCTCTACTCGACATGAGACCTGCACTGAACTTAGTAACATAATTATTACAGTATATCTGTAACATTTTGAGGAAAACTTGCAATAAAAGCGGTCATGGGAGTGATCATAGAAGTGATATTTATTCAAGAAAAGTTCCAATTCGTCAAATGCAAACTAAAATAATGACATGAATTCTAGTGCATTGAATAATCGCTTCTCTGCACTCTCTCCCTACCTTGTGCACGCTCCGCCCCTCGGGGTATATAAAGGCACCGCAGCATGCAATTGACAGTTCAGTGTCTGCATACTCGCATTTGGCGTGATCTGGAAATCAAACCGAAAAGGTCAGAAAAGCCCAGCGATGGGGGTCCGTTGATTGAGGGAGAGGTGCATCGGTAATTCAATGGTAGCTGTCGGGAGGGTTGAGAAGGTCTGGGAACCCGCGTCATTCCGACACATGGCAGGAGTTGGAATCTGTAGTAAGGGGACGAGGAATGATTGCCCTTTTGGCCTAAAGTAGGCGTCTATGGAATGGGAATGGGAATGGGGACTCCTTGAGTAAAATTATGTGTTGCGTTATACCTTCCAATCGGAAGCGACCACAAAATAGGTTTTTCCTGAAAAAATCTAAATTTCCTTCCATCCCTGGTGGCAACGATGTCGTGTAAGGAATGTCTGCACTCAGAATACGTTTAGCAGACGTCATGCCACGAGTAGCTAGACTCAGAAGGCGTGTCACCCAATTGTAGTAACCTCAGAAAGATTCACCATCTGGCCTCTTCCCATGCCAACCCTAACGCTTCTGCCCTTCGAGACCGGTCGAAAATAATGGAAGTTACCTGGAAAGTGTCAAACACTGATTCTCCTATGGATTCGCTATCGGAAGTCATTTTATGGGCTAAGTATGCATGGAAATTGTAGACGCGATATAGGAGAGGACGAGAACTCGTGACACATACCTATTTCAGCACTTAGACGCGATCGCAACTGAGGGAACGTCAACATTGTTCCTAGCTCAAAAAGTTAAAGGAAGAGAGGCACAAAGCGGCTCGGGAGTGGCGCACCTGTGTCAAAATTGCCTACATCCTGGAGTTCCCTTTCTTGCCCAATTTGGGCGCAAACACAACACGAATCTGTAATCGAAACCAGGAGATAAGACTGCGCTTACATTCGCTGTATTAGCTACTCCCCACATCTGCACGCCATGGAATGCTAAGGTGACCCCCCGCCCCACGAGCCACTTGGAAAGAGGTGACCCCCCTCCCCCGGAAGAGAAAGGTGGATAAAAATACTTTCGGAAAAGAAGACGTTAAGTAAAACATGGTGGATCACAGCTGCTGCGGCGCAAATGGGGTCCAGGGGTGCTCACCCCATACTCGCTGGTTGTACACCTTGGTATGTGTTACATGAAAAATGGCCTCCCTCAGTTCTTTGCAGAGGTAGAACACACCAGAGCTGCAAAAAAAAAATCCGGTTTCAAAAAGCACGAACCGTTTTGTAGCGCTGTACTGCATGATGACCCCCCCCCTGCCCATCCGACCCCGGATCCTATTTGCCGCTGCATATCGCACTGTTGGAAGTAGCACCTCCTCATTGCCAGAGGCCCGTGTCTACAGAAGTATTGCTAGCGCATCGCAGTGCATCTGACGGCAACGACAGCGTATGTGGATACATCATCCTGGGAGTAAACGCCAGCATCATTTTCTTTTTGGGTGTTTTTTGAGCTCCTTTCCCAGCAGCTCAATGGTTCCGTGGATGAACTCTGTAATGTGGCTCCATCCTCGCGGTGGGCTTTTATAGTCCAGAGGCGGAGCCTGAGGCTAGACACGCAGAGAAACCGAAGGCATTGGTTCACTTTTTTGAATATTTTATTAAACAGGTGCTCCGACACGCTAAGGGGCGTGTCTCGCGCCTGCGCGCTCCGCGCGACTTTGTAGCATCACTGTGAACTATAGAAAGTAGTTTTTGTAAAACATAAAATTCGCTAGCATCTAGGACTTTGTGCGAACTTTATCGGCACCAAGCCCTTCACCAATTCGGCATCTTCATCATAGACATCCTTTCCTCACCGGCCAGTAATGTCGTTGGTTTGCGCTGCGCAGTACTTCTGTTCCTCAGGTTGTTCCTCCGCAATCGTTCTCATGCTCAACAGCAAGCGTTTCAAGTTGTCGTGGACATGTCTTCCGAAGCCAGGCTCCCCCTCTCGTTTCTTCATACTGGATCTAATTGCAGGTCCGCTTTTACTGGTCTTCCCTCCCCCTCTTTAGTCCCCCACCTTCCTGGTCCCAACCACTGGCCCACTTCTCTGTTTCCACTATTGACACCTACTGGTCTCTTCTTGCTGGTTTCCCCGTTCTGGCCCCTCCTCCAGTTCTACCTTTCCACACTAGTCGCTTTCCTGGTCCACCATAGAGGTCCCCCTTACCGCCCTTCTACACCACCCCCTTAGTGGTCTTCCCATGCTCACGGCACGGTTGGTGACACGTAATCAGAATAAGGATGCTTTGCTGCTCGACGTAGGGGGGCCGTTCTCTGGATCAAGAAGCTCAGAAGCGCACGCAGTCGCCGCTGTGTCAAGCAGGAATGTGCGTAATTACGATTACGATTTTATGACTTACGGCGATTTTTGGTAAATTTTTTACGATTTACGATTTACGACATTCTGAGCCGTGAATCGTAAATTCGTAAAATGTGATCTTCGGTCCACGGTCCTTCGGATGACAACCAACATCCATATAACGTGATACAATTATGATTATGACGATTACCCACTTTTAAAGACTTCCCTCACAGCTCATTGCTATTTCCTATTTACTTTTTTATGTTCTGCTGTGGCGCTGTGACAGAACAACGCAGCTTTGTGGATAGGCCGCTCGAGTTAATTCCTGGCGATGGAACTGGGCTAGCCTTTTTTCTGGTCACACTCTAGCACAACATCTCACATTCGAGGTGGCCTGAATTCCAGTTTACAGAAAGACATGAAAATTCTCCTTGCACTGGAACCACCTGCTGAACCATATTCTATGCTGCAACCACTACCTAGTCAACTTGTAACTTTTTCACCGCTTGTTCACATATAGACGACTCTTTCCAATGCACAAGATTAGAACTCATGCAAAGCCATCAAGGAATATTGGACTTGATTAGAGGTTGTGGAATAACAGCCAAACTATTGGAAAGAGTAAAACTATCATGTTTCAATCTGATTATTACTGTACGTCAT
>OX375870.1:12378817-12411141 GCA_947359475.1 Heligmosomoides polygyrus bakeri
TCCTGAAATATCTAAAAAAATTGTAAGCCTACAAGCATATTGAAGGCTTGAAACAACATTTTGAAGGCAACCATAACTTCTGGAATGAAAGATCGTTGTTCGACGATACCAGGCAATTACTATCGGCATTTACCTCACTCGCACGTTTGCTTGCACTTGCTAAATTTCGGAAACTCCAAAATATTGTATTACTAATTAATTAATGACTGCTTGCATTCGCCCGTCCTGTTCTCCACTACTTTTGTCACAAACGATATCGTATCTTTTGCCAGGCCTTTAACATTCTGATCGGATCGCATACGGCGAACGCAACAGCCTCAATCAGACCACTGAAAACGAGACCAAAAGCGTCAAACTTTTTCACTTTCATCATGAAAATGTCGGACGTTTTGCTTAAGGCGCACCTCATACTTACCAGGTAGACTCCGCGCAATGACGTACAGTAATAATCAGATTGAAACATGATAGTTTTACTCTTTCCAATAGTTTGGCTGTTATTCCACAACCTCTAATCAAGTCCAATATTCCTTGATGGCTTTGCATGAGTTCTAATCTTGTGCATTGGAAAGAGTCGTCTATATGTGAACAAGCGGTGAAAAAGTTACAAGTTGACTAGGTAGTGGTTGCAGCATAGAATATGGTTCAGCAGGTGGTTCCAGTGCAAGGAGAATTTTCATGTCTTTCTGTAAACTGGAATTCAGGCCACTCGAATGTGAGATGTTGTGCTAGAGTGTGACCAGAAAAAAGGCTAGCCCAGTTCCATCGCCAGGAATTAACTCGAGCGGCCTATCCACAAAGCTGCGTTGTTCTGTCACAGCGCCACAGCAGAACATAAAAAAGTAAATAGGAAATAGCAATGAGCTGTGAGGGAAGTCTTTAAAAGTGGGTAATCGTCATAATCATAATTGTATCACGTTATATGGATGTTGGTTGTCATCCGAAGGACCGTGGACCGAAGATCACATTTTACGAATTTACGATTCACGGCTCAGAATGTCGTAAATCGTAAATCGTAAAAAATTTACCAAAAATCGCCGTAAGTCATAAAATCGTAAATCGTAATTACGCACATTCCTGCTTGACACAGCGGCGACTGCGTGCGCTTCTGAGCTTCTTGATCCAGAGAACGGCCCCCCTACGTCGAGCAGCAAAGCATCCTTATTCTGATTACGTGTCACCAACCGTGCCGTGAGCATGGGAAGACCACTAAGGGGGTGGTGTAGAAGGGCGGTAAGGGGGACCTCTATGGTGGACCAGGAAAGCGACTAGTGTGGAAAGGTAGAACCTGGAGGAGGGGCCAGAACGGGGAAACCAGCAAGAAGAGACCAGTAGGTGTCAATAGTGGAAACAGAGAAGTGGGCCAGTGGTTGGGACCAGGAAGGTGGGGGACTAAAGAGGGGGAGGGAAGACCAGTAAAAGCGGACCTGCAATTAGATCCAGTATGAAGAAACGAGAGGGGAGCCTGGCTTCGGAAGACATGTCCACGACAACTTGAAACGCTTGCTGTTGAGCATGAGAACGATTGCGGAGGAACAACCTGAGGAACAGAAGTACTGCGCAGCGCAAACCAACGACATTACTGGCCGGTGAGGAAAGGATGTCTATGATGAAGATGCCGAATTGGTGAAGGGCTTAAAGTTCGCACAAAGTCCTAGATGCTAGCGAATTTTATGTTTTACAAAAACTACTTTCTATAGTTCACAATGATGCTACAAAGTCGCGCGGAGCGCGCAGGCGCGAGACACGCCCCTTAGGCGTGTCGGAGCACCTGTTTAATAAAATAATTCAAAAAAGTGAACCAATGCCTTCGGTTTCTCTGCGTGTCTAGCCTCAGGCTCCGCCCTCTGGACTATAAAAGCCCACCGCGAGGATGGAGCCACATTACAGAGTTCATCCACGGAACCATTGAGCTGCTGGGAAAGGAGCTCAAAAAACACCCAAAAAGAAAATGATGCTGGCGTTTACTCCCAGGATGATGTATTCACATACGCTGTCGTTGCCGTCAGATGCACTGCGAATGCGCTAGCAATACTTCTGTAGACACGGCCCTCTGGCAATGAGGAGGTGCTACTTCCAACAGTGCGATATGCAGCGGCAAATAGGATCCGGGGTCGGATGGGCAGGGGGGGGGGGGGTCATCATGCAGTACAGCGCTACAAAACGGTTCGTGCTTTTTGAAACCGGATTTTTTTTTTGCAGCTCTGGTGTGTTCTACCTCTGCAAAGAACTGAGGGAGGCCATTTTTCGTGTAACACATACCAAGGTGTACAACCAGCGAGTATGGGGTGAGCACCCCTGGACCCCATTTGCGCCGCAGCAGCTGTGATCCACCATGTTTTACTTAACGTCTTCTTTTCCGAAAGTATTTTTATCCACCTTTCTCTTCCGGGGGAGGGGGGTCACCTCTTTCCAAGTGGCTCGTGGGGCGGGGGGTCACCTTAGCATTCCATGGCGTGCAGATGTGGGGAGTAGCTAAATACAGCGAATGTAAGCGCAGTCTTATCTCCTGGTTTCGATTACAGATTCGTGTTGTGTTTGCGCCCAAATTGGGCAAGAAAGGGAACTCCAGGATGTAGGCAATTTTGACACAGGTGCGCCACTCCCGAGCCGCTTTGTGCCTCTCTTCCTTTAACTTTTTGAGCTAGGAACAATGTTGACGTTCCCTCAGTTGCGATCGCGTCTAAGTGCTGAAATAGGTATGTGTCACGAGTTCTCGTCCTCTCCTATATCGCGTCTACAATTTCCATGCATACTTAGCCCATAAAAATGACTTCCGATAGCGAATCCATAGGAGAATCAGTGTTTGACACTTTCCAGGTAACTTCCATTATTTTCGACCGGTCTCGAAGGGCAGAAGCGTTAGGTTGGCATGGGAAGAGGCCAGATGGTGAATCTTTCTGAGGTTACTACAATTGGGTGACACGCCTTCTGAGTCTAGCTACTCGTGGCATGACGTCTGCTAAACGTATTCTGAGTGCAGACATTCCTTACACGACATCGTTGCCACCAGGGATGGAAGGAAATTTAGATTTTTTCAGGAAAAACCTATTTTGTGGTCGCTTCCGATTGGAAGGCATAACGCAACACATAATTTTACTCAAGGAGTCCCCATTCCCATTCCCATTCCATAGACGCCTACTTTAGGCCAAAAAGGGCCAATCATTCCTCGTCCCCTTACTACAGATTCCAACTCCTGCCATGTGTCGGAATGACGCGGGTTCCCAGACCTTCTCAACTCCGACAGCTACCATTGAATTACCGATGCACCTCTCCCTCAATCAACGGAGCCCCATCGCTGGGCTTTCCTGACCTTTTCGGCTTGATTTCCAGATCACGCCAAATGCGAGTATGCAGACACTGAACTGTCAATTGCATGCTGCGGTGCCTTTATATACCCCCGAGGGGCGGAGCGTGCACAAGGTAGGGAGAGAGTGCAGAGAAGCGATTATTCAATGCACTAGAATTCATGTCATTATTTTAGTTTGCATTTGACGAATTGGAACTTTTCTTGAATAAATATCACTTCTATGATCACTCCCATGACCGCTTTTATTGCAAGTTTTCCTCAAAATGTTACAGATATACTGTAATAATTATGTTACTAAGTTCAGTGCAGGTCTCATGTCGAGTAGAGCACATTATCCTCTGACAAGTGCTGCGTTTATGCTGCAGTTGATTTAATTCGTAAAGACATCCAGAAATCAAGCTAGAAGGTTAGAACCGCAGCTGCTGGTGAAAATTTGAAAAGAAGCAGTGATAAAGTAACAAGGATAAAGGGCGGCTTGACACATCAGCACACCCGTCCGTGTGTAAACTGCACAAATTAGAGTTCACAGTTTTCGCTATTTCTGCATAGTCCCCCCCCCACACACTGGTGTCACTTATGCAGCGTGGGTTTCCCGGTTTTCTAAGATGGAAATCCGATCGTGCCCGAAAGCATTCGATGTTTAACCCAAGACCCAGCCAGTGTTTCCCAATCTTACCGTATTTGTCCATTTCTTCCCAACCAGAAAATCCCTACCAACAGCTTTCATTAGGACAGGTCATTAGACCTATCTTTAATTACAGTATAAATATGGAGCGTATCCCGTCAATAAGGAGAACTCTTCTTATTTGTCTCCTGGCTCTCTTTTGCTCGAGCGCTTCATCTGACCCAATTTTTCTCTTAAAGATGATGTTGGTTTATATGTCCCCAGACGTTCGGCGGCCTAGCAGCCGCCAAGTCTGGTTGAGGGCTTCGCCCCCAAACCCCGAGAATAGAACAACCCCAATCTTCTCCTTTCTTCTTTAGGCCTTCCTCCTTTTATTTACTACATAAAACAACTGGTTTTACTAAATTGTATGGATTAGTGGAGCAGGATATGGTAGGGCAGAATCTTCACTGCTCCTATGAACCCCATCCGCCCTCTATCGCATGTACGCGATTTATTCTCGAAGTGCTGGTTCCCTTCGTGGCGAGAAACAGATCATGAGAGTCTTAATCGCAAGTGCTCAATTTTTTGAAGAAACAATTAAAATTAATCGGTATTGGGAAACAGGTCGACACCGTTAACTGCCTGACGACCTTAATACTCCTCCCAATCTCATAGTCACTCTCTCTACCTCTCCCCCCCCCCCCCTCACCACTAATACATCCTTTGATAGGTGCTGACAAGGAAACGGAGTGAGAGTCAAGCACCAACACGTGACATTGAGTCCTGACTCACGTGTCACCACGCTGTCACGACGCCTATGACAATTCTGTACCCCGACACACGCGCCACGCCTTCTGTGACCCGTCTTCTGAAACCCAACACACATTGGACGATATTGAGAGAGAATACTGGTCCCCCTTATCCGCTCCCCCTGCCCCTCTAGTTGTCCTCATTTGCTGATCCTCCTCGTCATTGATCCCCCTCCTACTGGTCCCCCTTACTCAGAATCCCTACGCAAGTTGGACGTCTTCAGCACGTGTTTTGAATTCCTACGCATGTTGAACGACGTCAAGTGCACGTCTTCTGAATCCCTACGCTCTGCTCTTGGTCCCCATTCATGACGCGTTGCCCGCCGAATATAAACTTGGACGATCCGCCGCCTAGGATGTAGTTCACCAGCAATCTCCCATGGCTACGCTGAAAGAAAACCGACTGGGATACGCCGTACTGTCGTAGCCATCTCTTGGCTTCATTCCCCCTCTCCGTGACTGACAACGCGACCCACAGATTAAGCGAATTATATATAGTAGGATAGTTGTTAAAACCAAAATTTTCTTTTTGTTTTTTGACTTTTAGTTTCAAACTGTCATGCCTTCATTTAGAGGCAGTTACTTAAATTAAAGTAGACGCTTTCACTCTGGTCTTTCAAATAGCGATAACAATTTCACATATCCCGCAATTCTGTTTAGCAAACATGCCATGCGCTACAGGCATGAGGCCGTAGTATTAGGTTGTTGCATATGAAATCACAGATTTTGACTGAAAATTTTGACAGATCATAACTTTGCTTGGATTACTTTTATTAATTGAAATAAGAACCATCACAATTGATTTACTTTTCCCAACGCGACAATTTTTTAGACATTCCATCTTTGTAAAATCAGAACTGCGAGAATTAACAAAACATATGAAGCCATTTTCGGCGTCATCTTTGTTGCTGAATTCTTTATCCTTCACAATACGATCTAAATGCTTGAAAAAACAACAGTTTCTAGGGGACAGACTTGCGTAATGCGCTAGGTGTGGTGAATTTCGTATCCCAATTTGTTCAGTTTCTGGGCAACAATTTTTAAAACGTGCGGACGCGCGTTGCCTTGCAGTAGGCTGGGCCTCTTCGACTGACCAAAGCCGGCAGATTTTCAATAAACTTCTGGAGCATCACTTCAATTTGGGTACAGCACTTCTCTGCTGTGATAGTATTTTCAGTCTTCAAGAACAAGTAATAGACCTTTCCAGCCATTGTCAACCATACGGTCACCATTGTCTTCTCTGAATAGAGACCTCGTTTCGGCACCTCCTTGGGGCTTTCATTTTTGTCCAGCCATTGTGCACAGCGGCGACGATTATCACAAAAGTTCCTTCTTTCGTCGCATGTCGCGATCCTGTCCAAAAAAGGCTCCATTAGATTGCGCAGCCTTAGGCCTATGGTATACTCCCGTCCGCTGCCGCGACGCGGGAGTGCACAGCGACGCAATGGCTCGCAATGCGCGTCGCGAGCCGTCGCCGTCGCTGAGGCTGACATAGTTCACGCAGTTCTGCTGACGGAGGCTTGCAGAATTTTAGCGAATCAGCTGATTCAGTGCATTTTTTCCCGGATTCCTTGTTTTCTCAGCCTTTTCGTTCGTGATTTCGCGTTTTTTCCCGTTTTATCGCCTTCTGATCCGTATGCCGTCGTAGGGTTGTTGCTTTCAATGGTATTTCGTGGATGTCGTGTTTTACAAGGGGTTTCCGTCATGCCTGAGCGACTCATGCATTTCTTTTGTTCCTCATGCAATCCACAGGCACAGAAACGTCCCAGCTGTGGCCCAATTTTTCAAAAGTGGCCTCTTGTATAGTAAGGCCCTCCCTCTCCACCATCTCAACTTTCTCACGCTTCGGCAGCATGGATCTGCAAAGGCGAAAGTTTCCTCCCGTTTCTTTGGTGCTGCGTTGCGAGAACTCCGAGCGCAAAGGCAACGAGTCAGCGAAACTTAAGTGGTTAATATGCCGTTCATTCGAATCGAAATGCGAGAATCGGCACAAAAGAGGGGGAAAACGGCCTAGAAAAACATCTCATCCGAAAAGCAGCCGTTCAAGCCGTCGAAAAAACCCAAAATGAGTCTAGCCACGACGAAATCTCTACGAGAAGAACAACAGAGACAGCACATGACCACCCAACATCACCAGACGTGTTCTGAAATTGCTGTGGTATGGTCACGAACCAAGGAAGAGTCGAAATAAGTGAGTGGAAGTGCATAGAATGGGGCATGACAAGCGCTCCCCCTCCGCGACCATCGCAGCCCGTTGCACGGGAGTATGTTTCACTCCCGCGACGCGGAGGTATAACACCCCTCTGCGACGCATCGCGGGAGCGATGGCGCATCAACTGACAACCGCGCCCCACTGCGCCGTCCGCCACTGCAGCGAAGGCGCGCCGTTGACAGTTGCCCCGCGCCCATCGCTGGAGCGACGCGGGAGTATACCATAGCGAAGTATACCTTAACGAACCACATCAGTCGTGGCGGGTCAGCATCTGCCCAGCTGTCAGTTTGTGCGAAATCCATCCATACAATTTTTTTTTTACTTTTCCATCGCATTTAAGTGGAGACTGATAGGGCTGCCGTCAACGCCGAAATGCTGTGCCAGCTCTCTCACAGTTTGACACGGACACCGCTTCCACCATGGCTTTGAGTTGGTGTCGTTGAGGAGTGACGGCGGCCTATCTCAGTCTTCATCTTCGAGTCTTTCATTTCCCGAACCAGTGGCGACTCAGTTAGCCAAATCCTCTCAAATGCAGCGTTGATGTTATGAACTGCGACCGCGGGATTGTCCGCACTTTCCCTTTCACATAAGTAGAGCACCCTAATATTACGCTGATTCATATTGCAAAAACGACGTCAAAAACCGTGCAAAATATAGTTGCGCCCGAATGAATATTCGAACATTCGAATTCGAATAATCCTTTTCGAATTCGAATATTCGTATTCGAACGTTCGAAAAAACGCGATTTTCGAATGTATTCGAATTCGAATGCTCGAAAAAACGCGATTTTCGAATGTATTCGAATTCGAATGCTCGAAACACTCGTGTTCGAATGCTCGAAACATCCGCATTCGAACGTTCGATTGCTACGAAATCTGCGATCTAACAAAATAATCTATCTTTCCTGCTTCAAGCATCCCAGGAGCAAATAATTTACGCTCCAATGAGAAAAGTGCGCTCCCTCATCTGGAACTCAGGGGCCGTATGTTCTTCGAGCGCAGAACCAGGCTAAGGAAGGGACTCCAGGGTGTGTGCCATCCAAGCTGCTCATGTGGAAAATGCTTTCGTCGCCCAGGGGAGTCTGCAGCTGGGTTCTGCGCTCTCGAGCGCGGAAACGCATACAGCTGGAAAATGCACAGAAAACGCCAGCGAATAATGTAGACGTCAAACGCCTCAAATCTCAACCACTCCGTTGAAATGTAAAAATCTCGCAACGCAAGAGACCTCCCTCGCATGAAGCAACGCCCCTGTGCCCCACAACCTGCCCCAAACATCTTCTGATTCCGCAGGCACGTTATCAACATCGGCGGCACGTCTCCAGGGGTGGTTTTCTTTTATCGCTGCGGGCGGTTTTCTTTTATCGCCCAGAATGTGGAAACCAATGTTAAACTGGACACTTTTCAAATCAAAATGTACATATTCACGACTAATTGGACACTCTTCTCAACAAGTGTAACTCTATTGGATTCAACGGAACATCTTCCAAATCAAAACGAGATTTTTTCGCATTAAACTAGAGACTCTCCAAAAGGGTTAGAATAATGATTAAGTAAAAGAATAATTCGTGACCAGTTAGAACAGTTCGTTACTAGCCAAGACAACCTTCTTACGTTAGTTTGTCGAAAGGTGCATTAAAAACCTTCATCAGGAGAAATGTCACCTTCGATCCGCCTTGATCTTGTCGGCGTTTTTCTAAATTTTATTTGGTTCCTGATATATATATATATATATATATATATATATATATTTATTTATTTATATACATGCATTGAATAATGTATCATTGGGTGTACAATGCATGCCTTATATAAATAAATAAATAATTTTTGTTCAAATGAAATTTAGCATAAGTTCTTGAAATTTGATTTCACTACTCAACACGTTGACACATTGCTTGAAATTTTGTAAAGCTCCTTTTTTTGACGAGGAAGAATAATATTAGGCTGTCGCAAAATTAATCTCCGTTTCGAGATGTGTATAGAGAAATATGTTTTTACCCGAAAGCATCCCATCTCAGGGAAAGCCACATATACCGTTCGGTAGGTTTTTTCCTGCTCTTTCAAAAATATATGTAGATTTCGCACTAATTTTTCTAGCCGACTTTCTCCATAGCCCCGTAAAATCATGAAGCGACGCGACTATCGAGTCATCATGCTTTACGAATTCAAATTGGAACATTCTGCGACAAAGGCATCCCGTAACCAGGACACCTGATCCAGACGCCGATTCGCTCATGCACAGAAGCGGGATCGTTTGGATCCGCTCCCAAAAGAAGCTTTGAAGAGTCGACTTTAACCGGTTTTGATGAATTTTTACTTACCAGGGAAGGATCTCAGGCGTAGGTCTGAACGGGGAAAATGGATAATACTGCAAGAGTTTCCACCCTTCATGCAGTAGAAAAACATGTTTCGTTCAGTTCTAAACCTGAAGAGCTACGGGTCCTCGAAGGAGGGGTATACTATCGCATCGTCAGTGAGTGCCCACGTGCATATGTGTGCGCGCCGACGTATGGGAAGTGGCGGAAGGCTATGCGGCGAGCGAGTCGGTGGCTCAGCAGGGTGCCACGCTGCTTCACAGGTGCCAGCCCTTATGCTCGACTCCGGTGCTGCGCACTAATTTTGCATTTTTTCATGACCGCTACCTCGTTTACCTATTTGCTTCCTACACATCTCCTACACATTTATTTTACTACAAATTGTCAAATAAGATTACATTTTGAGCTCTGCTTCACTCACATCTCTCACTTTTTGTATTATGCAAGGTAATGTGTTTTTCAGCGAATGTTAAACAGTGACCTCACAGCAGGTACGGGTAACTTGGAATGTCAAGTAGTAACCACCGATTTCGCCCAAACTTCTCCCAGGGGGGTTATTTGGGTGCTGATCACAAATCGTTTTTGGTATTACGCTGGAGTACGGAAAGTTACAGTAGGTATGGGTGACTAATGGGAAGGTCATGGTCACCGTTTTCGTCCAAACGTTTTCGTCCAAACTTTGTTTATAGGGCTTATCTGGGGTGTTGATCACAAATCTGACCCTTTTGACAATTTAGGGTGAAACAAATGTGTAGAATATGTGTAGAAAACAAATTGTTGAAGGAGGAAGCAGACATGAAAAAATGCAAAAATAATGCATAGCACGGGATCGATCGTCTGGCCTAGCACCTGTGAGGCAGCGTCACACCCTTCTGAGCCACCGATTCGCTCGCCGCACCGCCTTTCGCCGCTTCCCATACGTCGGCGCGCGCACGTATGCACGTGGGCACGCGCTGACGATGCGTTACTGTACCCCACCTTCGAAGGCTCGTAGCTCTTTTGGCTCAAGGACTCAGCAAAAACGAAACATGTCTTTCTACAATAAGAAGGGTGGAGATTCTCGCAGTACTATCCGTTTTCCCCGCTCAGACCTATGCCTGAGACCCTTCCCTGGTTAATTGCTTTTGATGCATTGTCACTTCCGAGAGAGGAGTTAAAGTTGAAAACTGAAATGGAATTGTACTTTTTGACACACTTTTCACTTCGAAAACAGTTTCGCTTCCAAAAGCAGCTTAGAATACACTGCGAATGATTTTCTTTTATCGCTCAGTATGTGGAAACCAACCTGATAAAACGCATCTGGGATTATAAGCGGTAAGTGTTATGGCAGGACTTAACGGCCATTATTTTTAAATGAAGGTTAGAGGGGTGGCGAAAGGCGAGCTATTCGTTCAATGTTTCGAATAAGATTGCTCACCGGGACGTGAATTTACAGCGTAAAGGAGAGGAAAAGCAAAAGGAGGGGAAATGAGGAAGCTGCCATTTATGGGAAAGATCTGGTGATGTGACATTCGCATTGAGAAGCCTATTTGCCTAAAATTTGAATTTTGTAACCTCTACAACGGGTTCGAACGAAATGCTTGCGGCAATGCCATAAAGTTGGCCAAACCAAAAGTAACTTCATGAATTGGACGATACAATTTATCCCAGTGTGGATGATGTTATACATATATTAGCGACGGACATCAAGCGAGGCGAGCAAGTGTGAAGCCCACGTACAGGTGGGGCCACAGCACTTGCCATCATATGCGGGGTGTCTCAAAAAAAATGTTTACACTGTTTGAAAGGTGATAACCTCGCTCAAAGAGGCAAGAATGAATGCTTTTAAAAAATGGAAATTTCCTGACATATGAGTGGTGCGGATTGCGCCAAGCACTCTTCTGAATTCTTCCATTTTACACTCGATTGATTGTGTTTCACTTAAATGCTTGTTGTAATTTCTCATTAAAGGGGCCGTGTTGATTAATTTGCGCTTTTTTAAAGATTAAAATTTGAAAACACACTACGACTTGCGAAAATGGAGGGTATCCTTTAAAAATGCATGTGCTATTAGGTTGTGTGGAAAATTCGCAGCGTTTTGAGTGCTTTACTTTGAACTACTATAACTTTCTCAAATCTTATTGGGTTTAGTCGAAATAGGCGCCTTTCGAATCAGCACGCTTTTGCTAACGGGCCACCGCTCGACTTATTCCATCAGCGAAAAAATTAGGTTGTCGCGATTCGACAAATTCCACGAAAGCTGTTTTGGCTTGGACCTGATTGGTGAAGGTTTTACCAGCGAGAAGTTCTGAAAGTGTTTGAAAAGGTGGTAGTCGGTTGGTGAGAGGTCTGGAGAATATGGCTGGTGAGGCGGAACTTCATCCCTTAATTCTTTCGATTTTCGAACAGTGATTTGTGAAATATGTGGGCGGGCGTTATCGTGCAAAAGAATCGGGACCAGGGGTGTGCGTAAATGAAATTTGAAATTTCGTAAATCGTAAATCGTAATTACGAAAAAGGTCGTAAATCGTAAATCGTAAACCGTAAATCGTAATAGTCACCTTACCTATAGTGTAGTACAAGTAAATTTCCAGAAGGATTTTTCTGCTAATGTTAACCAGATGTGATTCAGTATTTATTTTTCGCATTATTTTCTGCTGAAGCTGAACAGTTTTCTTACCAACCTACTTTCTCATTTCACATCTTCTTACCAGTAAGGCATCTTTCAAATTAAACTTTACACGTTCCAAGACAGCCGGCAAAACTGCAGGTTCAAAAACTTTACTTTAGCCTATGCGCGGTATTCCAGCAAAACCCTGCACCTTTTGAATATTCGTTAAATTCCCAACTTACTAACAATTTTTAGCTTGCGTATTAATCTAGTAACAGCGAGAAGTCGCTGTCAAAATTAAAACTAAAAATTATTCCACCACTGACCAGTGCGGAGAAAACAGCAACTGTGCATGTAGTAATCCAACAAACATACTGAGTCATACGACGGGATTGCACAATGCATTCAGAGTGAACGCATGGCGCAACCCCATCGTGTGACGCACTGAAAGTTCTCAGCTGTTCTATATTTTGAAATTAGTCCATGAGCATTCCCACAGCAGACGGATAAGAGAGTTTTGGTCGCCAAAACAGTATGACCATTGGTCAGTGGTGACCATTTCTTGGAGAACTTCTGTAGTCGCTTTGAAATGGTAAGGTTAACGTATTCCTTAAAGTAACCTTCTTAAGGCATCCTCAGTTTGATTCCATAGACAAGACAATTTTTATTTAGAAAGTATCTAGTCTGGTTTAAAAGTAGTCCTATTTGATCTGTAAGTTGGGAAGAACGCGGACGAAATTAAAACAGGATCGGTTTGAGCTTGCAGAAGTTCATTTTGAACGCAGCAAGTGGAATAGACCGCTGCAGGAAATTAGTGGCACAGAGGGTTCCAAGAAATAACTTCAGCGCAATATTTGAATTCAGCGGCTCTGTTAATTGTAGAGAGATTGGTGCGAAGGCATTTCGTAACTTTAAAAATGCTCATAAGTTCTGAGCCATCGATCGACAATATCGGCTAGGGGGGGGGGGGGGGGGAGAGTAGCCTAAACTTACCTAGAGCACTGGTTTTCTACGCAGGTTTGCCTGCACTTGTCCGATTTCAAAAACTACTGCAATACTGCACTCACTCGAGCTGCTCTTCATCAGCTCTGAAACGAACGTTTGCTCTGAGAGTTTCACGGATCAGGTAGGGTGACCATAAACTCAATCACATCACCGAAAAGCGAGATCAAAACTGTCAAAACCAGTTCGAGCTTTTCTTGAAATGCTACGCGCTTGGTTTTACCGCCCTTTGAGCATTAATTTTTGCTCTTCCGCCCTATGAACTACAATGAGGTCCGATGGAAACATCAGCGGTTTATCCTTTCCAAATGATAACAGCAACTTTCTAGACCCCGCTTCCAGTCACGAATGATTTTCGATCGTGGATGTGCGTCAATTCTATTAGTTAGGTTTAGCATGAATATATTATAAACAAATTGACTAGACCTCACTACCAAACACGACATGGATCTAGAATACTCACCTCTCTTTCTCTAGGAAAATGATAGTCGGATTCGAGAATCCTGTGCGCAGGACGGTGTCTTCTACCACAGTAACACATTTGAGTATCAAAAAACAACCCTGAATGGGAGTGATAATGAGCTATAATAGGGGACCGTTAGAGTGGGCACATCTTTGTAACCCGGTCCACATAAATTTGGACGCCAGTTGGTTGTTGATCAAAGACCACATTTACGAACATTTACGATTTACGACCCAAAATGTCGTAAATCGCAAAAAATTCGGCAAAAATAGCCGTAAATCGTAAATCGTAATTACGCACACCCCTGATCGGGACCCTTCTGTTGACCAATGCTCGCTGAAGGTTTTCGGTGCATTTCGTCGATTTCCTTACAGGAGGACTCTGCTGTGATCGTTTGGCATGGTGCCAAAAGTTGGAATGGATCACACCATCCGCCGACCACCACACGGTGACCATTACCTTCTTTGGTGGAGGTTCGCCTTTAAAGAACGCCTAGGGGGTTCGTCGGCGTCCAACCATTGTTCGGAACGTTTCCTGTTATCATTGAGAATCCACTTTTCATCACAAGTGATGATTCGATTCAAAAACGAATTAGTTTTGTTGTGTAGAAGTCGAGAAGAACAAATCTCGGAACGTGACACACGACCATTTCTACTGCCACTCAACTCGTGGGGCACTCACTCTTCGAGCGTTCCCTCCTTCCCAAAACGTGTCAAAGCATCCGCAATAGCAGTTCTACGGATGTCCAGCTCTTTCGCGACCCGCGAACTCTTTGGGATGGTTCAGCTTCCACCAATTCCTTCAACTCGTCGTCCAGGATTGCTCAGGGTCGACCGCTACGGGGGTCACCTTCATGGTGAGATCTCCGGTCCGAAATCTACTGAACATCAGGGCGCACAGTGCTTTCTCCAACACTAATAGGCCCCACACTCGATTGATTTGTCGAGCCGTCTTAGCTGCGGGTTGTCCCAATTTGAAATTAAAATAAAATATCGTTCGGAATTGTTCCTCCGACGTACTTCAATAAGCCCTTCAAGAACAGAAATATAAAGCAACGTTGATACATAAAGTATTCAGTCAGATAGACCGAAAAACAGAAAGTAGCATTAATGCGCAATGCAAGTCGAATTTTTACTTAATAATAGACGAATGAAAAATAGTATCACAAATCGCTGACAGCTTTCCGGACAACCTACATATTATATTTAAATTTCTAACATTGCTGCTAGTAAAATATTTGGAGCTGTTTGAGACCCTTTGAGTCCCGTATGAAATCAAGGAATAGCGAAAATTCTGTGACGTGCAATTGATCAAAATCGCGCCATGTACTTGCCTGAGACCTTACATTTCAGACTCGACTGATAGTGCATGGGCTGAATGCTTGTTACAATCTTGTTACTCCCTGGCCACATTAACCTGTGCTGTGCTTCTTTTAACGTTTAGAACTTGACAATCACGTGAAAGACACGCGACATGACATGTGATTTATTGATTTCACAATTTGTCGGTCTCGCTATTGCTTTAGTAACGCTTCCTACCTATCTGAACCCATAGCAGGAGTCATGCCGGATTTTATCCAGAATTGCGACTGGTAAAACCAAAAACATCGACGGAGTGCAGGGGCGATTTAGCGACTACTCCAAAGCACCACCCACTCGCGTCACCCATGCACAATCAATCAAGTCTGAAATGCAAGGTTTCAGGCGGGGGCATATCGTAATCTTTATTATTTGCACGCCACAGAAATCTCGTTACCCTGTGCTTTAGAGTGAACCTCAAACAGCTCTAAAACCTTCACTAGAAACAATGTTAGTACCTTTCAATTAGTACCTGCATTTTTTAGGATATCCTGCATTGTCCAGAAGCCATAGTGTTTTTTAAGTTTCAAACATTAAAAGAAGCATAAATCAATCGATAGGCCACTTTGTGGGAAAACGATAACAAGTATCCAAACGAAACACAATCAATGTAAAATGCAAAATTAAAGACAAGTGCATGCTGCCTTCCATTCCGCTCACATGTCAGAAAATTTTAATTTTACTAAGCTTTCATAAGAGCCCTTAACTTCATCAGTACCCTTACCTTGAGCAACGTTATCACCTTTCAAACAGTGCATACATTTTTTGAGACACCCTGTATTTGCTTCGATGAAACGATCTTCTCTCCCAAAACGCTAGTTGCGCCCGAATGAATACTCGAGCATTCGAATTCGAATGCTCGCAAAAGGCGAATTTCGAATGTTATTCGAATTCGAATGCTTGAAAATCGTCGTTATTCGAATATATTCGGTTATTCGAAAATTTTGGGAGAGCACAACTATATCTCGCACCCTCTCGCGCCTCACATGCATCCCGCTCGTGTCTTTTGCGTCTGCCGCTTCTCACACCCAACATGTACCTCGACCTCTGGCTAATTGACAGGCCTCTCACTCATGAGCGCACTATCTACAAGTCTCCCGTTGAGGCCACGTGCGTGCAAGTTGGGTGCGAGAATACCAGTAATAGAGAGCTTCAAAGGCAGAATGAGCATAGTCAAATAGCGACAACAGCTGAGAGACCAGGGCGACCTATAACAGATCTTATGAGGAGTGGACCGATTGGTCAAATCCGCATAGACACCTGTGACAAACATTGACGACATCTATTGGAGCTGCAGATCTTCAGAGCCCCATTACTCCTCTGTTAAGGCTACAGTGAGTTTAATTGAATGAAAATTAGTGAATAGCTTTAACACAGTGTCACTGCGCTCTCAAGGGAAGTACGACAGGCACTTCAGACCTTGCAGTTACATGCTACAAAACGACCAAGCAGGGTGAAATTGCTAATCCAAGCAGCGTTTTGGAATCAACCCTGCTATCTCACCACATCCCTACGAGACGAATGCTGTGTGTGAGGTCAGTCAAGTATAGCTGATTGCTAAATCATAGCGCACACCATCCTATAGTATTAGGATTAGGCATAAAACTTCGTCAAGGTGAAGTTGCACCACGGCACATCAGGACTGATGAGAAACAACGACAAGTGGAAGTGCTCACCGAGCTCTGGAGGTTCCACCGATTTCTGAGAACCGCAGGGCGGTCGCCTACTACAAGAGAATGCAAGGACTACCTCGGTGTACCTGCCGCTAGATTAGCACATTGGTAATATTTGTTTTGTTTTTATTTTCCTGCTTACGGTACTATTGGTATTACCATTGTGATGTTGAAGATAAACTTTATGTGATAGCTGGTCACTGCATACTTGAAGTTAGGAAAAAACAAGCGCATACCGCACGCAAGCCTCAGGCTAAATCACTTTTATTAACTTTTTTCTTTGGCATATCAATAAAACAGTTGTAACACAACCAATACTCGTTAAATTGTCGATTCTATGCAACACCACCAATTCTCCCTACGGTTCCGATCGTGTTCATATGATTCTTCTGTCCGAGAAGACGGCGGATGATGGGGTACTCGTAAGGAGACAAGACGCAGAGGCTCACTCTTCCTATCTTACTCACGCCGCACGCGCGTGGCGGAATGAGTCATGGACCAGTCGCGCGCCGCGTTGGCACCTTGCCCATGGACCAATTCTCCGGCAACGTCTCATTCTTACTCGACGCTACACTTACAACGCTGAAATTTTCACGGGAGAGTTGTCGTGGGCGGGGCAATGGACTTGGGGCGCGGAACTCACCGTGGAGCGCGCTCTAACTCATGCGACGTGCAGGGATTCGGGCAACTAGCCGAAACTGGTGGGAATTGGATGGCTTATTTCATCTTACACACCTCCCCATCGTTTTCTATGATACGCAGGACGCAAGATTCGTCCACTGCAGTGGGCGAGAACTTCTTATGCTGCCGAAATCTCACCTATTCGCTTTTAAAAGCGGTGAAGTAGGTTTGGAAACGAGGTAAACATCGGTTTTCACGGCACGTATTTGTCCTCGTGTGTCTAATTCACAGGAGAATGTTGTTTTGTACATTACCAGCCATAATGAAATTCAACTGGGCTGAATTTATTGTTAGAGCTGGATGCAGTAGCCATGACGAGTGTACTAACCATAAGTTAGCAGCCAACACAGTGTGTTTAATATTTATTCATCATAAACATTTAAGGTGTAATGGCCTTTTTTGCAACCTCTGCATAATAGTTTTACAACGACTTGTCCACACAGCGCATGGACCCAAGCTTTACAATTTGTGCAACGCATCCATGCTGTCTCTTTTGCAATTAGGTCTTCAGGATCTGTGTTAGGTGGAAGTCTGGGGTGTTCCTCGAAACACAACGAGCAGAACAAGATGTTTTCTTTGTCCACTGTGAGATGTTCAACTGATTGTGACCTTCTCGACTTTCTTCGTAACTTTGCTCTCTGTAAAAGAAGATGTGTTGAGCAGCAGAAGATATCCATATAAAACTAGCACACCAACGCACCGTATAAATTTCCGTCTTCCCCTCTTAAAGTCTTGAGGTCTACCAGTAGAGTCGTCATCGGAATGATTCTTGGCACAGTGTTCACTAAGGTGTCGATGCGTCGCGAACACAGAGTCGCAAAGAGGGCAAGGCACAGTCGTCAGAGTTGGTAAATCGTCTGAGTGCTTCGAGTTCATATGTATTTTCAGCCCGTTTTTCGACGTATACACTGCTCCACATAATTCACAGATTAGCGTGGACTTTCCCGTATTCTGCTTTTCAGCTAGTTTCGTCTGTTTTTTCATTTCTTCCATCGTTTTTGGAGAGACGCCGTGTACGTTGCGATGATGTACGAGAATATTCCTTTTCAGCAACATTTTTCCGCAAACAGCACACTCAACATCACTTGAGTCCATGTCCTAGAACACCTGATTTATTAACTGTGATTTCATATTTGCTTACAAAAATAGAACTGTGATGGTAAGTTGAGGATATAGTTCAAAACCTATGGCTACAAAAAGATTGTGTTCAAGGAGGAAGAGTGTAGATGGATAAGAATTGCAGTGTAAGTGACTGCAGAAAGATACTGCACCTAAAAGCCATCGATACTGGATGTGACTGTTGACATATGTGGAATGAGTATTTAATCATGTCCTTTTCATTTCTGACGAAACGGCTGGTCATGGTTGGTTCACTCATTCAGATTCGCCGTGACTACAAACTAAACCGACCGTGTTACGTCACATCGAACTCCAGAGATGCCTATAGTTATCAAACTATACAAGGCGTATCATATGCAGGAAATACGTTATAAAAATTAGAAATGTCTGTAACGAGACATATGTTATGTTTCATCGTCGTAGTAGTCTGTGTCAATCTACCGAATCAAAAAAATGACACAAAAGAGAATAGAAACGTATAACAAAACTTTTGCATCTTTCTGAAAGGTACTATCAAAATGGCATTCCCTTGTATCAGCAGAGGAACGAGTAATTGTTGAGAAAGCAAGCGATCAGTTTCTCCTTCGAAGCAACTCACTGTTGTGCAGCAGCACAGAACCGAGGTGAATGCGACAAATATTAACGAAAACAGACATCAAAATCCCTTCCCGCGGCTATATACAGGAAAACAGGATGAAAAAGCAACAATCACCAAGGAAATTAGTCGAAATGGCACCCCATTTGCATTTGTCATCAGTACGATCGCACCTCGTTATGGATCTCCAAGTTGTTCACTTACAAAATAGTCGAGATGTATTGTTCCATGCATGCCGCATCAGTAAGAGCGCGCTCCACGGTGAGTTCCGCGCCCCAAGTCCATCGCCCCGCCCACGACAACTCGTACGTGAAAATTTCAGCGTTGTAAGTGTAGCGTCGAGTCTCATTCTTCCCGTGACTCGTATTTTGTCCCCAATTCTTTCCTTCAACGTTCATTAAACATTAGCAATACTGCAACATTAGTGTTCTTCCCTTGTTGTTAACGTTGCATTGATCCTGGAATGGTTTCTTTTTGTTAGCACACTTTATAAGTAGTTGATGAAAAAGTGAAAAAATAGCACAACTTTCTTTGTAGCTTTAATTCGTCTACCCAGTAACTGGACACATTGTTTGAAGTTTTATAAAGATTTTATTTTTGATGAACAATAATGGATTAAAGCTTGTTCTGAAGAGCAGAAAGGTGGTCATTCTTTTAGTACAAAAAAGAGATTGCGCCATGCCCTCTTCGAAGAGGTCGCGATTTTTATTAGATTGATAGCAGAATTTCTTTTTGTTTGGAGATTGACACCTGTCAACGGTACAACAAAAACAACTGTAAAGAACACACATCTTCACTTTAGTTGTTTATGGAAGTGGCATTTCAATCAAATAAAAGTTGCGGTGAACTTTTTGAGGGCAATCGCGATCTGATCTTTTAATGCGCTATATGCTTAACTCTTTGCTTTAAGAGAAGTTTTGCAATGATTTGTTATTTTCTCTAAAAATAAAGATTTTATAAAATTATTGCACCTATTGGGGCAGGTAAACTAAAAATCTCAAAGAATGTTGCGCCAAATTCTCCTTGAACAACAAACTATTCTAACCATCTTATTGAGTCTCAGTTTGGTACTATTGTACTTTTGGTACCCCACTTAATCTTGTTCATAATAGGTCTACTAGGGGTAATCTGCCATGGGAAGAACGAATATCATAGTCGTTTATTGCGGAAATGTCTTATAAGCCCGCTATATTAAGTTGGAATCGCCCAAGGCCTTGCGAAATAGCGCGCGCTGGTAAGAGACGCAGAGACTCCGCCCCCTACCAGCACGCATTCGCGGCCGTCTCGTGTGGGGGGGGGGGTTACCATAGTATGCCGTGACGCGCAGGCGTAGCGACTAGATACTCGCAGCGAATTAAATGCAGTCTTATCTCCTCGTTTCGATTACAGATTCGGGTCTTATTTTCTTCCGAATCGGGCAAGGGAGGGAACTCTAGGATGAAGGTAATTCTAACGCGGGTGTCCCAGTAGGCCCACACCCCGGAGTCCCATCCCCTGTCTAATTATGTGCTCTCCTCCGCGTGAGCGAAAGAGAGCACACAACAGAGCTTTCAAGCCTTTTCGAGATTTCAATGCTTATGCCCTGGCTAACCTCTGCTGCCGACTAGGGGCGGCGAAATAGTGCGCATCGTTAGGAGGCGGAGTCTCTGCGTCTCTTATCAGCGCGCGCTATCTCTCAAGGCCTTAGGCAATTAGAGCTTAATATAACGGGCTTATAAGGCATTTCCGCAAAAAACGACTATGATATTCGTTATTCCCATGGCAGACTACCCCTAGTAGACCTATTTTGAACAAGATTAAGTGGAGTACCAAAAGTACAATAGTACCCTCAGTTTAAACTGCCTGAAGGTATGTCAATTTGGAAGAGTTCCCTTTGATTTCAAAAGTCTTGGGCTAGCTTAGAAGAGTGTTCAATTTGATTTGAAAGGTGTCCAATTCGACGTGAAAATGGAAAATACATAGTCTCAATAAATACTGACTCATTTATAAAAATGAAAATACATAGTCTCAATAAATACTGACTCTATGGTTTTATTAATGATAGGATCGAGGCACTGGTGATGCGCCTACAGCTCCTGTTATGGGTTTAGTTGCAGTGTTTTCACTCATATTATTAGCTTGAATGATGTCCTCGAAAGGTATGTGGAAGTCTAGAGCGTAACATGCATGTAGGACTCTTTTTATCAAATAGAATTCTTACACTAACAGTGAGAAAAGTTCCACATGCATGCGCATGCCTAGAACAAATTGTGGCGAGTGCAAAAACAGAAATATAGTGTAGAAATATAGGAATAAAGTCGGACGAATACAGATCGTATTCGTCCGACATTCTTATTCCTCTTCCGGTGAATGGTCTTCGTCCTTTTGTAGTTGCTTCAGTCTTTTAATAACGTTTATAACAATAACAATTCTAACAACACTCTGAATGAGCAGATCGGTGAGAGTAATGGTGGCTAATAACACATTCCAATGCGAAAATCGCACCCAATGAGAAGGTAGGACGGCTGACGCGCTCCAATGAGAATGAGGAAGACGTGTGCTCCCTTCGATTACATGTGAACTGGTCCCCGAAAAATTCCGTCACGCGCGAGAGGCGAGAGTCAGATGAGCAGAGTGAGTCTCCAGATTGGGCTAGGGAAGGGACTCCGGGGTGTAGCGAACAGGGAGGCGTGGAGTGCACGAGACGACACGACGAAAAATCGCGCGCCGCCTCGGCACTATGCCAAGCGGACCAGTTCTCCGGCAACGGCTCCCTTCGCCTACTTTTCTCCGTTCGCGACGCTTGTCGTTCGAACGCAAGCTTGAAATTTTTTCACCTTCTCAGTTTTTTCATCTTCTAAGCCTTTGAACTATAGCAGTTATCATCCGGCATTTGGAATATTCTATTGGGGAGCTTTAGTTAGCGGACCCAACTATCTGTCCTGCCAGAAGAGGCTCTTAGGGCTCGTCCTCAGTGAAGCAGCCTGACGTATAGGCTCTCTGTTGTCTTCAGAGGCCCAAAAGTGAAGCTAAATTGCCCCAGCATTTTCAACATACTCCTGGAACCACTACGGAATCCAGATGAAAGAGACGGACTGAGGCATAGGATCCCAGCGTAAGAGCTGATATTTGTTTTCGCTACTTGATCAGTAGCGAAGAAGAAATTCTGGGTCGAAGCTGTCGTTGTCAGGTCGCTTTGCAGTCCATAAGGATTCTCAAACGGCAAAAGTATTGTAGCACAGGAGGTCTCCTAAAAGCAGGAGCGCTCGGGGAATCGGTGGACTGGGGCGCGCGATCCTCATTGGGGCGCGAGTTTTAGAGAAACTGACGCTGGCCATTACTTCCCATAGTTTCCGCAGTAAAACGATATTCTTGCCCTGGAACAGCAACTCTGCTTCCGTGAAACACCTTGAAATCCAGAAACAACTATCAGCACATCTACAAGGCACTGATTGAGCTGATGTGCGGTGATGAACGACCTGATGCCGACACCGACATGCACAGATTTCGGATTTTCATTTTTGAGAAAAATAATAAATTAAATTTTGTTCTGAAGCGCAATGTAGCAATCCATGCACCCGAAAAGCCCGTAGCGATGTTTGTTTGATTTATAGGGTAAACCAGCGTCCGTCGCCGGCTTCGCCGGCGCCGTACGCTGGACATGCGGGCCACGCCAGGCTTGCCGGCTTCGGGTGTGGCGGGCCACGCTAGGAACGTAGCCCAAACATAGTTTGGGATGCTTCCTCAGCCAGCGTCCGTCGCCGGCTTCGCCGTCGCCGTACGCTATACGTGCGCCACGCCAGGCTCGCCGGCTTCGGGTGTGGCGGGTCACGCTAGGAACGTAGTCCATAGCATGTGCATAGATTGAAATAGAAATGAAAATGGGTGAGGAAAAGGTCAGCGGCAGTGTGAAAATACATAAATGCAGACGAAAATGGAGTAAGGGACGGATGTAAAAATGAAGTGAAAATGGAGGGTGAAGGTGAATGAACCCGTACCGAGAGCAATCGCACAATGTTCTCTGCTTTGCATCCCTTTGGCAGTCTGTTCATAAACACATTAGACGGGATCAACATGCCACCATCGACAGTTCATGCGCCGTCAGCAGTAAACATCCTCGGAAGCGGTGGGCGCAGCGGACGCGGCGGACTTAGCGCGGCGGGCGCGGCAGACGCGGCGGACTTATCGCGGCGGACGCGGCGAGCACGGCTGGCTTGAGCGCGGCGGACGTGGCAAGCTTCAGCGCAGCCGACGCAGCGGACGTAGCGGACGCAGCGAACGCAGCGGATGCGGCAGACGCAGCGGACGCAGCGAACGCAGCAGACCCAGCGAACGCAGCGGACGCGGCGGGCTTCATCGCAGCGTGCGCGGCCGGCTTCACATAAGAGTGCATGTTGGCTTCACATAAGAGTGCAAACATGTCGTCGGACAGTGACTCATACCTCTCCCGATTATATATGGTAATGATGATGCTGCTTACATGCCGCAAAGTGGGGATATATGCGCGTTCTACAATTGCTTATGTTGCATCGTTTGTTAGTGTGAAACCCCATGCAAACCGAAATTTTGCTATCAATCGAATAAAAATCACGGCGTCTTGGGCGAGAGCATGGCGCAATCTCTTTTTTGGCACAGAAGAATTGCCGCCCTCCTATTCTTTAAGACAAGCTATAATCCTTTATTTTTCCACAAAAAAAGAGAATTTTACAAAATTTTAAACAAAGTCTTCACTTACTGGGTAAGTGGATTAAAAGTTCAAAGAAATCATTAAAATTTTCCTCCAACCAAAAATATTCTAACCTTCCTTAGTTCAATGAAAAAGAAGTTCATCTCAATTTGAAAGAGCTCGCTTTGATTTCAAAAGTCTTAGGCTAGCATAGAAGAGTGTCCAATTCGACGTGAAAATGGTATAGATATTATTAATTCTATCACATCGACTTTACCATTTACAACTAATAAGACGAACTTTCCGTGCTGCTTCACGAGAAGCGAGAAGCGTGTTATGGATTCGAGCAAGGCAGTTCCACGGGACTAAATAAAGTGTGCCGTGCTAAATAAGCTACAAAGAATTAACAGGTAACTGTACACCAATAACGAATAAAATGAGCGAATTGTTATTTATGTACACGTATTATCAACGAGACGCCACAGTTCATTTTCACATAAAGAACGTAGTATTGCAGAGTGAATGTGGAATCATCCATCATCAATCACCTCAAATTGTCAATACCCTTTTTGACATGTAGAACATTCTCCTAACCAGGGAACTACCTGAAGTGTAGGTCTGATCCAGCAATGCGATGCACATGGGCGGAAGCGGCTCCCTCTCAGAAGTAACAATATGCAGGTATCTCGACCCGAGTACAACTTTGAGCAGAGTTACGGCCCGTGGAAGCTGCACCATTGAAAAGGAGTGGTGAATCAAGCAAGAAGGCTGGTATCTTATCACTCTCGTGTTCATTGTTCTCTTGACTCCGTGTGTCGACGAGGCGGCCGAGGGGATAGCGTGACAGACTTACGAGCGAAATGCCAGGGGTTTGGATCCTGTGTTGAGCATGTCTTTTGCATTTTCGTAAACTTCGTGTTCATGCGAGGGGTGTATGCACTAACAGCAGAGCAGGTAAAGAACAGCTTTATGTGTCACTCAATCTTGGACTATACCGCCTGTCGCCCGTTGATCATCGAGTTGCTCCAGCGGGCGCCAGCAACGTTCCAATTTGTTCCGGTCGTGTGCCTGGGTGCTCGATGGATCAATCTCGCTTTAGGAACACGACCGTTCGTTTCGGGCTTTTACGCAGAAGTCCAAGCGTACTGGTGTTAGCGTACGATGATCACTTGATCATCCTGCTTTTGTATGGTACGTTAGCGCAAGAAGAGCAGTGAATTCGAATGGGAGGGCATGGAGGTGAACGCCCTTCGTCTTTCTCGACACTCTTGGTAGCCTTTGGTCATTCTTCTTCATGGAGATCGTCACGTGAGATTCACCTAAACTCTAACGCTCTCGCATGCAGGAAGTCGGCCAGAACTCACTTCTCTTGACTGAAGATTGGTGTAACCAACATCGTGACCTTTCTGGTTTGGTGGGACCCGAACCAGAAACCTGAATTCGGGGTGCCCCCCGGAAGCCGCTTTCACTCTGTTACAACTATGTAAACATGAAACACTAGTCAACAAACAAGGTTGCTCTCCGTCGCAGTTTCAGATGTAGAATACCTAGAATTCATGGTTTTTGCTTCTGGTCTCTCCGAGACTAACTACAAGTCTTCCGTCCCGGCTGGATCGGCGGTTTTGCACCAGACTTTTCGGAAGGATAAACTCTTACATGTCCATCGGTTTGCCACCGCAAGCCACTGTAAAAGACTATATTCGCATCGAAACTGCTTTAACGGTGTCCCATAGGAGTAGAATACACGGCGCATCCCAAACTGGGCTATGGTGACACCAACCTCTATCCTTCATAAGGGTTAACAACAGGGTCAACCTGTTCTTTACCTGCTCTGCTGTTAGTGCATACACCCCTCGCATGAACACGAAGTTTATGAAAATGCAAAAGACATGCCCAACGCAGGATCCAAACCCCTGGCATTTCGCTCGCAAGTCTACCACGCTATCCCCTCGGTCGCCCCGTCGACACACGGACTCAAGAGAACAATGAACTCGAGAGTGATAAGATACCAGCCTTCTTGCTTGCTCCACCACTCCTTTTCAATGGTGCAGCGTCCACGGGCCGTAACTCTGCTCAAAGTTGTACTCGGGTCGAGGTACTTGCATATTGTTACTTTTGAGAGGGAGGAGCTTCTGCCCATCTGCATCACATCGCTGGTTCAGACCTACACCTCAGGTAGTTCCCTGGTAAGATGTCCGAACAACCCGAAATATGTGCCCCGAAATATATGCTTACGGCTTGCACGTGTCGTAGTTTGAACTGCTTACCCACTGTATGCCATCACTGCCGTCGTTCATTGGAGCCCGCTTTCCCCATATGAAACATGTCTGATGAAAGGCGTGTTCCGTGGAAAGAATCTTCACCTGTGGGCAAGAAAAATAGTGAACTAGCCCAGTCAGACAAACGAAGTTTTCATCCTTCTCGGAGTGTACTGCTCAGAGGTTTAACAATATGTTCCACGGTTTCGTCGGTTCTCTCCAACCCGAAATCTGTGCATGTCGGTGTCTGCGTCAGGTCGTTCATCACTGCACATCTGCTCAGTCAGTGCCTTGTAGATTTGCTGATAGTTGTTTCTGGATACCAAGGTGTTTTACAGAAGTAAAGTTGGTGTTCCAGCGCAAGAATAGCGGTTTACTGTGGAAGCTATGGGAAGCAATGGCCAGCGCCAGTATGTCCAACACTCACGCCCCAATGAGGATCTCGCGCCCCAGCCCACCGATTCCCGGGCGCTCCTGCTTTTAGGAGACCTCCTGCTTCGGCTGTTTGTTGCTATCTAAATTTCTCGATTTTCTCTAGAACGCTTTAAATGAATTCCATGCCGAGATCTTCTACAGCGTTTTTCCCCGTTTAGAAGCGGGTCCACTGTTCTGGTTTGGTGGTTCTACTTCATGGGGTCGAATGCTTGATTGGGCCTGGTACGATTACCGATTCCCGGGCGCTCCTGCTTTTAGGAGACCTCCTGTTTCGGCTGTTTGTTGCTATCTAAATCTCTAGATTTTCTTTAGAACGCTTTAAATGAATTCCATGCCGAGGTCTTCTACAGCGTTTTTCCCCGTTTAGA
The DNA here is from genome assembly GCA_947359475.1 of Heligmosomoides polygyrus bakeri. NCBI lineage: Eukaryota > Metazoa > Nematoda > Chromadorea > Rhabditida > Heligmosomidae > Heligmosomoides > Heligmosomoides polygyrus. The sequence goes on from OX375870.1 coordinate 12,405,254, forward strand.
AGCGGGTCCACTGTTCTGGTTTGGTGGTTCTACTTCATGAGGTCGAATGCTTGATCGGGGCTGGTACCATTACCGATTGGGGGCCGGATTCATCAAGGACTTACAGCAATTTATCTGCGAAAATGCAGCCGAAATCCTTCATCCTTAATAGCGCGGCTTATCAAGACATTCCATTCGCGCTATCAGGGATTTCGGCTGTGGGCAATATGGTAGTTGGGGGGGGGGGGGGTCACTTTGCAAAAAGTGTCACAGACACGAAAAAAGAAACGGCAACGCACTGATAGTAAAGAAAACAAACGAGTAATGCTATAGCTCTATTCTGTGCTTTCCTCCGCGTCAGCGGATTTAAGCAGTGGAATGGACTCCAGGGTGTGGCTCGAGTGACGCACCCGTGCTAAAATGGCCTACATCCCGGAGTTCCCTCCCTTGCCCAATACGAAAGCAAATAAAACATGGCTTCGAGGGAACAGGAACTTAGATTAAAGGAAACAGTGCCGACTTCGCATAATCCGAAGTTGGGCGTGGGCTATTTTGGAGTCGCGACACGGCATATTTCACGATAAACGCTAAGGAGAAGCACCTTGCAACAGCTGTTACGAAACTGGAGCACAGTAAATTCTAAACATATGCACTTTGGAAATGCTCTTACGATTCGTGGTTGTGAAATTCAGTTGTTTACTGAGTGTATATGTCACACAGTCTGTTTTGCTCATACAACCCTCTTTGGATGCACATTTTTTAAAAGGATCGCATCCATTTCGACGTTGCTATTCTATGAGTTTGGTCCAAAACGTCGGATTTAAGATTTACCTCCGCTCAGAGTTAATCTTAATGAAAGCTAAAAAAATCTACATGAGTTTGGTGATAATGTCTATGGTAAGAGTTTCACGATTATGAAATGAAAGGCTTCTAGGGATGAGACATGGCAGTTTGAGTTGCTCATTGTTGTAATGAAATCCCAAATCCTTCATCTTAACCACTACATTCAACATTTGTCCTCACAACGAGTACCAAGCAGAGCACTCCGACCCCTTCTAATCTCATATGTACACTTTTCTCAGGGGCAAGAGCTAACTTCCAGATAGTTGACCACTCATAAATCCTTTCCAATGCACGATGTACTCTTTCCACATCGGTACCTGATTCAATTTTCTCATAGATCTTGATATCGTCCGCAAACAACACCGCTTTCCTCAAGAATCAACGGCAGCGCAGCTACGTATATAGCGAACAGAACTGCGGAAAGGACCCCTCTCTGGGGAACTTCGCTCTTCCCCAACTTACAGACTCAAAAAGTACCTCCTATCCTGACCTGAAATCTACGACCTGTACAATTTTGTATTCATTTACACACTAAGGGATGGAACTTCAGATGTTCAGGTTTTTGCATTACCTCCTATCCTGACCTGAAAACTACGTTCTGAACAATTTTGTATTCATTTACACGCTAAGGGATGGAACTTCAGGTGCTCAGGTTTTTGCATAAGTCTAAAATGGTCCACCCCATCGAGTGCTTTAGAAAAATGAAAGTAAATTACATCACATGCTACATGCTATACGATGCCTTATCTGTTTGCCTTATTATCACGTCATTCCTTGATACCACTGAGTCGTGTGCTCATAAGTACTGCACGGAAAAGTGGTTTAATCCCTTTCAGCCCCCTCCAAGCTGTCAAGCCAGTGGACGATGCCGCGTCGTCGGCTCCACTCCACGGTGCGCGCGCGCCCCATCGCGAAAGCCTGACCCAATAGCGCCGGCTGTATTTTCTCCGTCTAAGGGCACGGGTCAACCACTCAGAAAATTTTGAACAAGTTACATGCTCGATTAATGCAAGTAAATGATTGCCTCACACAAGAAAAGCGCAAGGTTGAGGTAACTTACAGGCACCTTGCATGTAAGAAAGCAAATCTAGGGCCCCCGAGGGCCCTAGTTGTGCAACCTTACATGTAAGGTGGAAGTAACTTACACTAAGGTCGCATGTAACTAACTCACAAATCTGGGCCCCCAGGGGGGAAATTCCCCCGGGGTCCCCTAGATGTTTTTTTCTTACATGCAACATACATGTAGCTTACTATAAGCTCGCATGTAGCTTACTTAATTTTCAATGTCGCAAGTATCTTACTCCATTTTGTAACTAGCAAGCAACATACGCAAAAGCTAACGTGGCATGCAACTAGGTGTGATATCTACATCCAACTAGGCCCGTGCTCCCAATCTACTCGTATGGCGCAATATACTTCACGTTGGATTGTCGTAGGGAGCCCGCTTGCCGTTAAGCACTGCTAGCAGGTGGTTTGAAGCTGGGGCTACAGGAGCGGTGAGCACACTATCGGATTGACATTTCGGTCGTACACCTTGTTCAGGCATATTTTGTTTATTTTCTAAACAGTTTAAGAGTCTCTAGAGATATTGAGACACTACTCAAACTGTTTAGAAAATAAACAAAATATGCCTGAACAAGGCGTACGACCGAAATGTCAATCCGATAGTGTGCTCACCGCTCCTGGAGCCCCCAGCTTCAAACCACCTGCTAGCAGTGCTTAACGGCAAGCGGGCTCCCTGCGACAATCCAACGTGAAGTATATTGCGCCATACGAGTAGATTGGGAGCACGGGCCTAGTTGCATGAAGATATCACACCTAGTTGCATGCCACGTTAGCTTTTGCGTATGTTTGTATTTCTATTCGTTTTACAAATTATGTCACGGTTGATATGTGTTGTTACTTGCGACATTGAAATTAAATGTGTTGTCGTTTCTGTATATTTTTTGAGATGCACGTGGTTTCCATAAAGTTTATTATCACATGAACTACTGTACATAGCAGTATAAAAAATGTTTTGAAGTGCATATAATGCACAACACAAGATCGAACATAATATCGTAAAATACAAAAGTGGCAATGTAGAAGTTGTCGTGCGGCTTCATTCCTGACTGTAGTCGAAGAAGCTCAGCGCCACACTGGCATCACTCTACGCCGAGCCCACAGTCCGCTGCGACGCTTCCAGTCCGCCGTCGGTGCTCTGCAAGGAGGGCCGTGACGGAATTGTGTCATTGTCGACGGCGGCGGAGCTGGTGGACTGCTCCGCTGCTTCCTGAGTTTTCATGTTCCGGCGGAAGTTGGTTCTGAAACAACTTTTTTTGTTGTGTAGAAATGTGGATTGTGAATATTCAATTTATTACGTACAGCGCCACAATTATCATATGGAATACGTCGAAGTAGAAGGACGTCCGGACCTCCTTATTAGCCTTCTCGTACATGGCCTTCACGAAATCTAAAAGGTGATGACTTGGTTGTAGAAACATGTGTTCGGGTAATGTCACTACTTACTTATGACCAGTTCGGATTCGAAGTCGACGTACTGGTTTTTTCTTTTTCTGGTGCGCGCCGTAAGTCGGGGCCACACGTCACGAGAATACATCTAAAAGTTTAGATGCTTATGTGGGATACACCTTAAGCTGAGATGGCTGTCGCATAGGGGCTTCTAACACCAAACTCCGACACTACGTGGTGGATGAACTTGTTGAAGAAATTGACCTATTCCGACGTCGACGAGGACACCTGAGATGTGCGCTGGAGCCGAGTGTAGAGGGCGGACAGGTCACCTCCTTCAAAGACACATGCTAAGTGTGGACAAGAAGAACACAAGGGAAATTTGGCATATAGGACTTCGAAAGCTCACCAGGGCCGTATGAGGAAGGCGGGATCGTGAAGTCTCCGGAAGGGACATCAAGTGCTCCAAATTCTATCGACCGCTCGGACATCTCGTCGCTGTTTTTCTGGTAAATCTTTTTCATCAGCGCCGACAAAGCAGAGATCGTAGACCTCACTCGGTTTTGAAGGAGTCGAATCTGAGCGGAGAAGTCGACTACACTAACCAGAGATGATTCGTCGTAATATACTAACTGTTATGGCCGACTTCAACTGCTTCGAGCGGCACACTATCTCCTCAGCATTCTGTGCAGAAATGACGTCGTCGATAAGGCTGAAGAGGTCCGTGGAAAGATGTCGTCCTTAACCGCATTATGAAGGGAGAAGTGCTCAGCTTGCAGTTACCGTGAAGGAACCGAAACCAAAGCTTTATGAGAGAACTACCAATATTTCCTCGTCAGTCATCCTGCTTCTCCTCTGCATCTCTACCAGCTTTCTAATCAGGGGATCTTCGACTCGCCTAGGTGAATGCAACAGAAGTGAACTGCCAGAGACGAGGTTGACTACACCATGAGTAAACGAAATTTACAGTTGCTCCACGTTCTCCTGTCCTTGTGACGAAGAAGACCCTTGGGAAGACGATGATGTCTCAGAACCGAGTACCGAAGCCCTGAAGTCTCGACCATTGCTCAAGAAGGTGTTGCCACGGTGTATGCTGACAAATCTGAACCAATGGTCTGTATATGTTGCTGACCCATATCGACCAATATCGGCTGCAAAGTGGTACGCATCTCTTTGTATACGTACTCTTTCTTCTGCCTGAAGTCCACGAGATTGAATCGTGCGTCACACACTTGCAATTCGAGTTTGCACACGTCTTGATGATCTTCAGCTCACGCCTTTGCCAATAGGTATTCGCCATCCATGTTGCTCTTGTCAACTTCACCGAGCTAAAGCTGCGGTATCGGCAGGATTGCTCAGAATCTAGATGACTTTCCCCATAGTCTTGGTCGGTATTGATGATGTTGCCCCCTCCTTGAGCGTTTTCGTTTTTCTTAGCTTCAATGATGCTGCTGACCTGCTCCGTAAAACTGTCCTCATTTTTTTCTAAAATACTTGATTTTGTTGAATGTTGCTATGCTTGCTTCCATTTTACTTTATTTTGTAGTGATCTTAGTTTTTGGCTGCTTCTGCGGTGTGTTCAGTTTTGTTTTATGATTTAGTGGTGAGCATAATCACGTCTGAAGATTTCTGTCCGCTCGATAACATGTATACCGAATTCACATCAAACTGGACAATTTGCGATATATCAGAAAATCACTATTTTTGATTTCTTTAAAAATGAACCTATGACCACATGATGAGTAAATTGTTTGAGATATTTCAGACACTTGGTTTACCGTGTTAGGGTACGAGAATTTCCAAAAAGAGTCGTAGTAAATATGTTAATCTATTCCATGTTCGACTCTCGATGAACCTTGGCATCCCTGATGTTGCTATAGACGAGTGGTTTGTTCAGCGTAGCCAAGATTGGTGCAACTCTTTATTGCGGCTTACGTTTCGGCGTCGTCGCCTTCTTCAGAGCCTGGAAAAGTCGAAGTCATCTGAGAAGCTACCCTCCCAAATGCATTTCATTCTGCAGGAACCCATCCAAAAGGCTAAGAGACTACGAAAACGATGCCGAAAGAAGTCGAAAACATGGCTAACCTTAGATGTGGACAAAAGACGTCCACCGTCACCCTGGCTGGACGAAAGATGGGTGAATGAGCTTAGAGCCCGGGGGACCTCCCGCCTTAGGGACCTACGGGTCATGACCCAGAGGTCAAACCCCGCAGAGGGCGACGTACGGCGCCAGCTCTTGGGTCACAGCCAAGCACTCGTCCTTCCTATTGATCTGTGGGGACTTCGCCGCAATGTACAGCGCCTCGAGAGTTCGGCGCGCCGAAATCTCATCTTCACGCGCAAGGATCTTGACCTCCACGCCAAAACAGCTGTTCGCGTGCCGCCGCACCCTGTGCTCGCCCAAGGGACTGGAGACTTGGGACCTGCGCAACCCGTCCAAGTGCTCCTTGATCCTTACGCACAAGGGCCCTACCTGTTTCCCCCACATACTCCTCTCCGCACTCCGTACATCTGATCAGGTACACCACACCAGACGTTTGACAGTCGCCAACCTTCCCAAAAGGACAAACAACACATGATGGTGTTGTGCATAGGCGGTCATACAAACGGTTCCG
>OX375870.1:12411341-12535737 GCA_947359475.1 Heligmosomoides polygyrus bakeri
ATGCCGCAAAAGTCGTTCAGTAGAAAATCGAGAAACGTGGCTTTGCCCCCATCTACATACAGCCCTGACATTGCCCCATCCGACTGCCACATATTCCGCTCAATGCAGCACGCCTTGGGTGGGAAAATGTTCCCTGACTACGAAAAAGTCGGGATTTGGGTGACCAACTTCCTCGATTCGCGGCCAGCTCATTTCTTTAAAGACAGGATCCAATCTTTGCGTGTACGTTGGGGAAAGGTTGTTGATAATTGTGGAGTGTATATGACCGAACTAAGTTTGGTTTTAATTACTTTGTACGAACTTAACTTTTCGGACTTAAGCGACATTCCGTGTGGGACACCCTAATACATATGTAACATTTCCATGTCAAATTCTAAACTCTTCTGAAAAGCCTGTGGCCATTGAAATCAAAGTGAACGTCTTCCAAATCCGAACAAGCTTCTTGCCGGTTAAGGCACAGTCTCTCCAAGATGGTTAGAATACTTGTTCAAGGAAAATTTGGGAAAACTTAAAAATTTTCTTTGGAAAAGCAATTCAATCCCAATCTGCAGAGAGAAAGCGAATGTTCACATCATCAGAAGGACCATCAAAGTATCAAAGTGAGTAAATAGTAGAGAGAGCTTAGGGCGTAATTAGACTCGAAAATTTCGTTTTTATTTGAAAATTGTTTAAATCAATTTCGAAATTGTCCAGATTGACGAGAAAATGGTAGAAAAACGTAAAGATGTTTCTTAAAATTCGTGAAATTCCGAAGATTTCATAAATATATACATAAGAACCCTAAGAAATAGTAGAACATAGTACCAATCAAAATTAACACGTCTTTACTGTGGTTAGTTGTTTTTGTTCCTAGCTGTTTCTGCATTTGTCACGTTTTGTTTAGTTTTTGTTTCGCTTTCGTAGTTTCAAAGTTGCTCAGTTTTGGCAAATAATAGCGAACGAGGCGAACGAAACGAACGAAACAAACGATAGAAACGGAACGAACATTGACCGTGGATGGTAGAGACGGTGATCTATGTCATATTTAGATGACGGTTGAATGTTGGATTCTCTCATGCCTACCTTTTCCAAAAAATCGCCCTTCTAGGGTAGTGGGCATAGTGGCGAGAATAGAACATTTCGTGCGGCCTGACAGCTAAATTCAATTAAATTCTACATCACTTCCACATGAAACAGAACACTTTCGGAGCAAACTGAGCTCATTCCATATTCAGGCGAATGTGTAAATTTTCAAACATGGCACTCTAGAGACCGCGCTGAAGAAGAGCAGAAAGGCAAACGCAAAAAAGGGATTTTCTAACGCTTCTCACAAAAACAGAAACAATCACGTTCCAACCTTCCATCAGTTTGCTATTCCTCGCTACCTTAGTTACTTGTAAGCCTAGAAACACAATAAGTTTCCTAAAAGCAGAAGAAATTGCAGATTAGAGGTCGGCTGGGACGCGCGATTCTCATCAGGGAGGCCGCAAATCACACATGACAGGGTCTTCGGTAGATTCTTTTGTTAATTGCAGCAGTAAACCCTCGGAAGAATGCAGAGATCGATGTATGTAATGATGTAGAGTTCCCATAATAAATGTACATGTATTGATATTAATCGCTGATAAGATCATACAGCCATACCTTATAGTTGAATAGATATAAGCTCCCACAGCGGCCGCATAGTGTGGGAATCTGTGGGAATGAAAGAACTCAATCAAAAGCGGTGGTCATCAGAGGATCTATTAGATTAAAGTCTGGAGACCATTCCCACGAATTGCGTGACTGTGCCGCGGCAACACAGCAACCGCGCCCCAACACTGGAGTAAGTATGGTGGTAGCGAATTCTGGTTAATTTTCATAATTCATTCTCCGAAAATAGCTAGCCCTGATGAGAATCGCGCATCCCAATAGAGTTCTAATCTGCGGGTGCTCCTGGTTTTAGTAGGAGGCCACTTTGCATTTTCCTCCCGAACCCAACGTCGAATGGATCAAATACATTGTTCGACAGGATATGAAAAGTTGCGCTAATCACAAGGACACAAAAACGATAGCGACTCTATCGAATGGAAATCGAAATAAAAGGCTATAGACATCAATGAATAATTTTTCGCGATCGTAAGCACGAGAGCGAAAAAACAAAAGAAAACATCTAAAACGAACGCGAGAAGTGGGTTTGCTTGAGCAGCTCGATTCCGGGATAGTGGGGAATGGAGGGAACAAGCGCAGATGAAATGAAGGAGAGGGAAGAGGTGTGAGAGTTTCTCTCCTAAAAGCAGGAGCAGCGTCATGAGAAGCATTTAATACATTCGAACAACACAAATTGCAAACATAAAATGGAACACAGTGGACGAATCCCGGCCTCAAGTGTTCTCGTCTACCGCCTAATGCGAATTCGTCAGATGGGATAGCAAAAGGTCAGCCTCTCGGCCACGTAGAGAGAACCACGCAAGCACACATCGAGTTTCCCACTGCTCCTGCTCTTAGGAGACCCCCTCCCCTGATAGGACCACCATCCGATATAAACATTCTAAATGATCGAAGAAGATTAAAGAAAGGATGAAATAGTGACACGTTTACATCAGCAAAACATGGAGAATTCACGCGTTAGAATAAACAGTGAAAAACAGTGTAAACATTGCTCCTGCTTCAATCGAACCAGAGTTAAGCGTTGACAACAAGAACTCCTCGGTTTTCCCCAGTCCCCGACAATTCCTCAGCATCGTCTGACATCGAAAACGACTTGTACATACTTCTCATCCACATTGCCCCCCCCCCCTTCCCCCTTCATCCTCCTTCCACCCTCGTAGCTGCCCGCAACAACAGTGATTCCAATCAACATGTCGAATCGAAGCTTCAATCAAATCAGAATAATACGCTGACATCAACAACTTCACGGTTTTTACTGTCCACCCCCCGACATTCCACCGCTCTTCGCTACATCGAAAAGGACGTGTTAATACTTCTCCTCCACATCGCCCTCCCCCCTTCCCCCTCCACACCCTCCCTCCAACTCCACCCTCATAGCTGCCCGCAACGACGATTGAATAAGAAAGAGCAAAAACAGTGGCAACAGTGATTGCTATCGAAATGTCGAACCACGAAAACCCGCGCTTCGCGGGTTTTCACGGCTTCTAGACGGTTCGCGGGCGCTCGGACGACCGCTCACGGCTGTGGCGGATCGATAAATGACCTTATGACGAGCCCCTATCGATCGGTCATCTCTCGCCATTAACTTACGCACTTCTGGGGCCGGATTCATCAAAGTTACTGCAGTAAATTTAACGGAGAATTGTATGCAAAAGCTCAGATAACTCAGACTATCGCTCACCATATCGCTTGATAAGCCGCGTTATCTGAGCTTTTGCATACAATTCTCCGTTAAAGTTACTGCAGTAACTTCGATGAATCCGGCCCCTGGTTAACTTACTCTTCGGATTCTTCTTTACTCTACATTAGGAAATCATGGAGCCCAAAATTCAACAATCCCAGTGATTCCGCTCCTAGGAGCCCCCCCCCCCCCCCCCCGATAGGACCATCACTCGATATAAATACTTCAAATGATCGTATCAGTTTAAAGAAACGCAGAAATCCTGACACGGTTACATCATCAAAACACGGCGAATTCACGCATTGAATAAACAGTAAACACAATAGTCTTCTTCAATCGACTCAGTTATACGTTGACAACAACTTCTCGCTTTTTCCAGTCCCCGACAATTCCATCGCTTCTTGTGACATCGAAAACGACATGTACATACTTCCCCACCATTTCGCTACCCCCTCCACCCTCGTAGCCACCCCCAATGAGGATTGAACATCACTAGTCCTCAGGATAGATCAGGATCGAGCACATACATGACAACATGACAACAGTGATTGTAATCGACATGTCGAAGCCGCGAAAGCCCACGCCTCGCGGGCTTTCGCAGCTTCTAGACAGTTCGCGGGCGTACGCACGACCGCTCCCGGCCGCCGCAGACGGAAAAATGAGTTGGTGATGCTTAGTCATCCCTTACGAGAATCTTTACACGTCCTGTACAAGTTACGTGCAAGCCCTGCGCAAGTAACTTACGCAGTAAGTAACTTACACACTTCCGGCTAACTTAATTGTAAGTAGTACACATTGTAAGTATGTTATACTTTGCTTACATGCGACCTTACCCCTTCGTGATCACGCTTAGTCAACCCTTTCGTGCATCTTTACACGTCCTGTGTGAGCTACGTGCAAGTCTAGTCTCTAGCAAGGTACTTAGTCACTTCTGGGTTAGTTACGCGTAAGTGAAAAAGCCCTCTGAGCCTCCTCATCTACTTGCACGCTAGTTGCGCGTAACATGCACTTCTAGGGCCCTAGACGAACCTCGCGGAATGCTAGCATGGCGTGTCGCAGGTTACTTAACCGCGGGAAATACGGTACAAGTAACTTGTACGCAACGTACGGAGGCAGAAGTAAGTTAAATCGCAGCCTTTAAGACGCAAGTATCTTACCTAAAGCTTCCGAGACGGTGACCATTTGCTTACGTGCATCCTTTCGCGTCCTACGCATGTTACTTGCGAGCTTAAGCAGTGAAAATTAACTTACGCACTTTTACGTATCTTGCGCACTAGCTCTCAATTAACTTACGCACTTTTACGTTACTTACGCACAAGTAAACTGCGCCTTAAAGGCCATTTTAGACCCCCTACGTAACTTACATAGGTCATCGAAAAGATACAAGTAACTGATTTCCTAATATTTCGGGGCCCAGGTTAGTTAATTTGGAGGTCTTAAGCCACAAGTAACTTGTCTCCAGTTTTCTGAGCAGGCGAGCGGAAAGGCGAGAGCGCAGAGAAACAGACACTCCGGCTGCGATCCGACGGCTGCCTGCCGAATGAGCTGACTCAGCGCGCGGGTGAGGGTGCACTCTCGTCGTCTGCGTCTCAATAACCTCTGGCAGTCGCGGAGACGTCCAGTGGGAGGCTGAACATCAAGAAGGAGGAAATTATGCAACTTTCGTAGCTGACAGACGTTCCTAAACGTCACGAAATAGACGTCTAGGAGCTGCTACGTTTTAGATGGCACAACGAACATCAATTAGTGAAGGTATATAGGTCTAGCGGAATTAAATTTGTAAAAAGAAATTGATGGAGACAAGATTTGGCTCTTGCTTGCATAATGCTAAGGTTTTGCAGGAAGTGCATGCCAGCGAAAGACAGGAAGCATCAAATTTAAGTGGCTCATCTTCATGGTATTCTATTATTCGCCTTCCTTGGGCAGATGCCAAGAGGTTCGTCAATACTTCTCCGAAGGCTGATCGAGGAAGTATTGACGAACCACTTCAGCATCTTCACTGCTTGTGATCCTTAAGCTTCCTCTTTTCTGGGAGCCTCACATTTGCTTTTTTTACGAGCGATAGTGATGGAGTATACTCCTTGCATACAGCAAGAAACTGTGGACAATTCTACTAGGTTGCAGTGGAGATCTAGTTGCTGAATTGTTCCATATGTAAATTGTCTCTAACCAAGTCTATGTTCCGCTCAAATAGTTGCGATTAACTGTAGCATAAAGGCTTAAATTGCTAAAGAAGAAATAGAGTCAAGATCAAGGTTACTATTAAAATAAAGGAAGGAGCGAGCTTTGCATAGGCTCCATGCATTAATTTATAAATGAAGAGGATAGAATGTTTAGCAAATTTGCCTCCATAACTTCGTTGACGATTAGTGTAGCATTCAATAAGAGGAAAAATTGGGCCCATTTTCTCTACTGCAGAGAGCCACTCTTCAAATGTACTATTACCTACAACAAGAAAAGGATCCTCAGCGGCGAATGAACCGCCATGCCTAATAGATGCTCCTAGAAGGGTTTCTTCATCATTTCAGGGAAGAATTTTAACCCAAAATGATTGTAGTCACTGAACAACCGACATTCGCCTTCAGAACACCTGAATTCCTATGAACTGTGTAGAACACCCAGAAGCCAGATGAAACAGGCATAGAAACTTATACAACATCTAACATATCTTACAGCCATTTCCTGAGCGAAGCGTGATACACCTAGCATACCCTACAGTCATCTCCTGTGCAAAGTGCGACTTCGCCAACTGTCTACTAAATCTATTAATGAAGATGTAGGTTTAATAATAAACCAATGAAGAAAACGGCCTCCAGAACATCATCGACTCCAGACGTATAAATTTTTACTGCTGTGAATCCCTCGTTCAATGTTATGTGGATTCGAAGTTTTATTTGTACTGACAAAGAGTAGAGATATTTTAATTTGAGTGTGGCCCTTAGGCCCGACATGATCTTCGGACAAACCATATAGCAACCGTATTCCAATAATGGCAATGTGTCAAACAGGAACTATTGAGTTTTTACCAAGCCAGGAAGTTATGCGATCGAGAAGAAATTTTTGAACGAGTTGTACCGCTATCGCCGACCGCTATCTTTCTATTGGTAAGATTGCACTGTTTTCATTTCTGTAACCTCTATCACCTTTGCAGTATATCTGCAGTATCTATTGATAACCAAAGCAAATGTCTTCACAATGAGTACGGCTACGTCGTTACGGTCCCGTTCACAAGATCACCGTGGAGGAAACAGAAGCGGTTCTAAAGAAGATGAAGCCATGCAAGGCGACAGGACCGGATGATCTGGCAGCCGATGTTTGGAAGTCGAAGCTCTGGTATCCTGCTGAGTGGTTGGCTGAGTTCTTCAACCAGGTAGTAAAGGAGAATAAAGTACCGGAGTGTTGGCACAACAGTACGACGATTCCGATTTGGAAGAAGAAGGGCGGTCCTGCAGACTGCTCCAATTACCGTCCGGTTCGCTTGCTTTCGCACAGCATGAAGATCTTCGAGCGAATCCTCGACAGACGAATTCGTGAAATTGTCAGGCTCTCCGACAACCAGTGCGGTTTTGTGTCTGGTTGTGGGACCATTGATGCTATATACGCCGCCCGCCTCCTGGTGGAGAAGCATCGTGAGAAACAGAAGCCGGTGCATATAGCCTTTCTCGACTTGGAGAAGGCCTTCGACCGCGTACCGCGTGAGGTTATATGGTACGCCTTGCGACAACACAACGTACCTGAGGAACTCATAGAGTGGGTGCGGATGCTCTACTCTTGTCCAAAGAGTCGAGTTCAAGCTGCAGCTGGAACCTCGATGGAGTTTCCCATCTCTGTCGGGGTGCACCAAGGTTCTGCGCTTTCTCCACTCCTCTTTGTTGTCGTCATGGATGCCATTACGCGAGATCTTCAGCAGCCTGTTCCATGGACGCTGCTTTATGCTGATGACGTGATGCTCGCTTGCGAAGAGAAAGACGATCTCGAGCGGCATGTGCAAGCTTGGTGCGACCGTCTGGCGAGGTTCGGACTCAAATTGAACGTCAAGAAGACCGAGTACCTAACGACTGACGTGAACGAGTCCGGCTCCATTAAGATTAACGGTACTGAGCTTCCACGCACTGCGGTCTTTAAATACCTGGGATCAGCAATAGCGTCTGACGGCGGTCTGATGGTTGAAGTGAACTCACGAGTGAGTGCAGCTTGGTCCAAGTGGCGTTCGCTGACCGGTGTGCTCTGCGATAGGAAGATACCAGAGCACCTGAAGTCAAAGATCTACAGAACAGTCTTGCGGCCGGTAGCAATATACGGCGCTGAGTGTTGGCCTGCGACCAAGGAAGTTGAAACGCGCCTCAGCGTCATGGAGACGAAGATGCTGCGCTGGACGGCTGGAGTCACCCGCATGGACCGCATCAGAAATGATGCTATTCGGCAGAAGTTCGGTGTCGCGCCGATAGCGGACAAGATGCGCGAAGCTCGCTTACGATGGTACGGCCACGTTCTGCGTGGAAAGGAAGACAGCGTCCGCAAGATAGGCCTTGAGTTGGAAGTGTCCGGAAAGCGGCCTAGAGGACGCCCGAAGCAGCGTTGGTCGGATACGTTACACATGGACATGAAAGTAACTGGCGTCCACCCCGATCAAGCGCATGACCGGGAAAGGTGGCGTCATGACACCCCGTCAAGAGCGGACCCCGCGACGAAGCGGGACAAACGCTGAAGAAGAAGAAAATTATTTATTTTTTTATTTATTTATTGCTATTTATCTTGTATTTCTATATTTATACTATTTGCTTAAGAAACTACTATATTTACTTGAGAAGTTGCTGAGGATTATCTTCTCATGTTTCAGTGTGATGGAAGGTACAAGCAGATACCAGCAGCCCTCAGGCGAGGTGCCTCGTCGCAGTTCTACAGCGTGATTGGATTGGCATCTTTAATGAAGGCACTGCTTTACCTCTGCTGTACGCCTTCATCCCGGATGGCAAACGGAAACCACCTATCGCCACCTGTTTGCGTTTCTATGGCAAATTATTGTTGGGCTGGGAGTGCAGAGGTCACTAACAGGCTGCACGTTCCTGTTCGACTTCGAGGTTCCAGCTATCAATGCAGCCACGCGTGAGATGCCGATAGTGGCAAAGGGGTAAGGAATATACTACTGCAATTCGCGGCTACAGAGGTGGTATCGATATTATTTCAGGTGTTTCTTCCACTACACCCAAGCCGTGGTGCGACACAGGACATTCTGCATCTTCGGCCGGCATCCACCAAGAAGCCTGTGGTGGGGTGCTTCTTCCGGCGAATACAGATGCTCCCTTTGCTCCCACCGCAGTTTCGGCGTATCTCGGAAGCGCTCATCCCGCCGCAACCTCCCCTCGTCACCCCTTTGGAGTACGCTAGTCTGTTGCAATTTACAGACTACTGGCACAACAATTAGGGGGTCGGGGGTCGGTTTGATGGATTATGGGACCACTCGGAAAACCGTGGCCTGAGGACTACAAATGTGGCGGAGGGGTTTCACACGAAGATAAGGGCCGCCTTCCCAAAGAGCACGCCCACGCTCCATCAAATGCTGGACTTCATCCAGAACCAGCTGGTTATAGCAAAGGGAATGGTTGGACGCGGCTGATGGAGCTCGACCGCACTATGTGAGGAGGGACGAGGAGATGCGTCAGTTGAAAGTGAGTCAAGAACTCTCACGCTTTTATGACCGTCATGTCATAGGAGGCGTCGTTCCCTCTACGAGGGAATGTAAAGAGTGCTTAGACTATCTCGCAAGTAGATTAGCTCATTGAAGTAGTACGTGTATTAGTGCATTAGTGTTGCATGTAAACTGTGTATATATATATATATATATTCATGTATAAACTATGTATATTATTATATGTATGTGTTCATATATGTTCACTTTGCTTTATGTGGGAATTAGTTAGAGATCCATAAACATTTTTAGTTGTAAATAGATGCTTATTCCATTGCAATAAAGATTTATTAATAACCTCAACGCTGCCATGGTCAGTCATGGTCCACAGTAGCACTCCTTAGATGCGTTATAAGTGTTACAATCCTCGTATTAGCACTCTGACATGGCTAATGATAAAACTTCCGAAAAAGGCCCTCGTTTTGAGGTAAAAAACTAGTCCTAGTTCATACAGTACTACAGTAATTGATCCCCGAAGCGTTCTGAAGCCATGTTTTGAGAAATACCGTGCTAGAAATCTCATTGTCTGCACAAGGAAAGAGAAAATATGTTCCAAACCGCTCAGTGCTTTGAGTGTAACCTTGAGCAACCAACCAAGCACACCACTGTAGCGTTCCGGCAAGTTCACGGCGCGTCCCAATCTCGCAACGCTGGAGACATCAGATCTCGCCGTTGAGCCGGAACACTGGTTACCAATGCCCATGGCGCGACATTTCTCTTAAAAAAGTCAAAAAGGAAAGCCAAGACTTTATCCCGTCGCACTGGCGTTTCTGATAAGACAGATCGCCTAACCCAGACTCTTTGTGTGCGAAATAACGGTTTACGAAGCGCAGCCCTCGAGCCGTCCAACGTCGCCCGCAGTAGCGACTCTCTAGCGCGGGAGTGCTCCGTCGTCTGGACTCTAGCGCGACGGTGGAGTGATGCAGCGAGGCGGGAGAGCGGGATCTCTAATCGAGAGGGCGCCGACGGCACGACGAAACCGCCGAAACATGAGTCATGGTTGACCCGTACCCTGTAACCTATTTTCTCTGATAAATTGCTGAAAGTCGTTGATGAATCTCGCCCCATGTTCACATGCAACATGTTATGACATTAATGTTTCGGCCGCCCTTTAAGCCGTTTTCCAGGCTCATCTGTGTTAACACCAATCTCCCGAACACTGTCATCGTTAGCGTGAAGAGCATGGCCATTCCATCGAAAGCGAGGTTAACGTATCTTGTCAACAGTTAGAGCGAGACCGATTTTCTGACGCAGCTAATCGTTGTGAATACGACCTAGGCGCGTAACATCAGCCGATAAGCGCAACGTTTCCGTTTCCATTACCCTTAGGACCCTTAGGGGGTCCCAACCGCCTCGGTTGCAAGCCAGCACAGAACCTTACACGTCGGACGACGGTTGTGTAGATCTTCCAATTAAGGCGCTCTGGAATACTGCTGCCTATACATAGTCGTGCTCGGACGAATATGTTCGAGTAATTAATTATTCGAAGAATTTATTCGAATATTCTATATTAAAGATTTTCGAATATTCGTTTAAATTCGAACATCAGAAGGGGCCATATTCGAATAGTATTCGAGAATCGAATATTTCAACTTCATTCGAATATTGAATAAAATTGCAATCTTTAAGTACTGAAACTGATTCGAACAAATTGCTCGACTAAGCGAAAAATGGCGCTTCTTTCATTTTCCATCATTTGAAAAAATTGGTGAGGGAATAAATCCGTTCGTTCATTTGCTCGAAAATTTTCGACATCGAATTTATTCGCTCATTCATTCGTTTGATACAATTTCTCGAGAGCACAACTGTACATACCCTTGCCGCATTCTTGGCATAGAACGCCTGTCATCATTCAGCGGCATTTCGACTACGTGTGAGTTAACTTCGAACGTCAGACGCCATTGGGCGCAAATAGGGCCCGGGGGGGGGGGGGGGAGGGGGTCACCACAGCATGGCGCGGCTGACCGGCGTGGCCAGTAGCTACATACAGCGAATGTAAATGCAGTCTTATATCTTTGTTCCGATTATAGATCCGCGTTTTGCTCCCTAATTGGACAAGGGAGGGAACTCCAGGATTTAGGCGATTCTAACACGGATGCGTCACTTGAGCCACACCCTGAAGTTCCTTCCCCTGCCTAAATCTGTGCTCTCCTCCACGTCAGCGGAGGAGAGCACAGAACAGAGCTACAGCATTATTGGTTCGTACTCTTTACTATCAGTGTGCCTTGTCTCGTTTTTTCGTGTTGCTGACACTTTTTATAAGGTGACCCCCCCCCCGGACCCTATTTGCGCCCGCCATTGCAACACCAGGGTACTCGAAGTTTGTCGTCCGTACGAGCGCGCACTCGACGCTACACTTACAACGATGAAATTTTCACGGACGAGTTCTCCGGGGCGCGCCGATGGGCTTGGGGTGCGGTGCTCATCGTGGAGCGCGGTCTGAGGGCGGATGCCCCGCCCTTCAACATAACCCCACAACCTTTGCTCCGCCCGGATGCCACGAGCACCCCAACCAAAAATTGTGGTTTCAATCCAACCGCCGAAGCACTGGGACCGAAGCCGTGCACTGCGAAACACCCCTCGTTGCTATGCAGGCTGTGGCGTATGCGGCGCGGGTTGTCCGAGAATCGCTTTCGCGGCAAAGAAAGCAAAAATCGATACGGTGGCGTTCCACCACGTTGTTTTTGTTGTAACCCGCCCCGGACAACTCGTCCGTGAAAATTTCATCGTTGTAAGTGTAGCGTCGAGTCGAGCGCGCTGCCATTGATCTCAGTGGACCCAGCCTCGATTACATCTCTTGTCATGTAGCTGCACTCATGTTTTTCTTTTTTCCAAACATCGCCAGGTGGCCACATTAAGGTTGTGTGTGTCGCGCGAGTTCCGTTTTGTCTTCGCTGCATATTACCTTATCTGCATGCTGCCTACCTTGCTGAGACATCTCCAAAATAAATATATCAACAAGGGGAGCACTAGAGGTAACTTAAGTCTTCGCAAAAAAACCCCCTAATGAACTGTTGAAATGAGTGTCTCAAAGCTACGGGTGACTTTTTGCCGATTCTTACCTTATTGTTAGCTGTAAAGCAATCAAGAATCTAGATTACGGAAAATGCAGTGCCGTCTTACCGTAATCCAAAATTGCATAAGCGGTGTGTTATGCAATCACGACACGAACTGTTTCACGTGAACGCTAAGGTAAAGCACTCTACAACAGCTGTTACGAACCGGGAGACAGTGAATGCGATACAAATGCGCTTTGGAACTGCTCCTACGAGATTGGTGCAATCCATATCGGGGTGGGGGGGGGGGGGGGGGCAGTCCATTTGAATTTTTAAAGTAATGCAACATGCTCCAGCCTCTTCATAGCCGGTGCCGTAATAAAATCTTTTTATATTTCAGGGCGCCATGGTAGATGGGGGGGGGGTCACCATGGCGCGTTAGCGGAGGAGAGCGCAGAACAGAGTTATAGCATTGTTTGATTGTTTTCTTTATATCAGTGTGTTACCGTTTCTTTTTTTTTCGTGTCTGTGACACTTTCTGCAAGGTGACAACCCCCCCCCCCCCACCTGCCATAGCGCCTATTTCAGGAATTTCCAAGGGAGGGTAACAGGTAAATTAAGGTATTAATATGTTGCATTGCATGTTGTGTGTACAGATGCGTAGCCATCGTTAACAATTCATAATAGACTGCCCCCACCTCGATCGGGATTGCACCCCGGGGTTGGGAAATTCAGTTCCTTATGTTATGTGTCACAACTCGGATTTGTTCATGCAGCCCTCCTACATTTTCTTAAAGAATCTCGTCCACTTCAACGTTGTTGACCTATTAGTTTGGTCGAAGGCTGTCGGATTTAAGCCGTTACATTCAAATTGAAGTATCTACGCTCAGACTCAATCTTAATGAAATCTTTCGGAATCTACAGACTTGCTGGTAAGGTTTACGGCGTCCAGTGTGTAGGGGTTCAGAAGACGTGCTGAACACGTCGTACAATGTGCGTAGGGGTTCAGAAGACGATCAGTGTTCAACGTTATGGTAAGAATGGGGACGGTCGGAATTTGAGGACATGTTATATACTAGAAGCAATGCTTTTCTAAACAAAAACTCGCTTTTTTGTGAAGAGTGTGGGCAATCCCGGGCTATTATAGGTCTGAAATTGGAATTTGTGAACGAATTCCGGATAAGGAAGTCGCTGTTTAGGGTAGTGGTAACACCTGTCTAGAAACTCGAGTGGAATTATTCAGGCAGGCAAACATCTTCTACTCGTCCACATTTTGCTGTTAAATGCGGTATTACCATCATGTTTTCTTTCTTTTAGCGTTGCAAAGCGATCACACTTTGTTCATGAGAACTCCGTAGCACAAAGTAAAAGCCTTGAAGATAAATAAAACATAAAACACAGTGAATGGAACAAAAATGTGGTTTTGATTTGCATTCCGGTAACTAGCCTTCCTTCATTTATCTAGTTTAACCTTTTTCGTCCTGATGTCAACAAACAAACAACGGTTCAACTGTGCTACGATTAAGAGAATCGAGATGCTACGAGAACCACAAGCTCCAAGAAGAAGAAACCGCGTTAAAGGAGGACTAGGAAAATCGTTTGCCTGATTTTACACGAGAAATTCTATGGTTCGTCGACGGCAACCTTAAGATACTGACAATTGCTTTTCCTCGAATAAAACTGGTTTTATACTAAACATCTGGACAATTTCGCACTATTTCTTATCTTTAATCAGATGGGGAATTATTCTCAAAGCATGCTCCTTGTACATCGTGTGAAAATCCCGTGAAACAGGGCGTGTCGGAATTGCATAGCACACTGCTTACGTAATTTTGGATTACGGTAAGTCGGCACTGCATTTTCCGTAATCCAGATTCTTGTGCATTTTCCGTAATCTAGATTCTCGTGTAAAGCAACCTGTCGGCAACATTCTCCATAGAGTATATCTCCTCATCTACTGTTCATTGAATAGCAGCGGTTTTAATGGAGTCTGCTAGGCACTTTGTCTCGTCCTTTTGAGCTGTCCGTAATGGTAGTGGTAGACCAAGAACAAGGGCATTTGGAGCAGGGTGCATGGTCCACTTTCAGGGCTTTGAAGACAACGGAAACTCTGAGCACTGGCACAAGCGTTAGCACTGAGTCTTGTACTGTTTGATATTGTTGATGTACTATCGATTCTATTTGTTGAATTTGCTTTGAGAATAGCTGCGAAATCTGCAAGGTTCGCGGAGTTCCCCGGCTAAGATTTTTTTTGCCGTTTCAGTAATTTATTCTGAATCTCGTCGACGCTTGTCGATAATTCAAGAAGGGCTTCAAAATGCAGGTATGTGACTCAATATTTAGCAGCTATAGCGTTTATCATTATAATTTAGTAGCTGTGTCTAAAATGAAATTTGAGTAAGATTAAACGAGGTCCACGAAACTGGCCGTACTCTAATCACTCAAAAGTCCGGGGTCCGCTAAAATAGCGTTATCCGAATCACTCGCCGATACACTTACAACCGGAAAAAACCCGTTCGAGTTGTTCACGGTGCAACGCCCACAGCCGCTCGATTCAAACATGGATTTTATTAACCATGGAACGCTCTTACTACAGGCTTTATACGTTGGAGCCAGGGATGAAGGACATTAACGACGCTCTATGGAATTTTCTGCCCATCAGAAGCCCCCCCCCCCCCCCTTCCCCCCGACCCTATTTGCGCCGGAGAAGCATGCAAGTAAATATCACTAGCTGCAGCGACTGATTAGCAGAGGGATAGGCAACTCGGACCCGTAATGATTTCCTTGAATTTCACACCGAAACTACTGTGAATAATTCAGACGGGTTTTTTTCCGGTTGTAGGTTTATCAAACACTCGGGAAGCGTACGCGTTAGATGTGTCTCGACAGGAGCCTGTCACGTCGCGTTTCAAAATGTGGCCGAGGGCTTGTGAACGTACGTATGGGGCTACCAGATTAGCTCGAAGGTAGCATTTCTGGATACTTTACGTTCCGCGTTCCTGTCACTATTTGGACGGTTGGACAGGTTGATACCAGCCGCTCCTTTATTTTTCAGTTTTTTACTAAAAAAAAATAGGTTGGCTTGTTCGAGGAGCCAGATATAGGGGTTTATGGCAACAAAACAAAAGGATTTAAATTAGTGTATTTATCTTTATGCGTACATGACAACACGCAACAAAAAACACCATTAGCTCGAAAAAACATCGGTAATAAGCACGATGGAGCACGTAAAGGCGAATCTTCGAGTCGTGATGTAACTATTAAGGAGCCTCTTATATTGGTTTAAACCTTACCTTATCTTGACCTATTTGTATCTTGTTTACGTTAGTCTATCTGGTTAAAGTGAAGCTATCAAAAACCAAGACGAGGTCTATTATATTTCAGTCGGATGATCCTGCTTTCTTGCCACCCGGAACAGAAGTCAGTGCCAAATTTAAGGGAGCCTTCTGTGAGGCGAAGGTTAAGAAGCTGTGCAAATCGGTGAAGTGTAAGGTAAGCGCTAATGTTTTAGTTTTTGTCAATAGTTATTTGATATTTATTTCAAGTGTAACTACGTGTATATGCTAAACGTCGGTAAGAACGCAAACAAAATAACAGCAGCGAAAGACAGGAACGTACAAGCAGGGTGATGAACTGAATGGATTAGAACTGAGGTTGTAGAAGCATACAGACAGACAAGATGAGGAAATTAGAATGCAATAGTGAGATACTGAAACAGGAAACTACATTTTTACCGTAGGTAATGGAGGGTATTATTTTTATAGTATTATTTCTAGTGTAGAATACTAATTATTTGCAAGCTTAACAGACGGAGTAGTCCGCATAAACGTCTTTCCTTAGAGTTTTTTTTTTTAAATTTATTCATGTGTAAATCTAGAAAGAACAGTTTAACCTGTATTTTTCTCGTAACTGGTAGCTTTCCATAGCCGTCGCTAGTCTGGCTGTACTTTTACAGTTACAGTGTAGAAATGTGTGGAGGTGCTTAATGTCTTAACATTGGTTTTGAGCGCTTTTTTATCTAACCTTAGCCGTGCAGAGGCTGACTTACTTAGCCACCTTCACCCTTAGATCTATTCAAGCGCCTCAGTACGTGCCTTATTATGTGCTAATTCGTTGAGAAATTTAATTGAAGTCATGCCACCGCACGGGAATAAGCACGCAACTTCCACCTCAGTGTTCCCTATTCCAGCGAGGATAGATCTTTTTTGTACAAATTCTATGCATATTATGAGGAGGAGAGCGGACCCTCGCCTTCCACTTTCCCTGAAAAGGTTTAATGGAGGTGAAAGGAATGTTGCGACCTTACCTGTCAGTGGTTTATCAGCATTTGTTTCATTTTTGAGGATTCCTTAAGGATTTTTCTTCGGAGGTTTTTAACGGCTTATTCAGCTCTGTATGAAATCTGTGTCGCTACCTCCTTGTTTTTTAGTTACCCTGTATCGCGTGTTTTCATTCTTTTCCATCTACTTCAGCGCATACTTTACCTGTTGTGTGATATCAAATGCAGTCTACGAATCTTCGGAGGCTTTTATTGAGCATTTCGACGGTTGGGATGAGGGACTGTTTTCGTAATAGCGAAGCATTTACATTTACATTTATTGTTTTCGAAAGTGAGCCACCTCGTGAGAAACGCTTCTCTGATTGGTTCCCTTGAATCTAATCTGAATCTCAATACTTTTGCTTGAAAAATACGGAGAACTTGAACTTAATTTAATGTACAAAACAAACAAGCTGCTGTAGGCTATGAGAATACAGTTTTCCAGCGGCAGGATTCATCAACAATTAAACGCACGGTTGTAAAGGGTAGAGTTACCAGCGGCGAAGCACTCATTGTGGGTAGCCTACCCCGCATACTTGCGGGTTTGACTGTTGATGAACCCACCCTTAGTTGCCCGCGGACGCCATCCGGGTGTTCAATTCGCTTTTTATCTATGTTCGCCTCCCTTCACTAGGATAGATCCCCTCTTTTTTTGTTGTTGTTGATTGCTATCTCTCACTGACTGAGTCACGCGTCACTTTTTAAATATTGAAATGGCAGATGTTTTTACCCCAAGCTAGAGGGGTGTGTCGCAGTTTTCTGATTGTTTGGATAGTGTTTTTTTTTAATATTTTCTTCACCGCTTCATCACTATTCTTCTAGGTTCTACTCAAAGAAGCCCCGTTTGGATCGGTTGTTGTGGAAGAGCACCTCGTTAGAGGAACTTTAGAAGTTAATCAAACAGTTGATGTATCTCATGGAAAGCATCAACTAAAAGGTGTTATTCAGCACGTGAAGGACTGCAGCACTTACCACGTTGGTAGGTATTGGTTCTAGAATGAATTTCAAGCTGAGTGGATGCACCCTTCAATGCCAGAATCAATTTCAATATAACGTTTTTAGTTTTCAATGATGGTGATGAGAAAGTGTTGCGACGTACGCAGATGTGCCTCAAAGGAGCGAAACATTTTGACACGGAATCGAACCTCGACCAAATGCCGTTGTATAATCCTGAGCAATTTTGTGCGGCTCCTAAGCCGCCACCGAAGGCGAAAAAAATTAAGAAGTAAGTTTTCTTACTCCCTGATCTTTGTGGCTGTTTAATGATTCCATTGACGCCCAATGGGCTACTGGAATTCCCAGTGGTTCTTCGCAAAGGAGACTACAAGATAACTATTCCGTGGTACGAGGCACACAAATTGGAGAGCAAATTTATGATACAAAATCAAGACGCAAATGGTGATGCAAACAGTGTGGAGCTGCTGGAGCTGTGTGTGAGATCCTTGTCGCTCGATTTCGCTGCTTATATGCACATTCATATTAGCACCTTGCTCACAGTCTATAAGTTACACATTCGTCTCACATTTGAGACAAATATTTCACTCTTCTGCCCTCATGAAAAGAAGGATGTTCTCGCAATCGAAAGAGTTCAATAGAAATAGTTGTAGCTCTATGTATAAAATTATTTAAATATTTATTGTGTTATCCTTTATTGAAATTAAAATTGTCTTTTTTATATAGCTCCTCGACAACATAAAATACAACAACACAATTTTATTCAAAGGACAATAACATCAAGAACAACTCGTTTACACGCAAATTATTCCTGCGGTCATTCAAGATGTCATACGCTGATATTCCTAGCTCACGCGACAGAAATAGACCCACGACCTTCATGTTCTTCCAAGCTCTCATCTCCATTCCGGAACTTCTGATACCAACGATACGCCGTCCGAATTGTGGAACATCCTTGAACGAATGCGGCGTTGATCTTCTTGTCCGCCTCCTTAGCTGTAGTGCCCAGCTTGAATTCATACAAGTAAATGCCTCGGATTACCCTTTTGCCCATCTGCAAAAAAAGTCAATAAAACTCTAAAGTTTTCCCACTTTTACATAGAAAATTTGGTACTCACCGGTAGAGCAAAGTTTGCGCTTCTAGATGACATGCCACATGTTACGGTTTGTTCTTGATCAAACGCGTAAAGACGCGCCAAAAAATGGCGCGAGCCAGTGCCATTTAATTCGTTACAACCTAATATCATCAGTCTTCTGAAGCACACCAGGTGATCGGAAGAAACTGTGTGAGATTCTTGATTAACACCGACTGCAGCGATTAGAACAGGATTCGCGCTAGCTTCTACAGTTCTGAGGGACCTGTCCGGTCCTTTACCAACATCTCTACCTGAAACTTGACGAAGGTTCCACAAGGCAGTTCAGCCTTTCACCATATCCTCAAAGGGCGGTTAAATTTTGGACGAACAATTAGGAAAAAGCAACAAAACCAGGATGAATATTCAGTTCTAGGTTGACATATTTTCGAGTCTTCTTTCTTCGTTCCCAAATTGTTGCAGGATCCCGTACTTCTTAGCTCTTCTTCCTAACTGAAGCTTAAGAGTTTGAATAGGATGTACCTCGTTGATATTGCAAACCTATAAATGTAGTGGTTTCAGGACAAAGCGAAAGAGGGATTACGACAGTGAAGACGATGACTTGAAGAAGAGAAAGAAAAGAGCTGCTGCTTCAGCAGCTTCCCTAGCTATAGGAGAGATGGATCAGGCTCGTTCATGCTCGGTTATTTTGTGTTTGTTTTTTTTTTAAACTTCAGAAGGGTAATTTCTAACCATAACTTTGTTTGGAAATCTACATCATCCTATATGGAATTTTAAGCTAAAATCGCCGAATTTGATTCGCACAAAGAGCTCTTTTTGGAAAAATTTTGTGCGTATATCGACTTGTTCACTAGTAGAAACTCGGTACTGCTGCGCCTGTGCCCAAGATTTTTTCAGCAAAAGGTGAAAGCAGAGCAGTACAAGGGCTCTTAAAGGACCGGATTTCCCTTTTCATTGCAACCAATTAGATTGTAAAGCTCCATTGCAGTAGTGAATTTATAGGGAGACACCGAAGGAAGCGGTGATGCGGATATGTCCGCTAGTGATGATGAGTTAAGCGAAGCAGAGCCTGAGCCGGAGAAAGATGATAAGAGGAAGAAGGAAAAGAAGGAGGAAGACGATAAAAAAGAGGAGCCGACTCGGAAGACCCTTCAGAGCCAGAAGGCCGAAGCGAGTCGTTTGGAAGAATTACGCGAGAAGGTAAAATCCTCATGATTTTCGTTTCATTTTCAATTTTTCAGCTGTTCCTTTCTTTCAGTTTCGTGAAGGAATTGTAGTTTGTGTGTTCGACGACGCTCAGCATCGCGGCAAGTGGTTCCCTGCAGTGGTTGTTAATCCCAAAGTTTTCAGGTTAGTTGTCGTTGAGGCTTCAAGCTATGCTTTGAAACAGTATGTAGCTGTTCAGGGATGGCAACAACAAGCAGAAGAATCTGGGCAAGAACGAGGTTGCCATGAAACAGTTTCAGAATGGAAAGTAGTAAGCGACTGTCCTTTCGAATGTCTTGATTGTGAAGGTTTTATAATCGACGAGAACGACACATAATCTTGTGAATTCAGCTTATCTGTCTCGTTGACGAATCTGACTCTGTTCGAGGATCAGCCGTTAAATAAGAAGACGCTAGACGCAATGAGCAATCAACTGCGAACAGCTGTCGATCGAGCAAACGCATTTCTTAGCAGAGGTGAGGCCTTCAAACGTTTGCATTTTGTCTCAATTATTGTAATAACTATTTGCTATTTGCCTATTTTATTAGTTTTATTATGATATGTTGTTGTTTATTTTATCAGTGTTTATGACAAGAGGACTTTGCTTGAGATTTCATCATTTTGAATATACAGGGTGTCTCAAAAAATGTTTGAAAGGTGATCACTTTGCTCACAGTAAAGGTGCTGAAGAAGGGCTTTTTTAAAAGCTTAGGAAAATAGAAATTTTATAACCTGCGAGTGGTATGGAATGCGCCATCCACTCGCCTGAAATTTTGCATTTTACACTGCGTTGATTGTGTTTCGCTTGAGTGCTTGTCATACTTTCTCCACAAAGTGGCGATTAATTTGTGCTTCTTTTAAGGCTTAAAACCTTAAAACACACTATGGCTTGCAAAAACTGCAGGTACTGTTTGAAAGGTTCTAACATAGCTGCTAGTGAAGCTTTTGAGCATGTTTAAGGCTCATGTGAAAGCGCAGGACAACGAGATTTCCGTGAAATGTAAATAGTTAAGATTGCGCCAGGTCTCATCTAAAATCTTGCATTTCAGACTCGATTGAATGTGTATGGCCCTAGCCCTTAACTTCTTCATTACCTTTACTGTGAGCAAAGTTACCACCCTTAAAGCAGTGTATGCATTTTTTGAGGCACCCTGTATTATTGTAGTAGTTTTTCTGTTGTGGTGTAGACTTCGGCTTAAAAGGAAAGGTTCCCAACTCGAGGTGAGCTTTTACGATGCTATTTTGACAGAATGTAGGACCGCGTGAGCGGAGACCAGAACGGCAGTTACTTTTTGCTGAAGGCTTTCTTAAAGACCTGAAAAAGAGATGTGAAAACGTGTGCGCAACAATCATCAACAAAAGCAACAATCACACGAGATGTGCTTCGGTGGCACAGTCGGTAGGAGTGCCGCCTAATAGGAACACAACAACGGGCTTTTGAGTTCGAGTTTGTTGTTATCTACGCTCTCTCATTATCTCAGGAGTCAATTCTAGACCACCAATGCTTACAACAAACCAAGGCTGTCTATTTGCGCCTTCATATGTGTTAGTTTGCAACGATGCGTATCTACACCATATCATTTCTCTGGAAACAAGAAGTTCTGTCTTGGTCTTCTCTCTTAGTCAGCAGCTATGGTACAATTCTATGGAACGAGTAAAGCACAAGCGCTTATGATCACTTCTTCATGGAACGCGTAATCTGTGGATGTAGGGAACAGTTCTGGGTGAACATCGGCTGTATTATTGGTGATATAGTATGATATGGTGGTAGTGCAGATACGCGTTGTTGAAAAGCTAGCACATGTGAAGGCGGAAAATAACAGCATTCGTTCGCTGTAAGCCTTGATGGTCTAAAATTGACTCCTCTGATCATGAGAAGATTTAGTAACAACAAACTAATAGGTGCAAAAGCATTGGTCATACGCGGACTCGAACCCAACAGCTCGCCGTTGATATGTTTCTATGAGGCGGCACTCCTACCGACTGTGCCACCGAGGCACATCTCATGGGGTGTCATAGGAGTTGATGGTTGTTGCGCACTCTTTCTCACCCCCCCCCCCCTTTTTCAGGTCTTTAAAAAAGCGTTCAGCAAAAACTAACTGTAATTTCGGGCTCCGCTCACAATGCCCTACATCCCTTCAAAATAGCATCACAAAAGCTCACCTTGAGTTGAGAATCGTTCCTTGTTAGGTGATTGTACTGAAAGACACCACATGTGCAGGCTCGTCGGCTTTAGCTTTTCTAGCGGGTCGGGTTGCTCTATAATATGCTTATCTGAATGAATTATTCCAGCGGTTCTTCAAAAATGCCATTATCAACATGACTCATCTAATCAGGGTCTAAAAAGCGACGATTCCGTTTTATTCAAATCGGCGTCGGATCCACTATGGCTGCTACCGTGCATAGGTCACTGCTGTTTCGTCCTATGTCACGACTTTAGGTACTCTTCCGAATAACTGGACTGCGAAGGAGATTTTCGGTGAAAATAGTCCGCGAAAGAAAGAACCGCCAAAGCCTGCTCCGAAAACTGTAAAGAAGGATGAACCGAACGAGCCCAGCAAGAAGGAGGAGGAGGCTAAGAAGAAGAAAGTTGAAAAGAAGTGGGTTCATCAGAGTTTTCAAGTTTTCCAGCGTAAAATTTCTTAGCACCTTCGTTTCCAGAGTAGAGAGTAGTTCGTCCAGTTCTGAAAGCAGCGACGAAGAAGAGTACGGCGAAGAGCGTGACCTGTTCGTAGCGCAGCTGTACAAGTTTCAAGAAGAGCGAGGTGCGTAGTTGTTCGGCTTGCGAGCGCTTTCTATCCTCTTCGAACTGAAGAATTTATTTAAAAGACCGTTCTAGGCACGCCTATCAATCGAGCACCTATTCTTGGTGGGAAGGACATAGACCTGTATCGCTTCTATCGAGTTGTTCAAGACTATGGAGGGTGTAAGCGGGTGACTACGAATCAGCTATGGAAAAAGGTACGCGACTTGTGTGTCATTACGAGCAGTTACATATGTGCAATGTTCATCTAACTGATCTTTATGCTTAGGTGCTTAGTAAACTCCGACTAGAGGGTTGCCCTGGAGCGACTCCCGTTACAGTGCGGAAGGCCTATATCAGGTTATTTTTAAGATAACTCGTTTCCTGGTTCATTTGCTTTATCAGTTTTATTTATAACTTTCATTTATGGAATTGGAAATCAGGAATCTTCGTACTTGTCGAGTTCTGAGTGCACCCTGCGTATGTCTAGCGTTACGCAATGTTTGCTTGATTGTCAGTGTAAATATCATCTACTTGAACTTTTTTCAATAAGGGGTTGCGTAGATCTTCGCGTTTCGCCTAGATACACTTTCAGTTTGTTCCGCATTATTGATCGAACAAGGATGACTGCAAAATTTCAGCCGGAATTGATGCTTTGAGGTCAATCGAAAAACTGGTTGTCCTCGTCATTTCTAATTACGAATATTGACGACATTGTAACAAGTTCATGTCTCCCAAATAGTTTTCTAACGAGAGTTAAAATTGAGAAGCTCATTGAGCCAAAACATGCCTTCTCTTACCACTAAAGGATAAACAAGGATAAACATTGGCTTTAGTCAAGTATTTTGTATAGTTGTGCTCTCGAAATTTTTTCTAATATTCAAATGGTTTCAAATGCTGACAAATTTCGAACACTCGAATTCGAATATATTAGAAAAAGGCGGTTTTTGTGAATATTCCAATTCGAATGCATTCGAAAAGATGCGATTTTTCGAATATTTGAATTCAAATATTCAAATTTTAGTGAAAATCATTGGAGTGCCTATTAGAATAGGTCATTCGAGCACAACTATTATAGCCCTTTGCGGGAGGTGCCACACATTCTACTCCGGCTGGAGTAGAGTGTGTGGCATCTCCCGTGGAGGCAGTTTGAACGCACACTTCGCTTTACAAAGACTTGTGGTAGTGTGGTACAAAGCCAGCCGATAGATGAGCCTGTGTTTTGTCTTTCGCAGAGATAGAAGGCTTGGTCTGGGCAGGAAATCCGAACCAAGAACCTTGAGTCAGAGTGTACACAATAGTCGGCGTCTCTTCCGACTGCGCTGCCACGTCCTTACCGGTAAACTCATGAATTTAGCCTATTTATAAGTTTAAGTGGTATTTTAGAATACAAGAAAGGGATGTGGGAACCTTGGTGCTTGTCCTAAGAGCAGGTTAGCGTTGCGAGCATCCAGGCCCGTAGAAAGAAAGAGAAGTCTGGCCAAGGTAACTTTTCCGTACTCGTTAAGTCGGTAATTCCAGTGCAGTCGAAGCAGTAGCCATTGTTAGGTCATCTTACAATTGTAAGTTAATGATGGCCCTATCTAGACCTTTTAACCTTCTATTGCGTGGTTTTTTTTCTGCGTTGCTAAATTTTTATGGTGGAAATCACCTTCAGTATTTAAGCCTTGCTTCTTTTTTTGCTGAATATTTTTGGAACCAGTCGCAAATGTGGCCAAGATGGTGACGATGGAGTGCATGAGACCAATCAAGTCGCGTCGAATAGATGTGCTGCCCAATGGGGGTGCTCTAATTAGCTGGCACGTGTTTATTCGGAACTCTGATTGGTTGTTATTGGCTGGCGCATCCTAGCGCCTCTCAATATAGGTCACATTAGCTACTAATGCTGTCTTTTTACAAAATTATATTCCGTTGTTTGTTCTAGGTATCTTGCGCATTTCAACTCGTTCTACAAAAGACTTGGATGGTCGCTCGACGAGCTTTCGATCACGTCTACGATCAATAGTCCGCGAGAGCGTCGGCTGATACGGCCTTCAGAATTACTGAACCAACAAAAAGTAAGTGCCCAGTACGTGTTATTCGGCGACACATTTCCTTTTTTTGTAAAATATCTTCAGCAACCGGTTAAAAGAAAGAAGTCGACGACCGACACGAAGGAGAAGCCTGCAGCAGCGAAGAAGGGAAAGGAGAAGACCGATGGAGCAGATTCGAAGGAGGCCTCGCGTGATCCTGAGCCGAGCACTACTAGCAGTCGAGAGCGATCAGTGTATGATGCTGAAGATTTGGTCTTTCTAGAGCTTCGCGTTACCTCTACGTTCCAGATCATCTCCTGCGTCGAGCGCAAATGACAAAACGAAGAAGCCCGATAAAGACGATAAGCACGAAGAGGACAAGAAGCCTGAAAAGCTCGATAGAAAGCTTCTATCGGGCTTCTTCGTTCTCAGAAAGTCGAAGGATGATGAGAGCAAGGAGAAGGTAAGTATCTCATGTCTGATGTCTAAAGCAGTATTCATCTTACCACATTTAAGGTAGAGAAGACGAAAAAGGAGAAGGAAAAAGAGAAGAAGGAGAAGGAAAAAGAAGAGAGGATGAAGGAGGAGAAAGCCAAGGAGGAAAAGATCAAAGAAGAGAAGATCAAAGAGGAAAAAGCTAAGGAGAAAGAGGAGAAGACCAAGGCTAAAAAGGAGGAGAAGTCAAAGGAAGTCGACGACAAAGCGGCCGATAAACAGTCTGAAAAGGCCAAAGAGAAATCAGAGTTGAAGGTTGAGAAGCCGAAGGAAAAACCCGAGGTGAAGGCTGAGAAAGCTAAGGAAAAGTCTGAAGTGAAGAACGAAAAGGCTAAAGAAAAGCCTGAGGTGAAGACCGAAAAGGTTAAAGAGAAGCCGGAAATGAAGACTGAAAAGGCTAAGGAAAAACCCGAAGTAAGGGTCGAAAAGACTAAAGAAAAGTCGGAAGCGAAGGCAGAACCTGAGACGACGGTTAGCCCTCCGGTGATGAAGCATGATCAGCCAGAAACCTCGAAGAGTGCTGAGCGATATGAGCGGCGCGAAAACGAACGGGATAGGATGGGACCAGGAGATAGGGAGTCAACTGCGGAGAGGAGGGATGTGGATATGAGCGATGAGGATGGTGACGGTTAGTTTGCCCTTACAGTTGTTGAAGTGGCCCACTGGAGAGACTACCTAGCTATATTCAGGGAAGAGAAGGAAAGAGCGCAGGAAGTCGATGAAGTCGGAGAAGAAAACCGGCGAGATCAGCGATTCAACGAAGTCATCAAAAGACGCTGACGAGGGATATCGTCCTGCGAACATGTACATTTAAAATTCCTTCGAAATTCTTTGTATTTGTAGAGAATTGGAGCTGTTCCAGAACTTCTCGATTCTACCTCGGTCAGAAGGTTCGAGCACACCATCACGGCAGGTGGTACGATGCTCGTGTTGTGACCGTCGAACAGCCGTCTATCAAGGAAATGGTGGAGATTATGCAGATGACTGACGAAGAGGTCTGTTATATTCCTATTTATGGGTGGATATTAAGCTGATTGGTTTCATTGCTAGCGCCGAAGACCCCAGCACTTGTTCTGTGCTTTTTTACACCGTCATATTATGGTGGCCTTGACGAAATCGTTCTTTCTTTTTCTGCAAATAGGAAATGAACTACAGCTTTACATCGTTTTTTTTTTCGATCTACTCCACTATCAATGTTTCTTGGCTCCATTTGTGTTCCGCCTCGTCGCGAAGTATTTATCCGATGTCCAAATTGCGAATTCAGACTTGTTTGAGTTGATCGGTTGTTCTTAAGGAGGCTATTATCGCGTTCTGGTTTCGACGAGTTAGCTTTCCCGGAAAGGACTAAATAGCATCTGAAAAACGCCACTCCCGTTTTATTCGCCTCAGTAGTTGGTCTCCAGATATGAATTGGGGTGGTGGTCGAATGTATGACAAAACAGAGCACAGAACGTGGTAGCGGCTGGTGGCTGCATCGGATACGCAAGGACTCTTAAATCAGTAAGTCAGATCAGTCAGACTCTTTTTCCTCCCTTGGCTGGATCTCTGCTCTCCTAGTGATGCAGGCACCGGTCCACTAGGTACCCAGTATGGTTTACAAATCTGTTATGAAGCAAGGAATCACAAGAACGGGGAGATTGTGCAAAGAAAAAAATGTCCTGAAAAAGACCGTAGTAACCGGCTCATCCCTATCGTCAAATAGTAGATGACATTAGTCGGTTGTGGAATCCGCGATGCGTTCTACTTCTACGGGATATCGTGGAGACGATTGGAATGCGTATTTTGTCCTACACAACAATTTATCGTGGCCAGCCGATAGGCAATCCTTTTACCAAGCCACTGACAGCATACGGATGAAAGGCTCGCTTGATCTGGGCGGTACTGGAATCAAGAACCTTGAGTAGAGGTGCACGCAACATCCGACTACGCAGTTACGTCCTATCGTCGAGCAGTCCACTAAATGTCGAGCTCCTCGGAGAAAGGAGAAACAAGTATTCAAACTGTGATGAGATACAACAAGTCTGGTATCTGGGACGAGCTCTCTTCCAAGGCTTTGTATTCTCGTGTGTTCTTACTGGTGGGCACTTCAAAAATAAACCGTGATTTCCTGATCAGGCGTAGCTTTCTGTGTAGCTGTATATGCTAGCACTGTGCCAAACACGAGGTTGTAGGTCGATGTTTTCTGTTTATTTATTTTATTGAGCCTTTTATTTATTTTGTCCCTCTTTGATGTTTCTAAAGTTTGTAGTTTATAGCATTCCACAGTTCAGTTTATATCCTATTACACTATTTTCCGTCATTCACGGTGGGCGTGTTGAATTTGGTCTTTTTTACTCTTTTCCATTATCTACCACTATATAATTGAGTTAGCTCCCTGCCCTGTATATGGTGAGGCGTATCTCACTCAGGTTGGGAACCTGGCTGAGATACGCCTCGTCGAACCGCGCGCAATCTCATGGAACCCCTTGCGACGCCTCCGCGTACCTCGTGCGGGCAACGTCTGCTGTCAACATCGGATGTTGTTACAGCATAGGACGCGTAGCCTCCTCCTGCTTGACACAACGGCATCTGCGCGCGTTTCTGAGTGCCTGAATCCAGAAGACGGGTTTCCTTCGTCACACCACAACCTTCTGGAGTCAGAAGAGGAGCCACCGTCGTCCAACGACGAGGGATCGCATTCAGAATTGAGCACGAGATGCTGCTGCAGCAGAAGAAACGCAGCCTCCTGCTTGACACAACGGCGTCTGCGCGCGTTTCTGAGCGAATCCTGAATCCAGAAGGCGGGTTTCCTTCGTCGCACCACAACCGTCTGGATTCAGAAGATCGAAAAGAAAGAAACAGAGGTCTCATCGTCGTCGTACGACGATCGGCCGCATGCAAAACAGCATTATCCCATGTTGAACAGAAAACGTTACCCGCGCCAGGTACACCTCTGCGTACCTCGCGCGGGCAATGTTTGCCGTTTAACATGGGATGTTGTTACAGCAGAGGACGCGTATCCTCCTCCTGCTTGACAAAACGGCGTTTGCGCGCGTTTCTGAGTGCCTGAAGCCAGAAGACGGGTTCCCTTCATCGCACCACAACGTTCTGGAGTCAGAAGAGGAGACACCGTCATCCTACGACGAGGGATCGCATTCAGAATTGAGCATGAGATGCTGCTGCAGCAGAGGAAGCGCAGCCTCCTCCTGCTTGACACAACGGCGTCTGCGCGCGTTTCTGAGCGAATCCTGAATTCAGAAGACGGGTCCCTTTCGTTGCACAACAACCGTCTGGAGTCAGAAGAAGCGAAAATAAAGGAAGCAAAGGCCACATCGTCGTCGTACGACGACCGGCCGCATTCAGAACTCAGCATTATCCCATGTTGAAGGAGAACTTTACTGCTGCAGCAGTGGAAGCACAACCTCCTCCTGCTTCACGCAGCGACATCTGCGCGCGCTTCTGAGCGTCTGAATTCAGAATACTGGTCCCCTTCGTCGCGCAACAAGCATCTGGAGTCAGAAGAGGTGACACCGTCGTCGTACGACGAGCGGCCGCACCCAGAATTCAACATGGGATGCTCCTCCAGCAGAGGAAGCACATCCTCCTCTCTATTGACACAGCGGCATCTGCGCGCGTTTCTGAGCATATGGATTCAGAATACGGGTCCCTTCGTCGCGCAACAGTCGTCTAGAGCGAGAAGTGGTTCACCGACGTTGTGTGACGAGTGGCCGCATTCAGAATTCAGCATTATCCCACGTTGAACGGAAAATTTTACCCACGCGAGATACGCCTTTGCGTACCTCTCACGGGCAACGTTTGCCGTTTAACATGGGATGTTGCAGCAGAGGAAGCGCAGCCCTCTCCTGCTTGACTCAGCGGCGTCTACGCGCGTTTCTGAGCGTTTGATTCTGAATACGTGTCAATGACGTCTGCCTTGAGCATGGTAGGACCACTAAGGGGTGGTGGAGAAGGGAAGTAAGGGCCCTTTACCGTAAACTAGGTGAGCGTCCAGGAATGAAAGGAACAACCTAAGGAGGGACCAGGGCGGGGAAGCCAGCAAGAAGAGACCAGTAGGGGTCAATAGTGAAAACAAGGAAGTGGGCCAGGGGTTGGGACCAGGAAGGTGGAGAGGGGGGGGGGGGGGGGGGGGGAAGACCAGTAAAGGCGGACCAGCAATTAGATCTAGAAAGAAGAAACGAGTGAGGGGAAGCTGGCCCCCGGATTCGGAAGACGTGTCAACAGTGGAGGGGCCGAAGTACTGCGCAGCACAAACCAATGATGTTACTGGATGGTGTGGAGGAAATGTCTATGATGAAAGGTACCGAAGTGGTAAACGGCTTGATGCCGATGAAGTTCGCAGCAGGTCCTAGATGTTAGTGAATTTTAAGTTTGACAAAAGCTACTTTCTTTAGGTCAGTGATGGTGCAAAGTCGCGCGAAGCGCGCAAGTGCGAGACACGCCGTTAGGCGTGTCTCGCACTTGTTCTTTATAATCGATGTTTGAACTTTTCTGCGCTTCAAAGAAGGCGAAATTTCTGAAGCGTCTCCTGTATGAAGTAACGGGACGGTCCTGCTGAATATCTTCACAGAATCGGTGTGTCAATAGTGGAGAATATCGATTTGACTGGGATTGACCATTTGTTTCAATTCCCCGACTTCCCCGTTTTGGCTTAGTACGCTCCGCCACATCAACTTTCAGTTAGTTCTTCCAATAATAAAACTAATCTACCCTTACGAACCACGCCGTACAGTCTACTTTGACGCGATATCATCTAGGTACTTTGAATATGTATCTGGTCAGAGTCACTGAGCAAGTCAGTGTTTCATTGGTTATCCCTGGCTAGTCTTTCTGTTGTACTATAAAAGGCTTGCCTCAGGGTAGCTGGTGTAGAAGTTAGAATTCTGGTACGTCTACGCAATCCATTTTGAATTCTGTCAGCACCTTGTTCAAGGAAGCCTTTGATACTTCCACTGTCTGAGATTCGCCTTCGCAATTGCTTGGAAGAAAAAAGAGATGAGCACTGAGTTGCTCAACGGTAATGTTATGGCAGGAATTATGTCATAATAGCCGAACTGGACATTCAATTTACCTCGATGGTATTCTCATAGAATATTTGACTTATCGTGAAAAGACCTAGTATCATTTACAGGGTGCGTAAAAAGTATTGACGCAGTAAATAACGGTTGTGGAAATAGTATTGCGCAGTAAGTTTTCAAATATTCACTTGAGAAATATGGAAAATGATCTTGCGAACACGATAGAATAACTCGTAATTGACATTGGCTCCTTTACTGTGAATACAGAAGCGAAAACGACGGAAAAATTCATGAGCGCGCGCCGCAAGCACTCGCTTGGATTTCGTCCCGTGCTTTTAACAGGGTAGCCTTCTGCGACTGGTCGCTTCTGTTGAAAGTAGCACAGACCTCATTTTCCAAAATCGCCTAAAAAGAGTAATCCAGCGGATTCATGCTTAAGCTGTGTTCGTCTGAGAAGCTGTGTTCGTCTGAGAAGCTGTCCACACCTGCGCGCGTTACCTGTTTGCCGTTATCGGACAGAGATTGATAATTTTGGATTCGAACGTTATCGTGCTTGAACATATTGTAATCATTATCTGTTATAACAGAGCCGTGGCTGACGTTTAGGTTGCTGACCTCTTTCCTCATCAACCGTTTCAAACAGCGCCTAATTCTCTTGTTAAGGAAATATTCAGCTCTTTGGGTAACAGACAAAAAAGGGCCACCGTAGCGACGATGGCCATGTTTCATCAGTTTTTTTTCTTCGTGTTTTTTTGAGCACAATACAGGAAACAAAAATAACACACAAAAACCTAGAGTGGTAGAAAGAGAAAGCTGGAGCTGAAACAAAATGTAGGTGCGTCAATACTTTTTACGCACCCTGTACTTCTGTTTTTGTTTGTGTTTCCCCGCAAACAGATCGACAGATTTGTGCTAGACAGTTCCTTTGTTTGTCTAATTTCTCGGCCTTTTCCAGTAGGTGAAAAGGTTCTGTGTTAAACCAAGGGTTGAAGAGTCGTCATTCGTACAGTGGACTTGAAGAAGCAATCAATGGACGAACAAATTATGTTCCTTTGTAGTAAAGTTTTCCCTAATTTAGCGTGCTGTATAATTTTTCACACTGTAGTGATCACGTTTCAATTACCAAAGCAACTAATGAAGTCGTTTAAGGGCAGTGGATTATCTTCCTATGCGATGACTCGACTACGTCTCGCTCTGAACTCGACGAGGTGCTTCGTTCACTACCTCGGATGGAACTCTCGCTACGACGAGTCTATCACGCTGAACAAGATTCGCCTCAGCGAAAAGGTGGGGTCTGAATTGTAAAGGCTTTCGACTTTTTCCTCAAAATTATTTGTTACCAGCAGGCCTAGCGACGCTTCTCTGATTGCTGGATGGGTCCCCTCAAAAAGCCCCACCCAATTTATCTAAGCGATTCGTACCCGCGCGGGGAATTCTGATCAGGACTCGACAACATCGATCGAAGTCGATTCACCATCGATAGTTTCTACTTGTTATGAAGTCTGCCTATCCGCCCACATAACGTAATTGTCATCTTAAGCGGTGAACTCCGGGCCAAATGCGATATTTTGATCCATTCGATATCGTTTACCTGCTGGGAGGCCCAACACAGACGGGCAGTTAGGGAAAATCTATACCATTTGCCATTTTGTTCACTTGTATTGAAGCCTACATTACGGACAGCAATATAGTATACTTATAAATAAGGAATGACAATACAATATACTGATGAACGCGAAACTTATCCATTATTACGAGAAACACTAAACTCCGGGTAAAAGTGGATAATATTAATCAGTGGATGGCCGATCGATAGTGTTTTGCACGTAATAATGTATTAGTGTAATATTTTTTCGGTCGATGGATTTCCCACAACTGTTGCGAATTCCTCTTCACGGTTCGTATACGGGAGTCATGCATTCCTCTAACGCCTAACACTGTGGGGGAAAAATCAGGGATATATTAAGGATAAAGACCGGAGTTATTCAATCTGTTTTGGGATGCGCGACGCATTCTGCTTCTAGGAAATAGTGTGGTAGCAATTTGAGTGTTCATTTGGTCCACACAATGACTTGCGGCTACCAGGAAAACTCAGCGTTCCGCTCGTACCAGACGAGTGGGGTACCAATTCACCGACCCCACAAGTGGTAGGTGGCTTCGTTGGCCTGGCCAGAAAATCCGCATCAAGGAATCGGGTGCACGTGATAGCCAGCACTTCTTCGACTGCTTTAGCCCGCGGCGTTGTGACACATACACACATAAATACGCAAACGTGCTAATTGTATTTAGACGGATATGTGTTAAGGGTTTTTCATTGCAGGACGAAATATCGTCATTTGAAGCCATCAAGAAGGAGATGGGTGACAAAGTTCCTCAATCTCGTCTTGACTTCATCGTAAGGTGGTCGAACTCAACTGACGGCGTGGAGAGTCTCACACGTGACGATGTTGCTGCTCCATCAAATCTGTTCAGCATAGTGAGTGACTTTTCTGAACAGAACATTTATTAAGCCAAAAGTGACACGAAATGAGTTCTGCACAAAATCAGTTCTGTACTTCTGATATGCCTAAGGCTAAGGCGCTGAACTAGGCGTCGGGAAGGTGTAGCTCGTTGGCGAGGATCATTTAGAAGAACCTGTTGTTTAGGGAGGATATCGTCCTCGACGTGTCTCGATCTCTCAGTACGAACAACTCAGTGCGGCCGCTGCTGAAGGACTGAAAAGAGAGGTTGGTGTCTGTCGTTATTTTATGCGTTGAATGAGTACTCCATATGTAGTGATCCGCGCTGCCTCGGTTTCGTTCGGTGGGCTGGCGGGCTTCCGTTTTCTACAATAAACCGCCTTCCTAATATTATGTGGGTGGTTGACGGTAATCCATTGCTGGACTGAAGCATGAAAGGCTCCTGGGTTATACGACATAGATTTGATTCGATTATCTGCAGCAATTCTTCGTTTGATCCTTTGAATACACCTTCCATGTTATTCGCCTCTAAGAGCCTGTTCATTTTCCGCGACAGGAGCAAAGGCAGCGAAATGAGCGACGAAAGCATACCTATCGATTTTTCATAGGAAACGTCTCGGCAGTGATCGATACGTATCCTTCGCCCTGTCCCTCCCGCTTCTGCCAAAGTATGAACAGGCCATAAGTTCCCGTTTATACTTCCGATGCCACGCATTGTGGCCAAATTGATCGATCGCGTCGCCCGATCAATATGGCCACAATACGTGACGTCGCGTCGCTCGGCGTCGAAGTATAAATGGGGCCTAAGGCCCTTGTTTCTCCGGTTGTTGGATCGCGCCCACGCAGACCAACCAATCCTTCCATCTCTGAAGTCAGCGAACTGGTTACTGTACATTGGATTAGATTGAATCATTTTCTGATATCTGATTCGGGTAACCCGATTCGAATCATCCGAAATTCCGGGTTCCGCGAAGTTAGCCTTATTCGAATTTTCCAATTATCCGAAGATTTTCGATCGGATCCGTTGTATCGAACGAATCATTTTCGGGTATCCGTTTCGGAAATGCCGATCCGGACCATCCAAACATCCGAGAGCCGCCAAATCTCCTTATCCGAGTCAACCGAAAATCCGGGGTCCCCAAACCGTCGTCATACTAATAATCCCGTTATCCGAAGATTTTCGATCGGATTCAATGTGTACTGGTTATAGAATTGCCTGGGGAGGATAGATCATTGAAACATCTATTAGCTGATCACCGCAAGCGTTGTACAGAGCTTCACGAGAGATTCAATGGCCTACAGTTGCAGGATGTTTTGTTGCGGTCAATACTCTTGACAATTGGAACTCGAATCCGTGTGCCCTTTGATTTCTGGGCAGGATGGTATACCATTACATCCCCAGCGCTGTTTGATCGAATCCAACATACGGACATTCTCTTGGCCAAGACCCGCTTGCACTCAACAATAATATCGGGATGAGCCTGCCTCTGATATCAGCATCGCGTCAGTTAAGCTGAATGCCTTATCAGTGACAATGTTAAAAACATCACCGGACGGATGGTGCAGAAGCTGTAAGCTGTTAAGCTGTTACAGGGCGGTTTGTTGTGATGAAAATTCTATCCTCCACATTATCCAGGAGAACTATAGTGCTTGGCGCATTCCGCAAAGAATTCTACCGACCTTTATTCAGCCCAAGCTGACTGAAGTGTCCAGTTTGGTTCTAAAAAAAGGCCTCACTAAACTACAGAATGTGTAATCTGAGGTATTCAAGCGCTGATATGTCCCTTTTGCAAACTGCTTTTTCCGCGCTTGCTCTTGGAATCAGCCGACGTTGCAGTCACCTTGGCAGTCTTGTGTTCTTTGGGATTGAATAAGGTTGTTAAATTGGCCGTAACATCAAGAGCTTCTTTGATGTGTGGGAAAGTTTGAAAGCTGATAATGTTTAGCTTCCCAGAGTGCGTTGCAGGATGCGACCGTTCTGCTTTCTTCCACTGTTGAGGAAGGTTTCTTTCAGAGCTCAAAAACTTCGGGAGCAATGACGATAAAAACCTCTCAACCGCTGCGCACTAAAACACCATCTCTGACAAAATCAGAGGTAAAATCCTCTGTTTGCGTGGATTTCGTCGATTTTCACGCGACACTTGCAGCAATGTCTCATCTCGCCGTCAAGCGTTGGAGGCTCTCCACCACTGCGCTCACCTCTTCGTAGCTATGAGGTAGCGACGAGTTCACATCATAGTCACCACGTCTCTTCTCCCCCATCAGCTACAATGTACTCGAAGCGCGCTCGCACGATGTCTTCGGCGAGTTCCGGGAAGGACACTGGACCTATGGTGTCGCCAACTCCAGCTGGCTCTACTACACCAGCGCCTACGACAATATACGTATCCCCGAATGAGGTGATCTGCCCTGTACAGAGGATTGTGCTGCCACCGGTAGGTCACATTGTTTTTAACTTTAACTATCTCATTTCGCCTAGTTAGGGTGTTGTTCTTCAGGTTTCGATTGAAGAGATTTCGGAGAGCTTTGAGTTTGATTCGCCACTCCTTCTGAGTCCATTGCATTCGGGTATGCTATTTTGTATACATTTTGTTCCGCGTGTATATCTCGAAACAATTATGTTCGCGATCCACATCATGATGCGGCGCTATCCGAAGAACACTATAGGAGGCGTGGGTTGGAGGCCACTTCATTTTTTGTCACTCTCTGGGCGGAAATGTAGAAAGTAGGCTTCCGTAGTTAATATGCATTGGACCCGATGCCGATTCAAATAATTCAGATCCGTAATTTTGTTTTCAAACCCCGGATAGATCAGTCGCGTGGATAATGGGTAATGAAAGGTCTGACTGGTGGAATAATAATTTCAGATAAGCTTATTACAGAGGAACTACCCGACCCGCTAGGAGGATTAGAGCCGGGTGATCCGTCATTTTTTTCAAACCCCGGATAAATGGATAATAGTGTATTTCAAAATGCCGGATCTTATGGTTAGTATGAGTCAGATAAGGGTGATTTTCCCCAATCAGATTCTCGTGTGACTTAGATAACTATTCTAATCAAAAATCTGGATTTTTTTCTGATTTCCAATCCTTCGTAAAATCAGTTACGTAAAAATCATTCGAAAATCCGTCAAATTTTTAATTACCCGTCAAGCATTCTGGGATAAAACCTGTTGTAGGTAAGAGTTCGGTGTTATTACGTTTTCCGGAAACTTCTCAGCGTTTTGAGTCTTCACTTTGAACTACCATAACTTTCTCAAATCTTATCGAATTTAGTCGAAATAGGTACCGTTCGAGTCCGAACACTTTTGCCAATGGGCCACCAGTCGACTTATTTCATCAGCGAAAAAATTAGGTGGTCGAGATCGATGAAATCCACGAAAACTATCTAGGCTTGATCCTGTTTGATGAAGGCTTTACCAGCGAGAAAGTTCGAAAGGATTTTCGAGTAGTGATTTGTGAAACGTGTGGGCGGGCGGTATCGTAAGAATCGGGCCTCTTCTGTTGACCAATGCCGACTGAAGTTGACGCAATTTTCGGCGCATTTCGTCGATTTCTTTACAGTAGGACTCTGATGTGATCGTTTGGCCTGGTGCTAAAAATTTGTAACGAATCCCACCAGCCGCCGATTACCACACAGTAACCATTCCCTTTTTGGTGGAGGTTCGCCCTTGGAAAATTCCCAGAGGATTCGTCGGCGTCCAACCACTGTTTCCTGTTATGCAGAATCCACTTTCCATCGCAAGTGATGATTCGATCCAAAAACTGGTCAGTTTGGTTGCGTAAAAGTGGAGAACAAATCTCGAAGCATGACATGTTTTGCCGCTCACTCAACTCGTGGCGTACCCACTTTCGCGCTTTTTCACCTTCCTAAGGCGCTTCAAAGCATCCGCAACAGCAGTTTCACTGACGTCTAGCTCTTCCGCGATCCGCGAACTGTTTGGGATGGTTCAGCTTCCACCAACCCCTTCAACGCGTCCGGGATTGCTCTAAGTCGACCGCTACGGGAGGCACCCTCGAGGCTGAAAGCTCCGGTCGAAATTTGCTGAATCACTGGCGCACTGCGCTTTCTCCAACACTATTAGGCCCCACACTTGACTGATTTCTCGAGCTGTCTCGGCCGCGGATTGTCCCCATTTGAAGTTAAAATAAAATATCTTTCGGAAATATCCGTAGGATTGGCCTGAACCTTGAGGACCCTGAAAAGCGGCCCAGGGGACGCCCGAAGCAACGCTGGCTAGATAATTACGATAGATAGATACGTTGCACCTGGACTTAAAGATGGCTGGTGTGCACCCTGATCAAGCATTTGATCGGGAGCATTTGATAGAGTGACAACCATGTTCCACAATGTTAACAAACTTCAGTAATTAAAAACAAACAGTCAAAATATTAGCTTTCACAAGATTGTTTAATGAATCTAATTAGATTGTCGTTATCATCGTTAAACCCATATTTATAATAAATTTGTTTATTTCTATATAGGCATTTTATTATATTTACTGTAATAAACTCGAAAGTGTTAAAGGTAATTGGTGTCCATCCTGACCAAGTGTTTGATCGGGAGAAATGGCGTCACCACACCAGAAGAGCGGACCCTGCTGCCAAGCGGGACAGACGCTAATGAAAATGATGATGATGATCTTTCGGAAGTACTCCTTCGACATACTTCAATAAGTTCTTCAAGAAGTGAAATATAAAACAACGTTGAAACATAAATTATTCAGTCAGATAGAGCGAAAATTCCCACAGAAAGCAGCGTTAATGCGCAATGCAGGTTGAATTTTTAATTAATAAGGCGTATGAAAGTTAGTGACACAAAACGCTGAGAACTTTCCGGACAATCTAATATTTCACAAAACTGCGTATCGCCGCATTCAGATGGTCGACGCGCACTCTTAGGATTGGTAGCAGCAACACTTTGCTTATACTTACAGCCCCTTGTTAAGGTTACATTTCAGACATCAACCACAGCTATGCTGATAAAACTCCCGTGAAGGAGTGCATCTCGATAACCTGCAATGAGTCGCCTGCCAAAGAGAGGAAGAGACCGTCAAAAGGTAATGGTGATTTGTTGTCTTCGATTTTATAAGCCAACCATCTACTCAAAATATCCGCTGCTTTTAGCAACACCGGTTAAAGAGAAGCCACCCGTGCCGACGGCAGAAGATGCCGCTAATGAAGTGGTGACTGCTGATGCATATTGCTTTCTTGAGCTTCCCGCGAGAGGTGATAAGAGCCATGCGGAAGTCACTGACGAGCATCTAAGGAAAACTGTGCTGTCAGTGAACTATAACGGTCGTATTGAAGAACACATTAAGGAAGAAGTGGAAGTAAAGGTGGAAAGTGGTGAGTGGTCATTTTTGAACTTTATTCAGAAATTCTATTCGCGGACTTCCCTTAAAAACGTTTGTTATAGAAAGCAGCACGGTGCCACGAACACCAACGCACGATGAATCTGATGCGGAACCGTCTGGATCGGGAACACCTCTGAGGACTGATGGCGAAGGTGAGTTATTGGGAAGCGTCTATTTGTTTCTTTATTCATATAAGAATACGAACAAAAGGGATGTAAGATTACTATGAATGATAATACCAAAGAGTTGGGTTTTGTCGTCACGGCTGTTTATTATACTGGCACCGAATACAGAGCGTTGTTATGTTCAATTGCTTCTGTTGCACATCAAGGTAATCGTGTTGCTAAGAAGGTTCATCATCCGAGTGTAATCTCGTTCAGGGATAATTCTGGATTCCTTGGAAAAACGGCGGCAGGTTTATTCGCAATTTTAAAACGGAAAAACAATGCTATCTGCCAGGGTCGTTACACTATAAAATACAGGAAAAGGAAGCAACTTATTAACAAGCATGAAACAACATCCCACTAGAATAGGAAAGGCGCCGGAGGAAAGAAGTCCAACGGATAAGAGCAGTGTCTTAGGCGCCTTTTATGCTTCGGCCGCGGCGCGGCGCGTCAATTAAGGGCGAGGCGCGGCCACTTAATTGGAATTTTGACTCGCCGCTG
Organism: Heligmosomoides polygyrus bakeri; assembly: GCA_947359475.1. Lineage (NCBI taxonomy): Eukaryota > Metazoa > Nematoda > Chromadorea > Rhabditida > Heligmosomidae > Heligmosomoides > Heligmosomoides polygyrus. The sequence goes on from OX375870.1 coordinate 12,449,654, forward strand.
CGCGATTGCAGTTAGAAAGGGTGAGCGTCAATGACGCGTGGCCGCGAGCTTCTGCTCACTATGGTCCACGCACCATGGCGGAAAAGACAGTCCATGAGTTAATGGAGGAGCAAAACAGAAATGATTCGTCTGGCTGATCAACGGAACGCATGTTTCGGAACCAATGTTAGTGGTAGGATTTCTGTGGGGAACGACAAATCCTCTCTCAAGGTTGGGGTCGAAGTCGTCCGCTCAACATACGGTTGAAACTGGTGAGTATGGTATTGAATCGAATCCCCTACAATGCAAACGGCACCAAACGATACTTTGTTTTGCAACCTGCGCAGGTTCAAAAGTAAAACTGTTAAACTATGTAAACTCATTGTCGAGAATCACTCAGAATTCTCTCTCATATGGGCATCCCAGGATCACCCTATACATATTTTTACTGTTGTAGGTGAAACTTTGGGAATGTCTTTAGATCTTCATTCCCTATATTACGGTAGCTACGGGTGACTAAGGTCATGGTCCCCAACATCCAGCTTAATGCGCAAAACGGATGCTAGATTAGTGATCAGCACCCCAAATAACGTCCTAGACGAAGTTTGGGCAAAACGATTCATCTCGGTGGTGAAATCTCTCCCTCCACACCGAGTCTGCCGCAGTTGATCGCGCCGCACCGCGCCCTTCCCTCCAGCGGCGCGATTCGCCGAACAATAACCGGAAATTCTGTCAAATGTGGTGTTTTGAGGCGGCGAAGTGTGAGAGCGTTGCGGCGCCGTCGGGTGGCGCGAAAAATCGATAACTATGTCAACCATCACGTCGCGCCGCGTCGCGCGCACACTAAACGATCCCTTAGAGGCTATTAATGCTTCGCGACAGGAGCGACTAGTCTTGCAGATAATGATAAGTGGTCGACGTCGGACAATCAGTCAGCTGGTGGAAGGATGATGTCGCCAGGTCGTGGAAGAGGATGCAAGCGGAAAAGGTAACATATGCTTTAGTAGCTTACCTGTAAGTGCTCTGTAATTTATTTGAAGATTTGATTTCTCATTTTTCAAGATAGCTTTCTAATACGCACATTTATTAAAGGGCGGGGTATAACCGACACAGTAACATGGTTGTTGACCGGAAGTATGTTCGAACGAAAACAAGCGGCAAAGAAGACGACTCGTATGGGGAGGAAGAAGAAGAGGAAGGTAAGCTGAGCGTTATATTAGGTTGTCCCATAAGTCTCCGCCGTTTTTTTTTTTCAACGATTCATTGCGGATTTCGCCAGCGGTCTCTAGCATAGGACTATACAGCTTTCGAAAGAGAATGATTTGCTCTATCAGAGCATGTATTGGTTTTCTTTCTTGGTCCTGGATTTTGGCAATTTTTAGGACGTTAAAGTGAAAAGTGAAAAAGTGACCATCTGCGCAGTTGTTCTCTCCGCTTAGGTTTGAAATTTTTGCGCAGTTTGTCATAGCATTTGGAAGACAATGTTCTGTACTACAAGAATACACGTGGTCCTATTTGCTCACATGTCATTTATTGATTTTTAGACCATCGAATTGGGAAGGGTCCGAAGGGAAGATTTGTTTTTACCGACAGACCCTGATCTGTAGTAGGACTTTTTTGCTCGGTGTTATATATCGATCGTAAGAGAATGTCTTGCTCTATAAGAATTTGTGTTGCGCTTATAGGCTTATGCTGTTTTCTGTCGAATATCAACAAAATTCCAAAAAAATTCAAAAAAAATCAACTTCACCAACAACTCCTCCTTGTTCAGTTGTTGATATTAAACAGAAATCAGTATGAGCCAATAAACGCGACACAAATTCTTATTGAGCAAGGCATCCTCTTTCGAACGACATGTAATAGGACCAACACGTATTCTTGTAGTACAGAACATTGGGGCTTCCAAATGCTATTAAAAACTGCGCAAAAAATTCCAAATCTAAGTGGATAGAACAACTGCGCAGATGACCACTTTTTCACTTTTCACCTTAACGACGTAAAAATAAAATTCAGGATGAAAAAAGAAACGCAATAATGCTTTAATAGAGCAAATCATTCTCTCTCGAAAGCTGTATAGCGCTACGCAACAGACCGCCGGCCAAATCCGCAAATGAATCGTTGATAAAAACGTCGGGGACTTATGGGACAACCTAATAAATTTATATTCTTACTGGAGGTTCGGAAATTTTTGGAATAAGCCATACGTCTCTTTACTACACAACACTGTGTAAGCGAGGTTATACTACCTATGAAAGAAAGAAAAAATAACAGCGCCTTGGACGAGCACACTTCGCTATCGTGACAGCTGAAAATCTTCACATTTCTTCCCTGTATCCAGAAAGCGTTTGCGCGTTACCTACACCCAAGACGTCTGATTCTTGTCCTACCAGAATTCTATACGAGCTGCCGTCCAATTTCTGCGGTCGGGATGGATGCTCTGATGACGCTGGTTAAACCTCAGTAAATATAGTCTGCTGTGCACGAGTCGTTTTTGTAAAGATAATGTTTCAGCGACGCGAGACACCTTCATTTCTATGAAAAATAAGACTTATCGGCTGATGGAGCAGGAGCACTCGTTGGACAAATTTGACCTTCTAGGTCTTCCTCCATTTGGTGGGTTTCGTAATCAGCATTAATGCTTTGAGGAAATTTTCTACGAGGAGGATGACACGCAATGTGCGTGTCGTTTCAGCTGGTAGAGAAAAGTCGGTAGAAATTTCAAATCTATCGTAGTCGGAGGTGGGCCAGGTTTCAGCCCTCCAGTTCTTCTCTTGAATTTGTTCCAGAACCTGAACTTCAGCTACTAGTAGGTGATACGGTCACCCTCATACGAACTCAGAGAATGTGGTGTCGTGTCGTGGAATGCAGGGGCCGGAGTCATCAACGACTTACAACGATTTAACGGAGAAATTACAGCCGATCAAAATCCCTCTTAATATCAAGCCTCGCTATCAGGAATTCGGCTGTGGTTTCACTGTTAAATAGCTGTAAGTCGTTGACGAATCCGGCCCCAGGACGCAACTGTTACGGTAGCGCTGCCTCCTCCCGACTAGGATAGATCTGAAGTTTTCTAGGAACCCGTCTAAGCGTGACTTATACGGTTTTCCACCGTATCGTTCACATGGTGGAAAAGGACTGAAAGGGACCTTCTAATACTAAACTAACAAGGCACGCCTGTGAACTCATCCCATCTATTTTCAACAACACCTATATGGTCTTGTAGGGCAACTAACAAGGGGCGCAAGAGTGAAGAGTGAAGCTTGTTTTTACTGGCGGGCCGGGTCACTGGGCGATCCAAAAATGGCAAAAATTTGCCGTCTTGTAAACCCGTTTCGACTTGCAGCGGGCTCGAGATGAATGTAGACCACTGAGTTAACCTATACGCTAAAGAAAATCTGGCCCATATTTGGGTTGAAATTGAAAAGCTTGCACAAATTCGCTTTAACGAGATCGCGTCAAAATGACCACCACTAGTTGTATGGTGGAGGGTTTGTACTTCCCCCCCCCCCCCCCCGCCCCCCGTTCATGAGCTACTAGGCGAGAAATTTCGTCAGTTTTGGAAGATGCAGTCGCCAGCGGTAAGACCAAAATAACCACGGTGCTCCTCGTTAGATGCCGTACAAGATGATATAGGTCTTGTTGACATTCATTTTCCACAGACGACTCCACAGACGTGCCTTGTAAGGCCTTCACCCTTGCTGCGGAAGCAACTGTCGGTGGGCGTCAGAATAATGCGGGGCGTTGCACTTATCCCTATTCACTAGTTCCGAATAGCAGCGGTAGGTCCCGATTAGAAAGAGTACAGTGCCTTTGCCACTTGCCAGCCAGCAAGACTCCAATGTGCGCGAGCGGCACACTTCACGAAATTTGCCGCCCACCGTTGCTGCAAGTGTGCGGAGGCCTTTAAAGGCAATGGTTAACACATTCGCGACAAGAGTGTTCTCGCGCACAATGCGCGCGACGGCCCGCTGCCTTGTTGGCGCGCGCGGGTGTCCACACATTTGTGTGGACATCGTTCCTCGCGAGGTGTTACTTTCTGTAAGTAAATTTCAATCGATCTTTGGAAGAAGATCTGGACATTGGTTTGTTACTATAATTTGGGAATTTGAAAGGAAAATCGAACAAAAACATCAAAAAAAGAAGTTCTTCCCGAAAAATTCCCGTCCACACATATGAGTGGACACCGTCCATCGCGCCCTCTTCGCTGTCCACTCATATGTGTGGACATGGTCGCGAATGAGTTAAGGATAGGGCAGGGACGCAGAGCTCGCCGCCGGCGGCGTCCTCGCTCTATTCTTAACCATAACGACGAGCGGCGCTGCCGCAGAAGTGTGGGGGGCTTATGCTTGTCGCACACTGCGGCACGGCGACAACCCTATAGGACCTTGCACTCGGCAGCAGCAGCGGCGGCAAATGCTTAGGAATAGGGGCATCCATTGCCGCCAAATCGATGCTCTCATGCTTAAGCATTTGCCGCCGCCTTGGCCAGTTGCACTGCACTAAGAACAGCGACTGATTAGAAGCCTTATTCACGGCCACTCTGGGCCAGGTCTGACGACGAATGAACCCATAATGTCCGCTGCTTCGCATTTTTCAGGGGAGGGGATCTCGCGAGCTACCGCAGATCGGCCGATTTTTGCCACAGTCGCCGCTTTCCCGTCGGCAGAGCTCTATACGTACTCCGTCGGAAATGCTAGAAATGGTGGAGTGGAGCGAGTAGCGACAGTACGTCCCAACTGGAAAGAGTGCGCCGTTTCACCGTACTCCCCTTTGCCGTCTGACGCCCTCAGTAGTGGAGTGTGAAGGAGCGGCGTTGCAAAATGGGGACTGAGGTCCGCTCGATGCCCCATTTCAATTCTCTACCCAATTTCTCGCCCGCCCCGTGCCGCTTTGCCGCAAAAGTGTGCGGAGACCTAGAGGCGGCATAATATAAAGGCCGCCGCATACTTTTGCGGCACGGCAACCAGCGGCAAAACTGAGGCGAAGCCTTTATGTGGCGGCTGTCTTCTCCAATTTTCTCGCGTAGTTCATGCGCACTCGATCCTTGTCGGCGGGAAGCGGCAGAGGACGGGAGCATCGTCATGACGTAACGTCGCCTGGGGAAATCTAAACTGACTCAGCTGGTCGGTATCCATCGCGGAGGTTAAAGGACGAGTGTGTTTTCGCTCTGAACCTCTGCGTGTTGCGAGCATAACCGTTGATTCTACAGGAAACACAGCAGTCAACCATGTGTTCTGCCTGTACAGCTGAGTCGATCTCTGATTGGTTGCCGCTGTTGCAGTAGGAGCAACGGTCGGCTCCTGCAACCCGCGGTGCATCTCCGCGACATGTACAGCTTTCCATTGTTTTTCGGCAAGGTTTCTTGGGAAACGCAAAGGAGATCAATCTTGTGTAGAAAATGGCGCGTATTTCTGATGTCACAACGTTTCAGTTGACTCGTCGCTGTCCACGGATGAAGCGATAGAGATCTTGGACAAGAGGTTAAGTGACCTTAGAGAGCTGTACCATCAGAACAAAGCGGATCTTCTGTTAATGGAGAAGAGAAGGCGGAAGCGAGCCGAAAAGAAGAGTGAGTTGGCCGTCGTCGAGTGTGTTGCGTAGTCTGTCAGCGACTATTCCTTCTCAGTTTAGAACAGCTGATCGTTCTAGGAGAGCGAGAACGGGCATCTCGTGAGGCTGTCGAGAAGTAGCAGTTTAACTGTTACGTCTTTGGGATTCGAAATCACCCCGCGAGCAGTATGTTATACATAGTGATAGTCAAGCTTCCGTGAAACGATTGTATATGCTGTCTGTCTGGTTTATTAATAAAAGTTGTGGAATGGAGCTATCCCTGAGCCTCATATGTAATTCGATGTAATTGGCACAATTGAGACTCCAGAATTCATTATCGGCGTTTCGCTGCTTAACAGCTTCCTCAGGCCTTTAATAACATTACACATAGTGATACCATCATCAAGCTATACAATGGTAATAATGGTAAAACTAACCAAGCAGGCCTCGTTAACAGAGCCTCACCACAGTGATGCTCTTTACAAATAAAGTTACTGTAAACAACGTTGCCACTGATCTTCTTAATCACTACATGATAAGCCTCAGCGACAACACAACGTACCTGTGGAACTTATGGAATGTATGCGGATGTTCTACTCTTGCCCAAAGAGTAGAGTGCAAGCTGCAGCTGGAATCTCGACGGAGTTTTCCATCTCTGTTGGGGTGCACCAGATGCTGCGCTTTCTCCACTCCTCTTTGTTGTAGTCATGGATGCCATTACGCGAGATCTTCAGCAGCCTGTTCTATGGACGCTTCTTTATGCTGATGACGTGATGCTAGCTTGCGAAGACAAAGACGATTTCGAGCGGCAGGTGCAAGCTTGGTGCGACCGTCTGGCGAGGTTCGGATTCAAGTTGAACGTCAAGAAGACCGAGTACCTAACGACTGACGTGAACGAGTCCGGCTCCATTAAGATTAAGGGTATTGAACTTGCACGCACTTCGGTGTTTAAATGCCTGGGATCAGCAATAGCGTCTGACGGCGGTCTGATAGTTGAAGTGAACTCACGCGTGAGTGCAGCTTGGTCCAAGTGGCATTCGCTGACTGGTGTGCCCTGCGATAGGAAGATACCAGAGCACCTGAAGTCGAAGATCTACAGGGCAGTCGTCCGGCCGGTAGCAATGTACGGCGCTGAGTGTTGGCCAGCGACCAAGGAAGTTGAGACGCGCCTCAGCGTCATGGAAACGAAGACGCTGTGCTGGAGGGCTGGAGTCACGCGCATGGACCGCATCCGAAACGATGTCATTCGGCAGAAGTCCAGTGTCGCGCCGATGGCGGACAAGATGCGCGAAGCTCGCTTGCGATGGTAAGGCCACGTTCTGCGTGTAAAGGAAGACAGCGTTCGCAAGATAGGCCTTGAGTTGGAAGTATTTGAAAAGCGGCCGAGAGGATGCCCGAAGCAGCGTTGCTCCGATACGTTACACACGGACATGAAAGTAGCTGGTGTGCACCCTGATCAAGCGCAGGGTCGGGAAAGGTGACGTCGTAACACCAGAAGAGCGGACCCCGCGACGATGCGGGACAAACGCTGAAGAAGAAGAAGAAGAACATAAGAAGATCGTCGATGCACTAAAGCAACATAAGAAAGCACGAGAACTTCGAGACAAACACGTTCCAGACTGAAAACATCATGCTAAGTAGAGCAAACAGTTTTTTGTTCAGGTAAAGTGTTGCTCTCTGAGTCTAGTTATGTTCATTTTATACACATGCTCCGTCACGCCTAACGGCGTGTCTCGCACTTGCGCGCTTCCCGCAACTTTGCAACATTACGACCTACGGAAACTTAAAATTCGCTAACATCAAGGACTTGCTGCGTACTTTATTGGCATCAAGTCGTTCACCACTTCTGTTTACCACTATCATAGATATTCTCGTCGGACCGGCCAGTAACGTCATTGGTTTGTGCTGCGCAGTACTTCTGCTCTCAGGTTGCTCCTCCGCAGCCGTACTCATGCTCAACAGCTAGCGTTTCCAGATATCGTGGACATGTCTTCCTGAGCCAGGTTTCTTCTCTCTCGTTTCTTCTCACTGGATCTAATTGCTGATCCGCCTCTACTGGTCTTCCCTCCCCTCTTTAGTCCTCCACATTCTTTGTCCACCTCCTGGCCCACTTCTTTGTTCCCACTATTGACCACTGCAGGTCTCTTCTTGCTGGTGTCTCAGTCCTGGCACCTCCCTCCAGGTTGTTCCTTTCCTTCCTGGTCGTTCTGATGGTACTCCCTAGAGGTCCCCCTTACTGCCCTTCTCCACCACCCCCTTAGTAGTCATCCCATGCTTACGGCTGACGTCGATCGGTGACACGATTCAGAATCAGGACGCGTGTTGGGCGACGTAGGAGTCCGTCTTCTGGATCCAAAGGCTCAGAAGACCCGCCTTTCGAATCCAGGAGCTCAGAAGGGCGCGCAGTCACCGCTGTGCCGAGCATGAAGAGGCTATGCATATGGCAGATTCCTTGCTCCCCGTATGAATTCACTTACGGCTCCCTTCTTGTTGGTTCCCCGTCCTGGGGTCGGGTTCATCAACGACTTACACAACTTCAACAGAGAATTCACAGCGGAAAACTCAGATATCTCATCATATCGGCTTATCGCTCCACATGTCGCTTGATAAGCCGAGTTATTTGAGTTTTCCGCTGTAAATTCTCTGTTAAAGTTATGCAAGTCGTTGATGAATCCTGCCACTGGTCCCGCCTCCAGGTCCCTTCTTCCAGGTAGATCCCTTCCCCCCCCCCCCCCACATCGGATCGTCCTTATTACCCTACCCCAATTAAGTAGCCCTCCCACGCTCATGATACGACGACGGCGAGCGAACGCTCATTGCGCGACATCGGTATCACATCTTCTAAATTCCGTTTACTTTATTGGTAATAGATCCCCTGGCTGAACCTCCTTAATGCCCCCCCCCCCTCCTTATTGGTAACTCCCTAATGGTCCCTCCTTATTGGCTAACCCCTTCTTGGTGCTACCTCCTGGCCCACTTCATTGTTCCCGCTATCGACCCCCCCCCCCATGCCGATGCCTCTTCCAGGTCGCTACCTCCTGCTCGCTGTTGGTTCTCCACTTTCGAAGTCGTCCCCTTCTACTCTTACGCCTTTATTGGTCTTCTCATGCTAATGGTACGAAGTCGGCGGCACGGCTTCTTAATCTGGACGCTCAGAAACGCAACTAGGTGCTGTTGTGTTAAGCAGTAAAGGACTGCGCTCCCCTGCTGCAGAAACATCACACGTTCAATAGCAAATTCTGGTCGCGTTGTAGATGATGAGGCGTATCTCACTTAGGTTAGATCACTCGACGGACAAACTCTTTTATATAAATTTTCAGTTCAAATTCAACGTTTTTAAAAGCGAATTCAACGTCTTCTTTGCAAGTTCTATGTTTCAACGTTTACTTCTTCTCAAAAATTTCCAACATTCAAAAAAGGCTGTACAACGAAAATTAGAAACAACTAGCAACTTAAGCAAGTCAGGCACTTCAGTAGTAATGCGACACAAGTACAAAATAAGCGATACAGCTACAGGCGTTACAACAAAGCAATACAGCAGAACAATAACTATTCACAATAACAGCAATAACTATGGGCAAGTGGAAGTAAGTCCTCCTTTAGACCTTTTGGCCTTTTTAAGGTGTGATCTGGATCTGCCAATCTCCCGGTACCTTTTTTAAGTGTGATCTGGAGTTTCCTTAGAGCGCTGAAAATCGTAGTAACTGACACGTCGAGGTTTTTTCGTCCTTGAGAAATCCTCGTATCTGCGCCAAGGTGTTGTGTGAATGTCTCGACGACCTCTTTGATGAGAAGCAAGACTCCACCGGTAAGCTTTTTCGCTCTGGTACCTGCAGATTGGAAATTGAGTAATGAAACAACGAGTGACTGAGTATGAACCTAAACCATTACCTCCGCGAGCGCGCTCAACAATTTCTCCATCTCGTTTGTACGCTTTGATGATGCTTCGATCAGTGTTCTCGTTGATATCAGCAACTTTAGCAGCATCGTGTGTGGTCATTCCGTTGACGAACACCAGCAGCACCAAGATCTTCTGGTTTCGAGACACTCGACTGTATCGGCCGCGTCGCCGGCTTTGTTGAACGTCTTGATCATCGGTGCCCATGTTATCTACAAGCATAGGGAATCGCGCAATGACAATAAAGAGTGGAGGGGTCGGCTTATATGATACGGGGGAGATTCCAGAAGAACGTTGAATTTGTTTTGAAAAACATTGAACTCGTCTTGAAAAACATTGAATTCGTTTTGAAAAACGTTGAAGTTGAGCTGAATATGGTATATATAGGTGGTGATGCTGCTCTCTGAGTTCAGTTATGTTGTTTTTATATACCACCTTCACGTCAAATTCAACACTCTCCCAAACAAACGTGATGCTTCTGAAACCAAATCGAACGATGTGTCTTATTTGACGTGAAAATGGTATTCAGTAGCAGTCAGCAGTGAGCGATTGAATATTTCAAAACCATAACCATAAATCGTACGCACTACCCCGTCTTGATGTTTCAGAGCGTTTTCGTCATTCAATAACGACTTAATGAGAGCGTGCACTCTTTGCCACTCTCTGATTTTCAAAAACTGATTCCGTCTCTTATTGGTGGACACTCGTTGGTCTCCTTTTGAAGTTGTGCTCTCTCTGCAAATTAATTCTGGTGTTTTCTGTAGCGTGTTACAGCAGTTTTAGAGATTTGTGCTCTTTTTCTTCATGCGAAGCGTTGCCAATAATCAGGATAAAGCAAAAAGCAAGCGCTATGACTGAGAAAATCAATATTGATAAAGCCCCTACAGCGTTTAAAGGCGTATAAAGAAACAGTGTATTCCGAAGATGCGTACGCAAAACGCGGGTTGCAATTCATTCGAACTGTTTTGCAATTTACCAGCCTTTGCGAAAGGAGCTGATGTTGCGTCATCCTCAGATTGGACTCTGTAGCGAGAGGTGGCATTCTACGCTCTCATTCCTCGGAACCCCAAGGGAGGTGGCTGAAATGGGCGTAGTGATCAGGGATGGGCGGGATTTCTGTTTTCTGGTTTCTGACCGTCTGTCCATTTCGGACAAATCTTTTTCTGTTTTCCTGGAAAACGATCAAAAAATTGGCCAGAAAACAGAAAATAGAGCTGTAAACATATCTTAGAAGTCCAATTAAGGGAATACAAATAGCATCATATAATCATGAGTTTCACTCCAAAATTATGTTTAAGAGTATCTTAAATTGCAAGCATGCTTCGATTTATATGTGGTCGTGCAGAAATTGCGTTATGCACTCGTGCACTATGCTGCTTCGTTTGCTTGATTGGTTGCGTAAATGCCGCTGACATGGCGCTCCATAATAAGACATTTCTCGACTTTTATAATTTTGCTTCGTACTTGTTCCGATTATAACAGTAGTTCGTATAGTCTACGATTACTTACAACATCACATAACGGCTACAAAACTTGTGCTCTGAGGGGCATTTAATTATCTATCAACTAACCTTTTGTCCATGAGTTACTGTGGGTAGGATTATTCTCCTCCGATCGTACCCGAAGATTTTTTGTCCGATCATACCCAATGATCGCTTTCCGCAGAGCCTTTGTCGAAGCTGCTTTTATAACTGTGAACTTTGCCCAGGTTTGCTTGTCAAAAATTAGTAAGAGACAAAAAAGTTTTAGTCACCTTTGATTTCGATGATGTAGTGATGAGGTACATGAAATGTTTCAAGTATCACCTGTGTCATCTGTTGTCCCGTTGATAATAAAGTTGAACAAGCGGGCACCAGCAGCGTCTCCATTCGTCCCTGTAGCGTGCCGGAGTGCTCCAATGGATCCTCCTCGTTCGAGGGACAGGAAGAGCGTCATAACGTTTCTACAGGGATTTCACGAAGAAGTCCCACCAAGGCGTTGGTGGGCATCCTGGTCTTCTCTTGGCATCCCACGGAATCCACGGCTCTCGTCCAGTGGGTGCCAGCGAAGCTCATTACGTGGCCGGCCCACCTAATTTTCGACAACTTGGCTCACGCGACAGCGTCTCTGATCTTCGAACGTCGGTGAAGCTCGGAACTCCGGAGGCCTTCTCCCACTTGCGTGCGTCGCGTCACTCCTAGCATCAACCTTTGGATTCCACGCTGCACGACGCTGATCGCGAGTTCATCCTGCTTTCGTACAGCCCAGGTCTCTGAAGTGTATGTTAGAGCAGGAAGTAAGTGGAGTCGAATAGGTGGCCACAGAGTCGGACGTTCTTCGTCTTCTTCACGACTTCTTCGACGTTCTTGAAAGCTCTCCAAGCCGATCGTTTCCTCCTGCTGAGCGCCGTAGCCAGGTCGTTGACCATATTGACTTCTCGACCCAGACACACGTAGCTGGAGCATGCGGAGATGTTCGTTCCGCCGAGCGAGAATGAGGCAACAGAAACTTCTCCGTTCCCCATGAACATCGTCTTCGTAAAATTCAACAGCAGTCCAACGTTACCACATACGCTATCGAAGCCGCCAGCGTTCGTTCCTCCTGGCTGCTCGGTGTTATGAGCACGATGTCGTCAGCGAAGCGAAGACGGTGCAGTTGCCGACCGTCGACCTTCTCTCCAACGTTCTTTTATACTGGGTCACACATGATGTTTTCGAGGGTGGCGCTGTAGAGCGCTGAAAAGCGCTCAAAAGCTGAAGAGCTTTCCAGTAATGCATGCGAAGGCGTGGAGTCTCTCATTCGTCACGCGAAGTTGTAAAAACTAATATAAAAATGCTTCAAGTAATGATTGTATTACTCGTTAAAAATAAAGATTTTCCGCCGGCAGATTTGGAGTCAATGAGGACTTTCCATTTTTTCAGTTTTTTTTAGCAAGTCATGGAAGCGACAGTTTTCTGCTTGAACGAGCGACATCTACGTCCTAAATTGCCGTCTATAAAATTTAAAGTGTCAATTGCTGAGCAAAATTAAGTGTCTCCCTACAAGATTTTTGGAAGCACTCTTCGAAGCGATGACCGAATGGCAAACGGAGGATGGACTTGTCAAGGAACTAATTTTCTCTCTTCTGCTGGAAACAGCATCAGAAAGTGGACTTGCACCAAATAAAGTTTTAATCCACAGTTTGAAACACGGTAATAAAACCTGTTTTTCTGAAACGATACACTGTATGAACAGACGCTCCGATTAGTATGATTTGCCGAAAATTTTCAACACCGTTAATTACATGGAGGCCGATATTTTTACAGCCTGCTGTTTAAAGCGTAGAACTCACACTTCTTGTTGTTTTAAAAGCACGTGAATTTTTCAGAGATGTCGCACAAAGTCCGAAATATGGTAGGTTACGTGAAGCCATGCGTTCTCGGATATCACCGATCGCCACTGAAGGATGGACTCCTCGCGGCAAAAAATTTCTACCTCCTGGAGGAAGAGCATCAGAGAGTGAAAACTGTGTCATCTTAGAGTTTAAGATGTGACTAATATACAGTCAAAAACTAAGCTTCTTCGCAGCGATCTCCGATATGATCAGGGAGGATCGGTTTGCAAATTCTTATGTTTCATTAAAAATAAATTTCTTACCTGAAGCAGATCACTCACACAGTTGAAATCTTGCCACAAAAATTACCAAGTCTTGCTCAATGCACAGTGTAAAAATCAGGGTTTTCTGAAACGAGTAGATTGGATCGACCACTGGTCGATCCAATCTACTCGTCTCAGAAAACCATGATTTTTACACTGTGCATTGAGCAAGACTTGATAATTTTTGTGGCAAGATTTCAACTGTGTGAGTGATCTGCTTCAGATAAAAAATTTATTTTTAATGAAACATGAGAATTTGCAAATCGATTCTCTCTGATCATATCGGAGATCGCTGCGAAGAAGCTTAGTTTTTGATTGTATATTAGTCACATCTTAAACTCTAAGATGGCACCGTAGATGTCGCTGGTTTAAGCAGAAAACTGTCGCGTCCATGACTTCAGGAAAAAAAGCTGAAAAATGGAAAGTTCTCTTTGACTCCAAATCTGCTGGCGGAAAATCTTTTTTCAACGAATAATATAGCCATTACTTGAAGCATTTTTATATTAATTTTTACAACTTCGCGGGACGAGTGAGAGACTCCACGCCTTCGCATGCATTACTGGAAAATCCATCGTCCGGTTGCCATTCCGTCATCGCTTCTGAGAGTGTCTAAAAAATTTTGTGGATAAAGCACTTAAGTCAGCTTTAGAAATTATCACTCGGCATTGCATGGAGTACAATTTCGAATGCAGATGTCGCTCCTTCACGTATAAAAATGTGCCGAGTCAACGAGATGCTCGGGAAACCTGAGAAGTTGAACTCGTGAACTCGTGTGGACAATTCAACAACTACTCTCAAAAGTGCTTTATTTTCAAATGTAAACAGACAAATATTATTATCAAAGGATTACATACATAAAACCTTTCTCAGCGTTTTTTCTAACAAATTACTAAATTAAACAGTTACTCAGTAACACTCTTTCTTGAACTAATCTGACACACTGGAAAGAAGGACCTATTAAGGGGTACAAAAATCGCTTGAAAATTTAAAAAAAAATTCAATGCAGATAGGAGATAAGACGGTGGTCTACACAAGGGGGGAGGGTCGTACCAGATCCAGTCTGGGAGGGGGGGGGGGGGGGAGGGTCGTAAGTTTTCGGCAAAAATCGAACCCCACGCTTGGCCCTGACCCGGAGCAAAGCTTAATGATACGCTCTCATACCGATGGGGCGCCGGACGGGATCGATATGGGAGCATATCATTGGGCCTCGCCCAGTGTGAGCGGTGGTACAATAAACGTTTAGGGCCTTGTTCGGTGCTTGGGCCATTGACGACATCGTTCTATACTTTTTTCGTTGTACCTCGTCTTTTAGAAAGCTGCCAGATGTGTTCGCTGAAGAGTATGCTGGGTAGAGTGCAGAGCCAGTACTCCACAGAGAATATGGCCTTTTTCAACCTCACCTTTTACTTTCTTCTGCAGTATTCATTTTTTGGCATAATGCCATTAGCCAATAAGAACTTAGAAAATTTCAGTTAAGCAATACTATTCCCACTATTTAATAAAGTAATTCAAAAAAGTGAACCAGTGTCAGTTACACTCTTCGGTTCCTCTGCGTGTCTAGCCTCAGGCTCCGCCCACAGGACTATATAAGCCCACCGCAAGGATGGAGCCACATTCTGAGTTCTTCACCAGAAATACTGAGCTGCTGGGAAAGGAACTCAAAAAGCACACCAAAAGGGAAGGGAGGGATGATGCTGCCCGTTTACCCCAAGATGAGGTTTGCACCTACGCTGTCGTTGCCGTGAGATGCTCTGCACTAGCAACACTTCTTCAGACATGGGCCTCTGGCAATGAGGAGGTGCTACTTCTAACAGCGCAATATACAGCGATACATAGGGTCCCGGATGGGATGGGGGGGGGGGGGTGCATCATGTAGGACAGCGCTACAAAACTCCGTGCCTTTTGAAACCGGAATTTTTTTTTTGCTAAACCGGTGTGTTCTAACCCTACACTGAACTGAGCTAGGCCATACATCATGTAACAGGACATACACATGTTTTCTTACCACTGAGTAAGGGGTGAGCACCCCGGACCCTATTTGCGCAGCTGTGGTCCACAATGTTTTACTTAACGCCTTCTTTTCCGAAAGTATTCTTATACACCTTTCTCTTCCAGCGCAAAGCGACTCCGGTGGTCACCTCAGCATGCCGTGGTGTACAGATGTGGCGAGTAGGCTACATACAGCGAATGTAAACGCAGACTTTTCTCTCCGTTTCGATTACAGATCCGTGTTGTGTTTGCTTCCGAAGCGGGTAAGGGAGGGAACCCTAGGATTAGGCAATTTTAACACGGGTGCTCCACTCGAGCCACACACTGGAGTCCCATACCCTGCCCAAATCTGTGAACAGAGCTATAGCATTGTTTGTCCCCGAGCCGCTTTGTGCCTCCCTTCCTTCAACTTTTTGAGCTAGGGTTCTCTCAGTTGCGATCGCGTCCATGTGCTGATATAGGTAGCTATAACGAGTTCTCGCTCTCTCCTTTATCGCGTCTGCAATTTGAATGCGTACTTAATCATAGAATGACTTGCAGTAGCGAACCCATGGGAAGAATCAGTGTTTAACTCTTTCCAATTAGGTTCCATTAAGTTCCACCGGTCTCGAAGGGCAGAAGCGTTTGGTTGGCACTGCGGTTACGACATCGGTGACACGCCTTGCGATTCTCACTCATGGCATGATGCCTGCTAAACGCCTTCCTAGTGCAGACGCTCACTACACAACACCGGTGCCATCAGGGATGGAAGGAAATTTTGAATTTTTTCCAAGGAAATCGACTTTGTAGCCGCTTTCAACTGGAAGGTATAACGCAACACATGCATATTTCCAGGGAGCCTCCAGTCCGATTCCGTAGACGCCCAGTTTATGTTAATGGGCCCAATTATTCTACGTTACCTTGACACAGATTAAAACTCCAGCCATTTGCGTCGGAATGCGGCAGGCTCCATGTTTTCCTAAACTCGGACAGCTACCAAGGAACTACTGATGCGCCCCTCCCTCAGTCAGCGGGTCGCCATCCGCTGGATTTTCTGACCTTCTCGGCTCGATTCCGCAAGCAAGACAAATGCTTGCCGTCAAGGACAACATACTGTCGAGTGCATGCTGCGGTGCCTTTATATACCCCGAGGGGCGGAGCGTGCATGAGGTAGGGAGAGAGTGCAGAGAAGCGATTATTCAATGCGCCAGAATTCATGTTATTATTTTAGTTTGCGTTTAACGAATTGGAACTTTTCTTGAATAAATATCACTTCTATGATCACTCCCATGACTGATTTTATTGGAAGTTTTCCTCAGATCGCTACAGATATCCTGAAATAATTGTATTACTACGTTCAGTGCAGGTCTCATGTCGAGTAGAGCACATTATCTTCTGACAAGTGATGCGCTATGCTGTAGTTGATTTAATTCGCAAAGACATTCAGAAATCAAGCTAGAAGGTTAGAACCGCAGCTGCTGGTGAAAATTTGAAAAGAAGCTGTGATAAAGTAACAAGGATGAAGGGCGGCTTGACACATCAGCATACCCGTCCGTGTGTAAACTGCACAACTTGGAGTTGAGTTCACAGTTCTCGCTGTTTCTGCCTAGTCCCCACTGGTGTCACTTATGCAGCGTGGGTTTCCCGGTTTTCTAAGATGGAAATCCGATCGTGCCCGAAACCATTCGAAGTTTAACCCCAGACCCAACCAGCGTTCCTGAACTTTACCGTATTTGTCCTTCACAGCAAGAAAATCCTTACCAACAGCTTTCATCAGGACAGGTCATTAGACCTAACTTTAACCAGCTAACTACAGCATAGATAAGTATGGAGCGGATACCGTCAATAAGGAGAGCTCTTCTCCTTTGTTTCCTGGCTCTTTTTTGCTCGAGCATCTTACCCAATTTTTATTTTAAAGATGATGTTCGTCAATATGTCACCAGACGTTCAGCAGCCTAGGGGCTGCCAAACGTCTGGTTGGGGGCTTCGTCCCCAGACCCCGAGAATAGAACAACCCCAATCTTCTCCTTTCTTCTTTAGGCCCTCCTCCTTTTATTTATTACATTATGCAACCGGTTTTACTAAATTGTATAGATTAGTGGACCAGGATATGGTAGGGCAAAATCTTCACTGCTCATATGAACCCCATCCGCCCTCTATCGCATGCACGCGATCGATTTATTCTCCGAAGTGCTCCTTCTCTACTTGGCGAGAAACAGATCATGTCCCAAACCGAATTGCTTAACCCCTTCACGACACGCGCGATTCTCAGGTGACTGCCGCGTGGGACAGAGCGCATTTTTCCCGCGTGCTGATTATTTAAATTATTTTTTTGTATTATTTGTTAAATATGGAAAACAGTAACGAATAAAATTTCCCAAGGACCGTCTTGACCGTAGATATTAGTGGACTTATTGATTAATATTGTATTATTAAATGCTTGATAATTTTCCACGAACTATTTTTATGATGGTGTCCGACGACATCGTTGGACATTGTCCCACGCGGCAAAAAAGTGTCCGACGACATCGTCGGACAATGTCGTGAAAGGGTTAGTTTGCAGAAACATAATTAAGATCAATCGGTATTGGCAAACAGGTGGACACCGTTTACTGTCCGAGGGCAATAAAACTCCTCCGAATACCATGGTCACCCTCCCTACCTCTCTGTCTTTCTCTTTCTTTCTTTCTCTCTCTCTCTCTCTCTCTCTCTCTCTCTCTCTCTCCCTCCCCGCTAATAATTCCTAATATAGGTTCTGGCAAAGAAACGGAG
Organism: Heligmosomoides polygyrus bakeri; assembly: GCA_947359475.1. NCBI lineage: Eukaryota > Metazoa > Nematoda > Chromadorea > Rhabditida > Heligmosomidae > Heligmosomoides > Heligmosomoides polygyrus. Next base: position 12,467,436 of record OX375870.1, read on the forward strand.
TGAGAGTCAGGCACCCAAATGTGACACTGCATACTGCGACACCCCCTCCTACTGGTCTCCCTTATTCGAAATCCCCAGGCAAGATGGACGACGTCTTCTGAACGTCTTCTGGATCCCTGCGCACGTTGGACGATATTGAGCGAAAATGCTGGTCCCCTTCCTCTAGGCCCTCTTTTGCTGATCCCCTCTTCACTGGTCCCCCTCCTACTGGTCCCCTTAAGCCCTCCGCACACTTTTGCGCTGCAACGCGGCAGCTCTATCTTTAAGCATGGGGCAGAGACGCAGAGTCTGAGCGCGAGGCGAAACTAGCCTTGCGCGGCCTGCCGCTGATGTGCCGCCTAGGCGGCAGACGCGGCAGACGCGGTGCTCCTACGCGGCAGATGCGGCAGTAATCCTCCAAGGAATTGTTGCCGCATTGCCGCGTTGGCGACTGCCGCGTACGCGGCTGCCGCAAAAGTGTGCGGAGGGCTTTAGGCGCCTTTTATACTCCAGCCGCGCAGCGGCTCGTCAATTCGGGACGAGGCGCGGCCAGTCGAATTTGACGCGCCGCTACGCGATTGTAGTTAGAAAGGGGAGCGTCAGCGACGTGCGTCGACCAATTTCTATGTACTAAGTTCCGTGCGCCACAAAGGGCGACTAGGAGACGGCCCATGAGTCCCTGAAGAACCAAAACAGAAAGGATTTGTCTGGCCGATCAGCGGAATGCATCTGGCTAATGTTGGTGATGGGATTCCTGTGGGGAGCGACGAATCTTCTCTTAAAGCTGGGGTCAAAGTCGTCAGCTCAAATTATGGTTGAAATTGTTGACGGTGGTATTGAGTTGAGTCCCCTGCAATGTAAATGGCACTAAACGACTCTTTATTTTGCAACATGTGCGGGTTCAAAAGTAAAATTGTTGGAAAATACTCATTGTCGAGAATCGCTCATAATTCTCTCTCATATTGTCATTCCGGGGTCATTATTCACGGAACATACCTTTAGCGTAGTAGGTAAACTTCGTGAATGTCTACAGCTCCCCATTCCCTTTCTATGTTGCGAAAGGTACGGGTGACTAAGGTAATGGTCACCGAAGACGGATGTCAGATTCGTGATCAGCACCCTAAATAACCCCCCCCCCCCCCCGGAGAAGTTTGCTCAACAAAACCTTCTCGACCTCTAGAGTCTTGAAAGTACAATAGTGCCATAATTTTGCTATACCTTCTTCGTTTTGTTACTTGAGGAACCAAAACAAAGAGGACATAGCAAAATAGCTCCTCTCGGTGGTGAATCTCCCACTCCACATCGGGTCCTTCCCTCCAGCGGCGCGATTCGCCGAATACTGTAACCCGAGATTCGGTCAAATGTGGCGTTTAGAGGCGGCGGAGTATGAATGCGGCGCCGCCGGGCAGCGAGAACAATCGATGGCTATGTCAACCATCACGCGGCGCCGCGCGGCGGCGCGAGTATAAAAGGCGCCTTACTCGGGACCCCTACGCAAGTTGGACATCTTCATCACGTCTTCTGAGTCCCTTTGTACATACGCACGTCGGTCGACGCTCTCAGCACGTCTTCTGAATCCCTACGCTCCGCACTTGGCCCCCATTCATACTGCGACGCGTTGCCCAGTGAATATACCGTAAACCTGGACGATCCGCCGATGGATATAGTTCACCAGCAGTCTCCCATGGTTACACTGAAAGAAAGTTAATGTTGTTGTTGTTTAATGTAATAAGTAAATGGAGGAAGGCCTAAAGAAGAAAGGGGAAGATTGGGGTTGTTCTATTCTCGGAGTTTGGGGAGGAAGCCCCAACCACACGTTTGGCGGCCCCTAGGCTGCTGAACGCTTGGTGACATATAAACCAACATCATTTTTAAAATAAAAATAGTGTAAGATGAAGCACACGAGCAAAAAAGAGCCAGGAGACAAAGGAGAAGAGCTCTCCTTATTGACGGGATCCGCTCCATATCTATACTGTATTTAACTGGTTAAAGTTAGGTCTAATGACCTGTGCTAATGGAAGCTGTTCGTAAGGATTTTCTGGCTGTGAAGGACAAATACGGTAAGATTGAGGAACGCTGGTTGGGTCTTGGGTTAAACTTCGATTGCTTTCGGGCACGATCGGATTTCCATCTTAGAAAACCGGGAAACCCACGCTGCATAAGTGACACCAGTGGGGACTAGGCAGAAGCAGCGAGAACTGTGAACTCCAAGTTGTGTAGTTTACACACGGACGGGTGTGCTGATGTGTGAAGCCGCCCTTTATCCTTGTTACTTTATCACAGCTTCTTTTCAAGTTTTCACCAGCAGCTGCGGTTGTAACCTTCTAGCTTGATTTCTGAACGTCTTTACGAATTAAATCAACTCCAGCATAAACGCAGCACTTGTCAGAGGATAATGTGCTCTACTCGACATGAGACCTGCACTGAACTTAGTACTACAATTATTTCAGTATACCTGTAGCGATCTGAGGAGAGCTTGCCATAAAAGCAGACAAAGGAGTGATTATAGAAGTGATCTTTATTCAAGGAAAGTTCCAATTCGTTAAATGCAAACTAAAACAATGGCATATATTCTAGCGCATCGAATAGTCGCTTCTCTGCACTCTCTCCTTACCTCATGCACGCTCCGCCCCCCGGGGTATATAAAGGCGCCGCAGCATGCAATCGACAGTTCGCTGTTTGTATCTCGCTTCTGGCTTGATCTGGAAATCATGGAAAAAATGGAAATAGCTATCGGAGTTGAGGAGGACCGGGGGCCTGTCTCAGTCTGACACATATGGCGGGAGTTAGAATCCGCGCTAAGGTAACGGAGAATAGTTGGGCTCTTTGGCCTAAAGTGGGCGTCTACTTAATCGGACTGGAGACTCCTTGGAAAAATGCATGCGTTGCGTTATACCGCCCAATTGAAAGCGACTACAAAATCGGTTTTTATTGGAAAAAAATCAAAATTTCCTTCCATACTTGGTGGCACCGATGTTATGTAACGAGCGTCTGCGCTCAGAAGGCGTTTAGCAGGCATCATGCCATGAGTGAGAATCAGGAGGCGTGTCACCGATGTCGTAACCGCAGTGCCAACCAAACGCTTCTGTCCTTCGAGACCGGTCGAAAATAATGGGACTTACCTGGAAAGTGTTAAACACTGATTCTCCTATAGTTTCGCCGCTGCAAGTCATTTTATGGGCTAAGTACGCATAAAAATTGCAGACGCTGGGAGAGGGCAAGAACTCGTGACAGTTACCTATTTCAGCACATGGATGCGATCGCAACTGAGAGAACGTCAACATTGTTACTAGCTCAAAAAGTTAAACGAAGGGAGGCACAAAGCGGCTCGTTGGGGTCACCTCATAAAAAGTGTGGTTAACGAAAAAAAGAAACGATGAAAACTGATAATAAAGAAAACCAACAAACAATGCTATAGCTCTGTTCACAGATTTGGGCAGCTGAAGGAACCCCAGGATGTGGCTCGAGTGGCGCACCCGTGTCAAAATTACCTACATCGTGGAGTTCCCTTTCTTCCCCAATTCGGAAGCAACACAACACGGATCTACAATCGAAACGAGGAGATAAGACTGCATTTATGTTCGCTGTAGGTAGGTACTCCCCAAATCTGCTCACCACGGAATGCTGAGATGACCCCCCGAGCCGCTTTGAAAGAGGTGATCCCGCTGGAAGAGAAAAGTGGATAAAAAAATTTCGGACAAGAAGACGTTAAGTTAAACATTGCGGATCGCAGCCGCTGCGGCGCAAATAGGGTCCGGGGTGCTCACCCCATACTCACTGGTTGCACGTCTTGGTAAGAAGGAATGTGTATTACATGAAAAGTGGCCTACCTCAGTTCATTGTAGGGGTAGAACACAGCAAAAAATTTTCGGTTTCAAGAAGCACAAACCGTTTTTTAGCGCTGTATTACATGATGACCCCCATCCCGCCCGGACCCTATTTATCTGCTGTATATCGACCTGTTAGAAGTAGCGCCTCCTCATTGCCAGAGGCCCGTGTCTAAAGAAGTGCAGTCCCCTCTCGTTATAACGCGTTTGAAGGGACCGGAGAAAATCCGCTTTATAACGGGAGTCGCGTCCTAAGGGGAGCTGACCTTTTTAGACTCTTTTGCGCGTGGATTTACTTCATTCAGCGGCTGAATATTTCAATAGTAATGAAATATGTGACCACGAGGAGAGTGTGAAGGCAAAGAACATCTCTAGATTATTAACGAGGCCTGTGCTGAGAGTCACTCTCTCCTATATGCATAAGTATGACAGATGGGCGAGGAATCCAAGGATACCACATGAGACCCTCACACATTTCCTCGGACCGCTTTCTTCGGACGACGTAGAAGTTATGAAAGCGCAGCTTAGGACGGCCAACAAGTTTATTCAACATGCTGAGCACCATCTAAAAGGTTGCAGGTCCGACAAGATGTAATAGTTTGAAGAGCCCTCGACATAAGCTCGGACCAAGCCGTCGTAGTCGATACCACGTCTTCACCGCTTTCCTGCTAAGGATTGTCAAGCCCAGCGCTTTTCCCAACGCTTTTCTTATAAATTTTCGCATGAATTTTCGCAAGGTCCGTGGCGATGTTTGGCCTAGTAACTTCAACATATGTTTGGACTTTTTCAGACTCTGAAGAAGGCGACAGCGCCGAAACGTTAGTCCTCAATAAAGCGTGTACTATCTCGGTTTCGAGTTAAACACCACAACAAGCAATTGGACAACGATCAATGCCGAGATTCATCGAGGGTCGAACCTGGCAGCTTTTTTTATGAAGGTGAGGACATTTGGTGGATTCGGACCGCTATGTCGAAGACCGATCACACTGGACTAGGTACTAACGTGGCCAGTTAATCTGACCTGACCCGGACCTTATTATGGCAGCGATTCTGTAGATTTAGAAGACCTCTGCTGCTACAGTCATTTCTTTTCAGCGGACACTACAGCCTTCCTAGCTTTCTACCGATGCTCATGGAGCACTATGGTATATATGTTATCCTACTATATATAAAGGAGCAAGCGTGTGTGTGTGTGTGTGTGTCACACCGTCACACTGTCCGTCCGTCACACTTTGAGTTGGGGCGCGGCAGCCGAACACGTCGACAACCGTGCCTGGCGATGCCACAGAAGTGCCGAACACGTCGACAACCGTGCATGGCGAGCCGCAGACGTGCCGAACACGTCGGCAACCGTGCCTGGCGATGCCGTAGACGTGCCGAACACGTCGACAACCGTGCATGGCGAGCCGCAGACGTGCCGAACACATCGGCGGCACGAAACTTCAACCCTGGGGGAAATCGAGGTCGCTGAACACGAATCTGAAGTCGACCAATCGATATCGATCGATATTATCGATTTTTGAGGATGGCGTTCAAGTGGCGCGAAACTTCGGCCTTGGGGGTAATCGAGGTCGCTGAACACGAATCTGAAGTCGGATCAATCGATATCGATCGATATTATCGATTTTTTGAGGATGGCGTTCAAGTGGCGCGAAACTTCGGCCTTGGGGGTAATCGAGGTCGCTGAACACGAATCTGAAGTCGGATCAATCGATATCGATCGATATTATCGATTTTTTGAGGATGACGTTCAAGCGGCACGAAACTTCGGCCCTGGGGGTAATCGATGTCGCTGAACACGAATCTGAAATCGGATCAATCGATATCGATCGATATTATCGATTTTTTGAGGATGGCGTTCAAGTGGCACGAAACTTCGGCATTGGGGGAAATCGAGGTCGCTGAACACGAATCTGAAGTCGACGAATCGATATCGATCGATATTATCGATTTTTGAGGATGGCGTTCAAGTGGCGCGAAACTTCGGCCTTGGGGGTAATCGAGGTCGCTGAACACGAATCTGAAGTCGGATCAATCGATATCGATCGATATTATCGATTTTTTGAGGATGACGTTCAAGCGGCACGAAACTTCGGCCCTGGGGGTAATCGATGTCGCTGAACACGAATCTGAAATCGGATCAATCGATATCGATCGATATTATCGATTTTTTGAGGATGGCGTTCAAGTGGCGCGAAACTTTACCCCTAGGGGTAATCGAAGTCGCTGAACACGAATCTGAAGTTCGTTTTTGAACTGTCGATCGCCATCAATCGGTATTGGGCAAATAAGCGTTTTTGTGGATGTCGTCCATTTTTTCGCTTTTTTTTTCTAACTTGCCGTAATCGACGTAGTTAAGATGTTCTTTCTGAGGAAACCGTGACATAGGTGGCAGCTACAACTGATGATGAGAAGTTATTGCCACGGCGAAGCCGTGAAGAAGCCGTCGGTGCGGCCGAGAGGCCGCACGGACGGCTGGTTGCTAGATAATGCTGTACACTTAACTTTCTCATGCCTTGCATGTATAGTCCACAGGACCCAAGCGATTACGTTCAGAGCTAATACATCATCTTGTGGTCTTGTGACGCTTCAGTACGCGCACGTTCCAACACGGAGGCGAACAAGCCGTAGCAGTTGAGCACCAGCATACTGTAGCGGTTGGCCGCGTGTTTCCACCTTTACACCGTGCGCACTTAATTCGAGGACCAATCTTACTGTAGCGTCGCGGCAGATGGCGGGCGAAGCGTTCTTGTGCTAAATTGCGAGTACTGGTGAGAGACCCTGAATTTGTGTCTCCTATCGATGCGCACTATTAGCACTATTACGCCGCATCTAGCCTGCAGCAAAGGTTAGCCAAGGCATAAGGGTTGTGGTATACTCGCGCAGGACCGTCTTTTGGATCTCATGGTCAGGTGAAGTCTCTTCATCGTGGGAAAGCAATCGCATGAATTGCACGTGCGGCTAGAGATGTAGGGTCGGCGTAAGCGCCGGGGCTCTTCCGTCTGGAATCTGCCCCGCCGCGATGACGCTGTAGCGTGTGCGGCGCGGGTTGTCCGAGAATCGCTCTCGCGACAAAGAAAGCATAGAACGATCCAAGTCTATGTCTAGAACGTCCTCCCACCTCGTTGTAATTGTTGTAACCCCACCCTCGACAACTCGTTTGTGAAAAGTTTGTCGCTGTAGGTGTAGCGTCGAGTGGAGATGTCCCTGTGAAATTTGAATTCGTTATTCTTTTTTCTACGATTTCTTTAGTGTTGTAGATCAAATTTCGTCCTGATCCTTGTCCAGAATGCGGTTTCGCATCTCTGATATGCAGCTGGGAACCGCTCCTTCGGTTTTGATGCCGTAGTTCTCCATAATGGCCTAAAAGTTAAAACTTCGCCGGCAAATTCTCTAAGAAAACGGAAGTGATTTTTAAATCTTGAAATTTCGAATTGATAAAATCACTGTTAAGCACTGGCGCAAGGCATACGCTATGAGCAACTAACTCGGAGAGCTCCTTTGTATTTGGACAGCTGTGTCCTTGCCGTCTCTGTGAAGGTCTCCCAACCATTAACGGTTGTGTATCGGTCCGGAATCAGATCTTCCTGCTCGCTCATGTCTTCTGCGACCTTCACGACGTCTTCCATCACTTTAATTTCTCTGAAATAGTAACATTTAAAGTCTCCGATTTAAAGGACCATCATTATAACCTAGCCTGATAAACAACCAATGCTACCTTAACACAGAAATAGAACCACATGACGTTATAACGTGCCTAATTACAATTTGACGCCTCTACAGTTATGTACAAAGTAGTAGTCCCGTGCACGAATCTGCTTATCCTTCCCATGAGCCTAGGACTTTTATAAGGCTGTCCAAAGAATCTACAAAGAACTGAACATTCTAGACGCCCGTTCAGTTTACTGAACAGGAAAAGAGCTTTTAATAGGTTTTGGAGAAGGCACGATTTTTAGGCTACAAAAGAGAATTCTTTCGTTTAGATGGATAGCGCTTGATGTGCTGGCAAGAGTGCGGCAAGAAAACAATGGAGAAACCGCCACGCCTATTTACGACGTTAGTGTTTTGCTCACCACGGTGGTTGTTTTTTCTTCCGTGTGATGACTGAAGGCGTAAAATTTTAGATGCTCAAAAAATGTTTTGAGCGACACATTAAGGAAAACTTTGCAAAATTCGTTCGCTTCAATGAGTTTTCCAACAACGAAGTGGCGTACCAACTGAAGAGGCACACGGCACATTATCAAGGTAAGGTGTGGACCTGAATGAACGAAAATGTACTAAGGGTTTAACCTACTACGCACTAAGGCCTAAGTGACGTTCGTTGTGTCCGAGTGGGCGGCGAGAAATCAAGTGTTCGCCGGCATGCTCCAAAGTCACCACATCTGTTTGATCCTCATTCTTTATGGGACAGGCCTGATCGCAGGGAGCATGAACAGAAACACTCTTGGACAAGGTTAGTAAATGATTATTGAGGAGTGTTCTTCTGCGTTTTGTAGATATGTGTATGTTGATCAGCTTCCAAAAGGCGGCGCTTGCCAAGATTGTCCACGAATCTCAACTATATTATCGACCAATCCTTAGAAATTGCAGACAGGCATCTGTCGAACGCTGCCATTGCTAAACTTGAAGGCTCATTCCAGAGCGTGCTTTAGTACATGTCACATTATTTACGGTTTTTTAGGAAGCTCACTTCAGCACTGGGGCAGTTTGTGTGTTCAAGGTCGACGACGAGGATGATGGCGGCGATATAATGGATGACGATCACCAAGTAGAGTTGTTCCTTGGATTTCTCGAGTACCTTTTTTCTTTTCTCGCAAGCTGGCGTACCTGTCGTTTGACGACTTGGGATATGCGTCCGTGTTCCTTCGCGGAGAAGGGCTACCGTTGCACGAGGTTGGCCTTGGCTTTTCGCTTGAAAAGTTGGTGGCTTCTGGAGGGAACTACTAGTATTTACTACAGGGCGTTGTCAAGACCTACTACAATACGGCCTTCAGTCACCGTTTCGACGAACTGAAAGGCAATCTGTACGGTGATGCCGCTTGTGGGCTATCGTTCGAGAGTGCGAGCCGTTTGTCGTTAAACTGGCCGGTAAGGAGCACTTATCTGCTGAAATATCTGCTATAGTCGCTTGCGAGGAGACCACTCTCATGCTGATGTAGCTAAGAAAACTGTAACTGCTGAAAACTTTGTTTCAGAGAATGTGGGCACCGACAAGTCCGAGCGCCGTATCGTCGAGAAAGCCGGCTTCGAGGAGGTGGCTCTTCGACGGATTGCTTCTAGACAGACAGGTTAGACTTGATGTTCTTCACGTCAAAGACCTCTAAGGATGACAGTTTCTGAGTACAGATTCAATGATTGGTGCGTGTAGTGCAGTCAAAGGACGGGCGGCTCTCACGTACACCCCAAATTGGTTCAGGGTTCAGGTGCTGCCCATGCCAACAAAGTTTTGCATTCCTTCAGGGTCGGTGACTTGATACTAGGCTTATCCGGGAAGAACTAAATACAGGCTTCTACATCGGTCCTTCATTGAAAGTCTTCATGTAAAAGAAACACGCTTCCAAGTTGCCTTCACGATATCCCATCGGAGTGGAGTGTGTGACACTTCCCTCAATTGATTTGATAAGCACAGAGCCTTATCATTACACTTCTTCTATGACCCGGTCGAGGGTTTTTCTAAATAAGAATAAACTACAAAGGTTGGGGTAATTCCTTTTTATGAAATTTACTGCCAGTTCTACTTCTACGAACTATCTAGGGGCTATGAGTGCTCGTTTGGCGTATACGGTGACTTGCTGTTGCCTGCCGAAGGATGACTCTATCTCTTTTACTCTTCACAGGACAAACTGATACATCAATTCGTTTAAAGGCTTGGTTGATCTACGCGAGATTCAAACCATTAATCGGTTTGGCGCAAACATACTCGGCGCCATCTTCGATTGTGCTATACACGGGCATTCTTGGATGATTTGCCTTTTTCTCGTGCTTTCAATTAATTTGCTGTTTAATTTCGTTGAAATTATCACGAGTAGTCCCAATCCAGTACATTTTTAGGCAGGGTTACTGTGTCGGCTTGAGGTACCGTGCCGAGCCTACGAAACCTGAGAGACCTGGTGCTCGCCTGGCAAAGAAATCTCAGACCCATTGTGCCGCCTTACATACGAGAATATTATGAAACAGGTGCTATGTGTTTGTTTGTTTGTTTGTTCATTTGCTAGAGTGTCTTCTTTCCGTTTGAATAGTAATGGTTTGGTCGGCTATGACTATGACTGTTAGGGTTCCTGTTTTCTAACCGGTATTGTATCCTGCTTAGGTAGCTTCAAGCTCTTACAAGAGAAGGGTCTCAAGCGTATGTCTGAACGGGGGAAGCGACTCATATAGGGGAATCTCCACTCCTCGATTAGTATGAAAATGTGTTTATTTTTTGCGTTTTTTAAGTCGTTAAACCCAAGGAGTAGGGGATCACAATGGGGTACGGCGCATCACGAGTTTGGGGGTCTTGTACGACCGCGATGCCCCTACCGGCAAGCGGCTCGGAGCGCAGTGGATAGTGGTGTTGTTTCATGCGAGGGAAGTTGGGGTTCGATTCGTTAAAGCTGCATGCTGTGGTATTCAACATAATAATGTACAAATGTTCAACAACAGTGATACACAGGGACCAGGATGTTGCGTCAGAGGTGGTTAAAATGAGAAACGAGGTGTGAGGACCCCGCAAATTAACCTAAACGGCATCGAAACACTCATTCCCTCATCTTTGCCTGTCACCTGGAAATCAGAAGTCTGCTGAAGGATTTTTAAACCTAACACCAACAATGTCCGCCGATGCTCGAGTAGTGATCCACCTGCTCACGCTGAAGTGTGGCCCACCTTTAGACAAGGAATCTTCGAGAGAAGAAATCAAGCTGGCCGAACGGATGGCCAGCATACTCAAGGACTTCGAAGCACGTCAACTTGAAGTTGACGAAGACGAACAGCTGGAAGTGGGTGGAAGAACAAGAACAAGATCCGCAAGATGAACTGATGGATGTAGAGAGGAAAGCAAGCAGTGGGCAGTAGTGGGCAGAGGAGCTTGTAGGTTTTATATGCTGTCCGCATTGTGACCAGTGCTTCTGTTTCATGCACTTTGTGCCTGCCTATCACTGGTGTTAAGCGCTTATACATCATCATGTTAAATAGCTTTCTCATTGTCTTGTGGTTGAAAACCGTTCAGTAATAAACAAGTCGCAAGTAAGGTACTCTCCACAGCGTAAAGCTGGAAAATGCGCAAAAAACGTCTGAAAATGGCATAGACGTCAGAATCCTCCAAATCCCAACCAGTCAGTTGAAATGCAGAAATGCCGCAGTGCAGAGGAACCAAACCCCCGACCTTCTTCGCACGAAGCAACAACACTTCCACTGCGCTTCGAGCCGCTTGCCATCGCGGGCGTACAAGACCCCAAACTCGTTATGCGCCATATCCCATTGTGACCCTTACTCCTTGGGTTTAACGACTTGGAAAAAAATAAACACATTTTCATACTAATTGAGGGGTGGGGATTCTCCCTATATGAGTCGCTCCTTCCGTTCAGACATACGCTTCAGACCTTCCCTTGTAAGTCGATGAACTACTGATACACCTTGCCTTTGCCTGCCCATAGTTGGATCACATGTTCAGATGTGTATGTAATTATCTATTCTGGCTTCAGATCACCGTTGTTCAAATGCTCAACGACGTGTACAGCGACACCGCTTAGTTCTCCGTCCTGAATCTCTCTTTGTTGTTGTTGTTCTCAAAGAAGCCACTAAGACTGATGAGCTCTCAAAATCGTTTTATTTTGCATTGTGGTGAAATTCAAGTAAGAGGTCTGTATAGAGGATATTGACTACGTGTTTATAGTAAAAGAAGTATTATATTGCCAAGTATGTATTTTAGTGAGAAATCGTGTATCGCCCACATCAAGCTGAATTGATACCTTTCCTTCCGTTGCTATTTCTGAAAGGTTTAATTCGTTCTTTAAACTTTCTAGCAGGTGAGATGATTGGCTGTTCCGTAGAGATGATATTAACTATTATTTGAATGGTGAAGGGTTCCGTTACAAATGGAAAGAATTGACCGGTAGATAAACATTCTCGGTCCTGTCGTGTGATCCATCCAAAACAAGTGCGAACATCATCACCAGGAAACAAGAAGCCAGGTATGTCTGATGCAGTTCACATCCTTTCCTACTTTTGGAGAACGTTACAACCGTGATGACCACCAAGCAAGCATGCTTCTGTGGAGATATCGAGACTAACAGAAGAAGAAGGATTGGACATCGTCCAATTGTTTTCACGAAAACATAACTCTTTTCGTATCAGTACCTGGACAGGCCGTTTTTTGTTTTCATAGACAGCCCTACCCGTGCTCATGTTCGCTTCGAAAATCCCAGATTATTGATTTTTTTATGGAGAACATGACGTGCCTTCTTCTGCGAGATGGCTCTATGTTTGCAGTGTTTTGGCGTCAGTATGGGCAACAGCTCAAATAGTGTTTGTTCCTTTTTCCTATATTCAGGCGTATATACGACCTGGTGCAAGATTCGTCAACAATTAAATCTATGGATATGCGAGGTATAAAGGGAGAGATAAGATAAGAGTCACGTAGAGATAAGGTAAGAATCAGGGACGCAGGCTTCATTGTGGGTATCTCTACCCCCTATACCCGCGGGTTAGTCGTTGACGAATCCGGCCCCTGAACATCCCTAAGAGAGTTTTCATACTTGGTCGGCTGCGCGACAGAATAGGAATCCTCCATATCGATTAATGTTCGTGGACAATTGATACCAGTGTGTTTATATACTTCCGTTCCACACAATGGGACACTTTTGAAAAGCTTTGGAACGTAAAATGCTCCCTTTCAAATCGCCGCTCCTATTTCAAGAAAAATCAGAGCTCAGATCACAACTACTAACGTAAGGAGGCTGATATCACGGGTTTATCCTATTCGGGGGGGGGGGGGGGGGGGGGGAGGAGGCTGCATTGTTTGGTAACAGCAGAATTGAAGGTAGATACTCTGCAAGGGCCATACAAATAACAAAAGAATTCAGAGGACCTTTCTTCCCAATTTCCTAAACAGGACAGCTCACCTCATGTTGGGCTTGTTTCCCTTTCTTAGTGGTGCACACCTCCGACTAGGATAGATAGATCGACCTTATAGCCAGTAGGGTTAATGCTACCTTGCTGTTCAAACTTGTGTCTTGCGCTCTGTCGGAGCCTTCAGTGTCGATTAGACAACTCGGTACAATCCCAATCGGGGGGGGGGGGGGGGGCAGTCCATTATGAATTGTGAATGGTAGCTACGCATCAACACATTCAACATGCAATACAACATATGAATGCTTTAGCTTACCTGATCCCACCCCTTGGAAATGTCCGAGCGTTACGCTGAAACACTAAAAAGATTTCATTATGGGACTATGCACGGTGCAGGGGGGGGGGGGGGGGGAGCACTATGCACGGCAGAACGGTTGTGATCCAAAACTCTATTTGCTTTGGAAAGAAATAGCAAACCGCTACGCACTAATTGATTAAGGTAATAACGTCGCTTCAACGTGTTTTCGTGGTTTTATAGTATTGTAATTGTTCCAGGTTTATGTTCAATTTACTGTGTTTTCATTACTCCCTCCCCCGACTAGGAAAGCAATTAAGAAAACTGATTTTGGTATTGAAAGGGCAGAAATTGATAACGTAAGCACAGCATGTACTCATATGTTGTGGTGCATGTTGCATTTTTTAGAAGTTGAAATGGACTCCCCATCCCCCCTCCCCCCCCCCCCACCCCCCGATTGGGATTGCACCGACAACTCTTATGATCGATGTGGTTGGGTTTCGAGCTGGCGCTATTCGCAACAGCTCAAGATATATGATCATGTTGATGTTGAAATCTATAGAATCAAGAATTTCTGTGGGTACACATCTAATGCGCATCAGATGGAATTCTAACGCAGCTCGAAAAACAATGGAATGTGTTTCAGCATCGAAACCATGTCATTCACCCACATTCTACACGGGATATCGAGAGACTCCTTTCTTGTGTTGAACGATCGCCGTACTTCCTTACTGAGCTCAATAGTGCAGTCGTTCGCTGATCATAGGACTTTCTTAGAAGATTTTCTGGTACGTAAGCAGTATTTACCATTCGAAACTTCCTGATGTCCACTACCCTATAAAAACAATGGCTAAATATGTCCAATATCTTCAGGAAATCTCTTGTTTCTGTTGAGTTCGCGGTGGGTTTTCAAATCTCAAGTCTTCCCTTAACCCCTATTTGGTCGGAGGGCATTCTAGGGAGGTGAGATATTTTTGGTTTATAAAGCTTTCGTTTTGTAGTCGAAGTCGCACATTTCACTCAGTACAAATACATTTTAGATTATTCCAGAAGCCTCAACTTGAATAATTAGATTTCATTACATGCTTCCATGAGCTATCTCGCTTAAATGTGGGTTAATGTCTCATTATGTTTTTGTGTACGTCATCTGCTTCCACTCCTCCCAATTTTACTGCTTTACAAAATTATTGCCGTTTTTTATTCGATTAATCAGGTGCTGAGCATAAGCCTTTCCGCTGTGTTGTTCTACAGTAGAGATTTTCTGTTGTGTCCTTTATGAAAAAAGATTTCAGACAAATATTTAAACTTCTCTTTAATGCAACTCGAATGGCATTTCTTTCAGATATTCGGCTTGAATCACTGAGTCAAAATCGATCAACGTTGATTTGTGACATCATCATCCGTGCCGATCGTTGCGCATAGTCCTATTTTTGCAGTGTTTCTGAGATCAATGAGGGCAAGAGCTCGAGCAAGGTTTGCATCCCTTTCCATATTTTAAGGCGAAATTTGCACAGTTGTCTGCTTGACCTGCACCTACTTGAAGGATTTGCATGCTTGAGTGATTGAAAACGATACATTTGCATATCGATTAGGCAGCCGGACTGATCAATACTGGTGTAATCACATATTTTCACGCCACGTCGTAAGATATGGCTGAATACTATTAACGGTATTTTCATGTTTCCTTTGCTTTTTAGAAGAAATCAATGCGCGGATCACAAGTAGTAAAATAAAGGGGCTGAAGTTTAAGATAGTGTTTCTAATGAAATGTAACGAAATGAAATGAAGGGCAATAATATAACGAGATGTGATGCAACTGGACCATTTTTGAACTGTTCTGCTGACACTGATTCCTTGAAACTCTCCAGGAAGGACATTTTGCCTAACACAATACGGCGGTCCAGAACGCTAGTTTTATCTCCAAGAGGACTCTTCGCAGTTTACTGCATTCGAGGCCTATAGATTTCTGCAGTGTTAAACGCTCTGTTATCACTTAGTACGCCTTTGATTGGTTTTTAGTAGTTTGTTGCTTCTTCTTATTTGACTACCCATGCACAAAAGTAAAGATTAAAAAGAAACAACGCATTAAAGGAATTGGAAAAGGAAAAAAGGAAAAGCCTATTGTCATATCGTGTCGTCTATGATATATGTAACCCTATTTCTGACGTCATCTAAGCGAAAAATACTTTAAGCATTGCACTGCCATTATCCCTAGTCGCATGGCGTCTTCTGAAAACGAATACCATGTTCAGTTAGCTGGTGTGGTTTGTTTCACGCAATATTGTAGTCAATATAGTGGTATTGTTTCGTCGTGATTTATTGTGGTGACTTTCAGGGCAAACTCAGGCTATAACATCGTGAACCACATGATGATTATTAGCGTTCGCAGCTCGAACGATTACTACGGGAAATCGTAACTGTTGCTTTTTCCATAAAAGGAGATTTTCTTCATCTCGACTAGAACGGGCCTATTGCAAAACGAAGGAAAATACGACTACACCTCTTCTACGACAGAAAGGGCGTCGAGTTTTCTTTTTTCGTTAGATCCCATGTCTCGCATCCCAAACCATCACGACTTTAGAGCTCATGTAGTGCTACTATCGAAATTGGCTCCTTTCTTTACTTTTTCTTGATTCAGATAATGAGCATGATATCAACGTCAACAAGGACCTCTTCCTTGGTGATCCTGGGCTTTACTGTAATCTTCACTAACTGTAAAGATTTCGTTTGAACAGAACCAGTATTTCTTAATCGCTAATTGTTCTTCTAAATTCTTTGATCGCCAAACAGAGGAAGGAATTTTTAACATTCAGGACTTCCGCAAGTCCTGAATGTTAAAAATTGTTGGTCAGTTAGACTTCTGTTGTTGGTCAGTTAGTGGCCAATTTTGCACATTTACCCACTGCGCCACGACCGCAGCGCCATCGCGGGCGTACAAGAGACGCCGACACGAGCCACAACGCATCGGCAGCAGCCGCAAGCTACAGTATCCCGCAAAGCTGGGCATCAACCCGCGCGCACCAGTTTGATGCGTTCTACCGAAGACGTCTTATCTGAAAGACTGCTGTTCCACTGTCGATTTGTACTTATTGAATGCAGCTCTACCTGCAGAGCAGGTCAGAGTTTAGCAGGAAAGAGAATGTATCTATAAAAATGATAACCAGTAAAGAAAAATCAACATTAGGTGGATATTACTCTACTTATTCTAACCTGCCCCTAAAGTTGTTTGTGCAAATCTGACTCTCCACTTCAGGAGAACTCTCTAGTCCAAGTCTGAGTGTTCTTCGTTGCTGCCGTGGCCGTGAATTGGTGCTTTCCTGACGTTGATTTCACCATAATTTACCTTCACACTATCCAATTAAGTTCGGTCCGTATCGTCAAAATAGGATTTTCGAAGATGCAAACTTGAAACAGCTATTTGGAATTCCCCCTATTTACAAGGGAACTGTCTGAACGGTACGCGGGAACAATAAGAACGAATACTATAGGAAGAATCTCGGCCCTCCAAATAGTGACAGAACATGTTTTGTTTTTGTCGAATATTTGAGGCAAACGACTAAGAGGTCTAATGGTTAAGGGTCCACAGCGTCGAGCTTACCACGGCAGCGCAAGGAACAGCCGTCGTGGAGTGGCTGGCGTAATGGTAGACGTGGTGTCTCATGGTCGTGAAGTCGAAGGTTCCGTTCCCGAGCTACTCGGAGTTTTTGCACTTTTAGCACAGTAGCGGATTTCCGAGATTTCCACATCAGAAATTCTTTTGGAGTTTGCTGATGTTTTCATTACTTATTCCTTGTCGACATCTCGTGATGCACGAGCAATGTCCCAAATATGCAAAATACGATGATATCTGAAATATTTATGGAAAACCCTCAACTCAAATTATACGCAGGCACAAAGTGCATAAAACAGTGCGCAGGTGCAGTCCTATTCTAAGGGATAAACCGAATGTACGCATTTGTTTCCCGATGTCGTCCGGGTCCAGAAGACATGTCACCGATATCGACGCACTACCTCTCTCCAGAGTTTACCCGAAAGCCTTCACGCCGTGAGGCAGCCTATCGAGTAAGATCAGAGCGAAGGATAATGAGGCAAACACCTCCCCTGGACTAGGATTGCATATGGGTAGGTTTCGCCTGGTGCTGCCTTCCCATACCTGTTTGTTTTCTCTTTCTAGGCAACACACCTCTGGGTCATAGATGGGTGCTGAACCAGGTAAGGGGAAAGAATTCAGGCATGTGGTTCATCGAGGGTACACCTGGCAGAATTTTCCTAGATGGCATGATCGATCAGTTTGGACCGGTTATTTTATTCACTTAACCTCCAAAGGGGCGCGTGGAGCGCAGTCGGAGGAGGCGCCGGCTTTCGTCTGCACCCGAAACCAGGTTCCTGGTTCGTATTTCCCGCCCAGGCCAACCAAGCTTTCCATCCCTCCGGGGTCGGCGAATTGGTACCAGAATTTTCTAGGAAGGATAGAGCGCTGATTTGTCCATCGGCTGTCCACCGCAAGTCATTGTATGGCCAAATACGCATTCAACTCGCCTCCACGAGATCCCGTGGAAGTAGAGTGCGTGGGGCATCCCAAAGGGGATTGAATAACGCTGTCCTTTATCCTTTATCTTTAACCTCCAAAGCAGTAAGCATATGCTAAATCAACAAGCTCAGGATCCGGACTCATCAGCCTTCTGGTAAAGGTAAAGAAAAGAGAAAATGCTCCGTGATGCTGTCGACGCTTCCATCTAAAAGTATACCAGCGAATGAATGGGTAAAGTATGTAATGTGTGTTGCATCATGGTTGTCTGTTCCTTCTACCACGCATACCCCGGGTCCAATCCGACAGCAGGGATTTCATCCGCATCCAGCCACGCCTTTGTTGCCGACCGATGCAGTTTGGATGCTGCTGGAACTCCTGCTGTCGGAAAGGTGGTTATTTCTGCTTAGGTGACCATGCACCTGTTGAGGTATAATCGAGTTCTGCCTCATTCTTATCGTTAGATGTTCTTCTACAGCAGTAATGTTTCGTTTGCCATTCGTCTTCAAGTTTTCATTCATATTCTGTTCCACAGACTCTCTAGTCAGAAGTAAAAGGAGTGCGAGTTGCTCGAAGCTTGCGAATTAATTTGCTGAAGAAAGGTTTGATTGTTGTGTTGTTTTGTATCTTAAAAATTAACATTGACGAACCCACAAAAAGGTACGCATATATGACTTAACGGCGTCAGCAGCGTCTCCCTTCGTCCCTGACGCATGCCGGAGTGCATCAATGGGTCTTCCTCGCTCAAGGGTCCCGAACAACGTCATACCGTTCGTTCAGGGTTTTCACGAAAAAGTCTATCCAACGCGTTGGTTTGCTTTCTGGTATCCTCTTGACGTTCCTCAAAATTCAGTCGATGACGGCTCTCGTCCAGCAGGTTTCTGCGAAGCGTATTACGGCCGGCCCACCTAATTTTCGACGACTTGGCCCATGCGACAGCGTGTCTGATCTTCGAACGTCAACGAAGCTCGGAACTCCGGAGGCCTTCTCTCACTTGCATGAGTCATGACACTCCGAGCATCGTCCTCTTGATTCCACGCTGCGCGACGCTGACCGCGTGTTCATCCTGCTTTCGTATGGCCCAGGTCTCTGAGGTGTCTGTTAGGTCGGGAAGAACGGTAGAGTCGAATAGGTGGGCACAGAGCCAGACGTTCTCCGCCTTCTTCACGACTTCTTCGATGCTCTTGCAAGCTAATCAAGCCGCTCGTTTCCTCCTGCCCAGCTCTGGCACTCGGTCGTTGGCCATGTTGACTTCGAGACCTAGATACAGGAAGCTGGAGTACCACAACTCAACGGAATTCCCATTCCTAAAGTCAATCATATACAAACTTTTCACATATTGCGCCAATCTGCCGCAAACTTTTTAGTTGGTTGGTTTATCACGCTCCTTCTGAAAGAAGCCACTAGAATTGCAAATTTGGAGATTTGTCATTATTAAACTGGTTGTTTTAGGAAACAGGAGGCCTTGGTCTCCTGTATGAACACGTAAAGCAGTGGATGAAACCGTTGCTCTCAGCCGAGCCTCGCTCCACAACCTCCGACCACGTGGCATCACCAGCCACGGCAGCGTCACGGAGGCTTGGTTCATTCATTGCCGGTGCTCCTCTCCGGTGCGGTCGTCCAACTGATCGGACTGTTTTCCCTAACTCCTCGTCTCTGCTCTTAGTTCGGCGCCGTTCTCCAACGAATTGCTTCGTCGTCTCTTTAACCTAGACCTCCCCTTCCCCTTGTAAATTATTCGCATACCTGTAGATATTACTGTGACAGAAAATGGCAAGACTTGGACCTTATTACGTCGAAGATCTTCCCCTTTGTCAAATTATGCGGCAAGCAAACTTCTGTAATTCAGAATTTCTTTTTCTTGTAATTCGCTCGACTTCCTATATCTGTCTCGTCTCGTCTCGGCTTGTCTCGTAATCCAAAATGTCGCTCTTACTGAAGGTTGAGGGAAGATCGGAGTGCTGAACTCGTTCTTCCTTCAACTGCAAAACTTCATTGAAATATAATTTAAACTGCAGACCAGACCAACATAACGGATGAAGAGGCGAATTCAAGGAGCAACTTCACCAGACTCTTTCCATATTTTGTAGAAAGGATACACGTAGCCGCTAGTTGCTCGGGCACACAGTGATGTTCGTTTCGTTGAGCGAGAATGGGGCATCAGAAACTCGTCCGTTCCTCATGAACATCGTCCTCGTAAGACTCAGCTGCAGTCCAACGTTCCCACATACACGACCGAAGTTGGTCAGCATTCGCTCCGCCTGACTAATGCTCGGTGTTAGGCCCCTGTTATACTCCCGCGGGAGCTTCCGCGGATGGGCGGAAATCGCGTCGGGACCCCGCGCCGGGCCACTCGTCGCGGCCCGCCACGCCCGCCTCCGCCGTGCACCATTGGTCCGCAGACGTTCCGCGGATGCTCCCGCGGGACTATAACAGAGGCCTTACGTTAGGAGCGTTGCCGGCAAAGCAAAGATGGTGCGGTTGCCGGCCGTTCATCTTCACTCCCATGTCTTCCCATTCTAGTTCGCTCATGACGTTTTCGAGAGTGGCGCTGAAGAGCTTCGGGGATATGGTATCCCCTTGCCGAACCCCTCTCTTCACATCGATGACGACGTCGTTGTAGAATGGAGACATCTTGGTCGTGAATCCAATGTACAGTTCTCGAAGGACTCTGATTTACTGAGTAGGAAGGCCCTGAGTGAGCTGGGCTTCGACGACCGCTTCAGTTTCGGCACAGTCGAATGCCTTCTTCAGGTCGATGATCGTGAATTGCAGCGGCAGCTTGAACTCTTGCGGCACTTCGATGAGCTTCGTAATGGTGTGTATGAGCTCGATCGTGCTGAATCCCCTCCGAAATCCTGCTTGCTCGCATGGCTGTCCTTTGTCCAGCGTTCTGCTAATACTATTCAGGATGACTCGAGTGAATGTTGTCCATAAAGGGACGTCGGTAAGGCAATACTTGCGGTTGAAGATGATGTGATCGATCTCGTTGTGGAACTGGCCATCGGGGGATTCCCAGGTCCATCGTAGGGAGGGCTTCTGGAACTGTGAGTTTCCATATGGTCTTGGTTGACATGACAAACTCAGACAGCCTTTCACCTTGCTCGTTCCACTCCAAACCGTGGGTTCCGATGTGAAGTTCTTCCGGCGACCTTCGCGGCCCGATCTTGGCGTTGAAGTCGCCGACGGTCGCCTTGTATGTAGGTGTGATCTTCCATATAGAAATTCTCCAGCTCCACGTAGAAGGCTTCGACCTCTTCGTCGTCGTAGTCGGATGTTGGAGCAGACGCGACGAACACAGTCAAAGCTGGCACGAAGCCACATCGCTTCAGCCGCAGACGTCCGATTCGGCTTGTCAGAGAATCGTGCGAATCGATCCTCATGACCAAGTGCCTGTTGACAAAAACAGCAATACAGCAACAGCAACGTCTACTCCCCTGCTGTCGCATGTTCGGAGCAACAGGGAGGAAGTAGTCCATCCCATGCATCCCACCTGCGTGTCTGAGCAGTGTTCATGGCCACCTCCCTCACAATGATTTTTGATTTTGCGCGTTTAAACGAAGATACCTCACATTCTGTGCTGGCTTTGTTTTCCAGATGCGAAACGGAAAACGTCTCCTCTAACCATAAAATCTTGACGGCATCTCCCTCACGAGGAAAGGGTCTGCAGCATATGTCTGAACAGAAAGAGCGATATAGGAAGAATCGACACCCCTCAATTAGTATAAAAATCTGTTTCTTTTTTTGCCAAGTCGTTAAACCCAAGGAATGGATGATTCGTGGAGTCACAATGGAATCGGCGCATCATGAGTTCTGGGGTCTCTTCTATGCCAGCGATGCGACTGCATACAAGCGGCTCGGGGCGCAGTGGATAGTGGTGTTGTTTTATGCGAGGGAGGTTGGGGTTCGATTCTCTTGCGCCTAGGTGTTTCTGCATTTCAACTGATTGGTTGAGATTTCAAGGTTTCTGACGTCTGCACCATTTTCAAAGGGTTTTTGCCTAATTTTCCAGCTACATGCTGTGGTATTCAACATAATAATGTATAAACATTCAAAACCAGTGGTACACAGGCCCAAAGTGCATGAAACGGAAGCACTGGTCACAATAAGGGCAGCGTTTAAAAGCTACAGGTTCCTCACAGTTTGCTCCCCTACACAGACGAATGACCTCGGGAAAAACCTACACCAGCAACACGACCTTCAATGTCATTATAACAGATCCGTTCTTTCTCAGCTACCCGCAACTTCGACACCTACCTACAGAATGTTGTCCCTTTTTGTAGGTCAAAAGGAAGGTCATGCGCAATGACGTGGGGGTGAAATCGCTTCACAACCTCATATGGCTTCATGTAATTGAAGAAGCCAACGTCTGCTGGCCGAATCTGGTCGGTAGCACGTGACGGTATAGTCGTATACTCAAGTTCTTTCCTCGGGATATAGTAGCTCCACGAGATGAGGGAAGGGGTGTATCGATGGCCGTTTAGGCCAATTCGCGGGGTCCACATACCTTGTTTCATATTTTAACCAAGCAATATCACTATCCACTGCGCTCCGAACCACTTCCCAGCTGTGGCATCGCGGGAGTACAATAGACCCTAGAACTCGTGAGACGCCGATTCCATTGTGACTTCAAGGACCTAATACTACTTAGGTTTAACAATTTGGAAACAAGGAAACACATTTTTCATTAATTGAGGGGTGGGAATTGTCTCTCTACATATCTCGCTTTCCCCGAGCCGAGTTAGCCTAGTGGTTAGTAGTGTAGTTTCATGCACAAACGATCACAGGTTCGACTCCCGGCTCCGGCACGCCATGCCCTGCAAAAATCGCAAAAATGGCAACGGTTCCAGCGTCAGGCCCAGGTTGACAGGCCGGCTGATGGAGAAACCTTGTCACAAAACCATGATCACAAGTCGCAATAGAATCAGTGTAAAGGCTAGGACGTCACCCGGAAGTGGCGCACAGAACCCCCGCCCGAGTTCTGCGGTCAGTATGCGAGGGCTACCGAGGGCCGAACGACCTCGGCTAAAGAAGCTAGTTCGACTGGGGACTCTGAATGTGGGAACGCTGACCGGGAAATCTAGGGAAGTGGCTGACCTGATGAAGCGCAGAAGGATACAAGTCCTGTGTCTGCAGGAAACGCGATGGAAAGGGGCGAAAGCCAGGGAGATCGGGGAAGGGGTCAAGCTGTACTACAACGGAGAGGACACCAAGAGAAACGGGGGTAGGGATAGCTGTCGCGGGTTCCCTCAAGGATTCAGTAGCGGCTGTCCAAAGAATAATCGACCGCATCATGTCACTGCGGCTGGACACGAAGGAGGGTTACTGGACCATCATGTCTGTCTACGCTCCGCGGACCGGATTCTCCGTGCACGACAAGGATGACTTCTACCTCTCGCTCGAGGAAGCCATAAGGTCCGTACCAGAAGGCGACTACCTCTCCATAGCAGGGGACATGAACGGGCATGTGGGGAGTGGCAGAAGAGGAGTGGATAGGGTTCATGGAGGAAAAGGGATCAGCCTGGTAAACCCGGATGGAGAACGAATTCTGGATCTGGCTATCGCCCACGACCTGGCTGTCTGTAGCACCTTCTTCGCGAAGAGGGAGAGCCAGAAGGTGACCTATGCTAGCGGAGGAAGAAGGACGGAAGTCGACCACATCCTGGTTCGAAGAGCTGCCCTGAAAACAGTCCGGGATGTGAAGGTCATTCCGGGAGAAGGCGTGGCATCACAGCATAGACCCTTGATAGCCGACCTTAGCATACCTCTACCCACCAGACCCAAAGTGAGGACGGAACCCAGGATCCGGTTGTGGAGACTGCGGAGTTCAGAGCGGAACGAGCTACGAAGGGCAGTGCTCGAAGCAGGCCTTCCAGATCCAGCTGGTCTCGTGAATGAGACCTGGAGGAGGGTAGCCGAAACAATCCTGAGATGTGCCAAGGAAACCCTGGGAGAAACAAAGGGAGGAACCAGAGGGGATAAATCGGCATGGTTCTGGAACGATTAGGTGCAGGCTGCGGTGAAGAGGAAGAAGGAGGCCTACAAGCTGCGGCAGAAGACGAGGGCACCCGAGCATCTCACAGCCTACAGGAAGCTGAAGAGGCTGGCAAAAACAGCTGTAGCGAAGGCAAAGAACGCGTAAATGGATGCCCTGTACGAGAAACTAGACGGGCCTGAGGGAGAGAAGTTCGCCATCCGCCTGGCCAAGGCGCGTCATAGAGCTAGCCTCGACATTCGAGTAGTGAAGACTGTGAAGAGTGCTGACGGTAGGGTGTTACGGAAGCCGGTCGAGGTCAGAGAGAGAGATGGGAGGAGTACTTCAAGGAACTCCTGAACGAGGAGTTCCCTCGTGGGGAAGCCGAGGAAGAACAACCAACGGAAGGACCCATCCCACCCTGGACGCAAGAGGTTCGCAAGGCCATAGGGAAGATGGAACTCGGAAAGGCAGCAGGGCCTGACGGTGTGCCAGTAGAGGCTTGGAAGGTGCTCGGGGACCTCGGAATCAACTGGCTGACGCAGTTCCTCAACAGAATCACGAAAGAAGGTAAGATGCCGGATGACTGGAGGAACAGCACCATAGTCCCCATCTTCAAGCAGAAGATAGACGCTTCCGAATGCTCCAACTACTGAGGGATCAAACTGATCTCACACACGATGAAGATCTACGAACGGCTGGTCGACTCAAGGCTGAGGGAGATGGTACCCATCTCCCAGGTGCAGTGGGGCTTCATGCCTGAGAGGTCCACCACAGACGCCATCTTTGTCGCTCGTCAGATGATGGAGAAATATCGGGAGAAACGAAAACCCTGCTACCTGGCATTCCTGGACCTGGAGAAGGCCTAGGACAGGCTAGCTCGGGCCGTAATCTGGAATGCCCTTCGAGGGAGGGGTGTCCCGGAACGTCTGATCACGGTCATAAGGGACATGTACGAGGGCTCGAAAGCGGCGATACGAATTCCACACGGGGTGACAAGGAAAGTGGACATCACAGTGGGGGTACACCAAGGTCGGCTCTGAGCCCGTTCCTCTTCCTGCTGACGCTTGACTCTATAGTGAGCCACCTTGAGGAAGGCCCTCTCAGAACGATCCTCTACGCGGACGACATCGCCCTAGTAGCCGACAACCAGGAGGAGCTGAAGGAGAAGGTGCAGCTGTGGCAGAGAGCCTCGCGGACCACGGCCTACGGCTGAACGTGAAGAAGACGAAGTTCATCAGCTCTGAGCAGTGCGCTGGATCAATCCTAGACTGCCAAGGGGAAACGATCGAGAAGGTGGAAGAATTCCGCTACCTCGGAAGTGACCTATCCGAGGAAGGAAGTGTGGAGCAGGCGGTCAGGGGACGGATAAACGCAGCCTGGCTCAAGTGGAGGCAGTCGATAGGGATCCTCTGCGACCGTAGGTGCTCCAGGATCCTTAAAGGCAAGCTCTATAGAACAGTTGTGAGACCTGCCCTCCTCTACGGCAGTGAGTGCTGGGCCCTGGGTAAGGCGCAGGAGCGGCAACTGCACGCGGCGGAGATGAGGATGCTGAGGTGGGCATGTGGATGGACCCGTTGGGACAGGGTGCGAAACGAGGATGTTAGGGCAGTGATGAAGACTGCCCCGATCCAGCTGAAGATGGGAGAGCAGCGCCTGAGGTGGTATGGACACGTCCTCAGAAGACCAGAGGATCACCCCACAAGGTTGGCCCTAGATTTCGAGGCACCCGGAAAGCGTCCGAGCCCCAAGGAAAAGATGGAAGGACGTCATCAAGAGAGATCTCGCCGAAGTCGGCGCCACGGCAGATTACGCCCTTGATAGGATGAGGTGGCGACAGATCACATGAACAGCGGACCCTGCGACTGCGCGGGACTAAACGCTCAGGAGAAGAAGAAGAAGATATCTCGCTTTCCCCGTTCAGACATATGTGCGCTTCAGACTCTTCCGTTGTCAGTGGTTAGGGCAGACTTTGGTCAATGTGTTACACTCGAACTTTGACTACACAAAATGTTACCCACACACAAAAAAAGTGTTTTGAATAACACATGCACGGTATACAATCGCTTTTGTAGACCTTATCGCGAGCTCGTTGATGATGATCATCATCAGTATGCTCTAGGTAAAGTCTTAGATACAGCTCATCAACACCCTGGCGCGGCTCTTCACACGCTACCTGTAGAATGCACGCCATCCCAGTGGAAGACTAGCAAGACTCTTGCTGTACAATGCACGACATCTGCAACTGTCGCCCCAACTGCCTGCTATCCGTAGTCTACAAGCTGTTTACTCGAGTCATCCTGAATAGGATCAGCCGAGCGCTGGACGAAGGACAATGATGTGAACAAGCAGGAAATCGGAGAGGATTCAGCTCGATCGACCACATACACACCATTACGAAGCTCATCGAAGTGTCGCAAGAGTTAAAGCTGCCGCTGTGCCTTACGTTCATCGACCTGAAGAAGGCATTCGACTCTGTCGAAACTGAAGCGGTCGTCGACGCCCTGCTCACTCAGGGTGTACCTACTCAGTACATCAGAGTCCTTCGAGAGCTGTACAGTGGATTCACGACCAAGATCTCACCATTCTACAACGACGTCGTCATCGACGTAAAGAGAGGGGTTCGGCAGGGGGATACCATATCCCCGAAGCTCTTCAGCGCCACCCTCTAAAACGTCATTCTCGAACTAGAATGGGAAGACATGAGAGTAAAGGTCGACGGTCGGCAACTACATCATCTTCGCTTCGCTGAGGACATCGTGTTCATAACACCGAGAAGCAGAAAGGCAGAGCGAATGCTGCGAACGTTTGACTGCATCGACCACATACACACCATTACGAAGCTCATCGAGGTGTCACGAGAGTTCAAGCTGCCGCTGTGCCTTACGTTCATCAACCTGTAGAAGGCATTCGACTCCATCGAAACTGAAGCGGTCGTCGACGTCCTGCTCACTCAGGGTGTTCCTACTCAATACACCAGAGTCCTTCGAGATCTCTACAGTGGATTCACGACCAAGATCTCTCCATTCTACAACGACGTCGTCATCGATGTGAAGAGAGGGGTCGGCAATGAGATACCATATCCCCGAAACTCTTCAGCGCCACCCTCTAAAACGTCATGCTCGAACTAGAATGGGAAGACATGGGAGTAAAGGTTGACGGCCGGCAACTACATCATCTTCGCTTCGCTGACGACATCGTGTTCATAACACCGAGAAGCAGAAAGGCAGAGCGAATGCTGCGAACGCTGGACTGCATCGACCACATACACACCATTACTAAGCTCATCGAGGTGTCGCGAGAGTTCAAGCTGCCGCTGTGCCTTACGTTTATCGACCTGAAGAAGTCATTCGACTCTATCGAAACTGAAGCGATCATCGAAGCCCGGCCCACGATACCAGGACGTCCACGAACGCGTTGGTCGGACTTCTTCGTGAAAGCCCTGAACGAACGATGTGGCGCTCTTCGTGCTTCATGAGTGAGGAGGATCAATTAGAGCACACTGGCACGCGACAGGGACGAATGGAGACGATGCTGGCGCCACCTCGAGCAAATTGATGATCAACGGGACGACAGGTGATGCACAAATAACACAAAACGAAAACTACCAATTAGCTACAAGAACGCAGTTAAAAGGTCTGAGACGAGCGGGAGTTATCAAACGAGATTCAGAATTGAGATTTATGAATGTTGTAACGACAAGATACTTTCTGAAACTACTATGGGTACCTATAGCGCTCCCTCCCTCATTAGGCGAATGAACAACCGCAAGGTTTTGTGGTAAAAAAAGCTCGTTGTGATCTGGCTTTCCACTACGGGACCGATAGTCTTGCCCCTCTTTGTCTGGTAATGGCATTGTTAGGGCCTTCGAGGATTTAAAGAAATGTAGTGATATTGTTCTTAGTTCTCTCCATCCTAAGCGACCACAGCCTCGTTTGATCAGCTCTGCCAGCACCGTTAGGAATTAAGGAGTAGTGGAGGTTGAAGCATCCAATAATCGTTTAGTTGCTTTGGAGACTCCCCAGAAGGTCGATATCCTTATTTTTTAAGGAATTGAAAACAGTGGTACCATTTTCAACTACTCAGCGAAAATATGTTTTGTAAAGGTACACACACACTTCTGGGGGCGAGGGGGGGGGGGGACGTTCGTTCCCTATACGATCCCGCCCGCTGCCCACTTCCCACCCTACCCGCGCCGCCCTATCTGGATAAGATTGCAGCGCGCGAAACCGTTGTTGATTGGCGTGACGTCGTCCAAAAACCTTACAGCTGTTAGGAGACGATTGGGGAGCGCATCTCATGGGGGACTTCAAAGGATTTTTTTTTAGCCAGTTCGCTTGTGGAGACAGTTGAGGGAAGGGCGTGGATTCTTTACATTTTCGCCACAACTACAGACTAGGTGATTCCGGTCAGGAGTCGGTGGTCTCTACATTGAAGGCCTATCTGAAATTATGCGCAAAATCGGTCCATCTCCCTCTCATTTTAAAGGATCAAACAATTCTCCTTATATTGAAGAACTTTCCAGCGGATGATAGCGTCGTTGTCATGAGGTATTTCGTTAAGATGTTGCAGTACTTGTCGGAAAATGCGGACGATGCCTTAGCACAGAGCAATGGGGCGGGTCCTGAAGAAAGCATTGGCGCTGCAGCTAAAAAGTCATTTTCTCCAAAGGT
This sequence comes from Heligmosomoides polygyrus bakeri, assembly GCA_947359475.1. NCBI lineage: Eukaryota > Metazoa > Nematoda > Chromadorea > Rhabditida > Heligmosomidae > Heligmosomoides > Heligmosomoides polygyrus. The sequence continues at coordinate 12,495,760 of OX375870.1, forward strand.
GGTGTACAAGATTCTGACTCTTGTCTCAAAAACGATTTTTTTAGGATAGAGCTGCCAGGTCAAGGGAAGTGATTAGAAGTGCGATGTCTCCAAGTGATGACAGGGACCTGGACATCTCGTCCTTTGCTCCGCCCTTTCTGAGGACAGTGTAGGGAACACCGCTCCACCCACATTTCTGCTGCAACGCCATCCTTCACCGTAAGGCAGGGACGGCGGAGTGGCGTTCTACCCCCGGCCCCTTAAATGAAGGCATGGCAAATATCTGCGTCTCCACTATCTCGTAAGGCAGCCACTGGACTCTCGAGCAAGCCTAGGGGTTGGGGGGGGGGGGTGGGCGGACCAGGGGGACGAGGGGGTAGAACGCTCGACCCCCGGCAGGGGCTCGGCTCGCCGCCGGAGAGGGTGGCGACGCCGCTCGCCCGTGCAAAACATGCAAATCGATTAAAGCCGAGCGATCGCCGCCGAAATCTGTTCATAGGCCTATATTATACTTCGGCGACGCTGTTGTCGGCGACAGTGTTACGCGGGCTGCTACGCAGTGCACAGAAGCCCGCGCAACACAGCGTCACCGAAGCGTAACATAGGCCGAACACGAACGCTGGCGCTGTCGCTCCTGTCGCTCGTTCATACTTCGCGCCGGCGGCGGAAGCGAGTGTGAGTGCCTAGTTTCACTATAGCGCACTAGTGTTCAAAGGAAACGATTCCTATTCTGCCATTCTTCAGATCAAGGTAAGGCATGCCATTACACATCTTTTGAGTGTCAGATTGATGGATGTAGGTGTTATGACTGTTTGTTAGCGTTTGCGGTGACTGATTGACTGACTTACAAGAAACAGGCGTTATGGTGCAGTTATGCACACCACACTACGTCCGTCGCCCCAATCGTTCTTGTCGCTGCTGTCGCGAAGTATGAACCGGCCCTTTTCTCGCTCGCGTTAGAGTCCAAACAGCGGATCACTTCGGCACTAGAGAGAGCACCCTACTGGGACCGGGGCTGGGTTAGCCGACCAATGCATTTCATCAACACTCATTTCTCATAGGAGGAGCGTCTGCTGGAGATGCTGTCCTACCAGCAACATCGATGAGATCAGATTCCGTCTTTGCTGGCACAAGTTGGGTGGACAACGTCGCGTAGAGGAAGTGACATGTTGGTCAACAACAAGAATTGCCATTATGTGAGACAGATGCCTCCTGGGTTGTGTTGGGCTTGGGAGGTTTAGAACAGGTAGATACACTGAAGCAGTAGACTGTTGTTTATGGTTACATGCAAGGTTCTGCGCAACTAGTAGCTTTTTATATCGCTTGCTTCACGTGCATGTTTGGGGTTTATTCCCTTCATTCCACAACATAGAAACTTCACGCTTCAAAGAACAACTAACACAAATTGTTTCTTCGGTGTCACTTTTTGATTTGAGGGCGTTCACGTTTTTTTTTTTTTGCTTTCACGGTGAGCGGTCGTGCCTCCTAATCTTCCCTGTCGAGTGAGTTCCTTTTAGATCAGATCACGAGACAAGGGCTGCAGTCCAACCAGCCTTGGCTTAAAGGCTATAGTTGTGACTAGAGAATAAGAGAGATTATAATGGCACTGAAAGTATGTTCTCACCACTCCCTAATATACCTTCAGGACTGATCTCTGTATAAGCCCTAATACTCTGCCGGAGGAAGACGAATAATAAAGGAGGTCCGAGGATGGACCCCGTGTACGCCCTGACCACTCGGAATCATCATATTTATTCAAAAAAATTTACTTAATTATTCTGAAGGCATCAGTTTTAGTTCATCTTGATTCTGACTTGCAGGAAGTCCCACTCTTTTGGAACATGGCCTTCTCCTTGAGATTCGGTCACCATCTACAGCAGGTCTCTGCAACGAGCCCCGGAGACGCAGGCGACGAGCGTGTTTTCCCATCCAGGCGCTGAGTCACCTCCCTCGCTGCAGCGTCTTTTTCTCTGCACTCTCGCCGTTTCACTTCTTTAAATCGACCTTTGCCCGTAGACGCTCTAGCCTTTCGCGGCAAAGAGCTGCCAGAGGGAGGACGGAGGATCAATGGCAGCAGTGGGTCCCGACTAGAACTACAGTGCCTCCGCTCCATGCCTCTGCGCTTGGCAATACTGCGGGAGCGGCGTGACTAATCGCTTTCGCCGCCAGCCGCTCGCCCCAAAAGTGTGTGGGGGCCTTAAGCGCGCATCAGGCCTTCTGAGTTAAGCGTTTTAAATAAATTGTATGTACGACCTATTGCCTTGTTCGTGGTTTCGTTCGTGTTCCGTGCGTGTAAAGTTTCCTATTTGCGATTCTTGGATTATTTTACTTTTATTCCATCCTTCCTGCTATCAAGAAACGTTAGCATACTTCCGATTTCCTCTAGATGTTTCTCGGCAATCCCATAGGTAATGTTGCCTTGTGTGCATTCAGCCAAGTTCGAGATGCTAACGTCTTTATTCGGCCAAAATTTCGACAATTTCGTCGGTACTAGGCGGGCTGGTGCCCACTCCATTATGAGGCCATGGTCGTGGAACACTCAGATGAACACGGTTTCTGTGCTCTGCTTCGCGTTAGCGGAGGAGAGCACATAACTAGGCAAGGGAAAGAACTCCGGGGTGTGGCTGATCTAGCTTACCCGTTTTAAGATTCTTTGCCGGTGTACAGCGGGCGCCAGACCGCTTAGTACCATTTCGCCTTCATGAGCGCCTGGGAAGCAAAAGAAAACACTGTAGTAAGCCCTATGTCATACCATCGCTCACCCTGAGCGACGCCTAATGATATGCACCCATATCGATTCCATCGCGCCGCCCGATCGATATGGGAGCATATCATTAGGCGTCGCTCGGGGTGAGCGATGGTATGACATAGGCCTAAGTGAACTATTAGAGAAGTGGTTAATAAGGTTCGTTTCCCCACTTACTTCAAAAGGGGCCTTTTTCACTACACCATTCCACTGCCTCAAAGGCAAATGTGAGCTGTTCATCCTAAGGTACTTTTAAGGTGCCATGAACCAAAGAGACATAAGCGCTCTGCGCCTTGTGCCTAAGAAACGAGTCAGTCTCACGTCAGAATGCAGCAGGTATCTGATAGTCTGATGAAGGCCTTCCTGACGTGAAGGCGTTGAGGTCAATGACTAGAGAGGTGAAGAAAAGGGAGAGCTCATTTGTGATGTCAAAACATTCGTCGTCCTTGTTGGCCTTCGCGTTTTTACCTGTGATCCTATAACACTTTGGATTCTTACGATTAGATTTACCGGATTCAGATTGGGACATGGAGCGCACTTGGAGGAGGTGGATGCTGTTGCTTGCACGCGATACGGGGCTCTCGCTTCTGATTTTCTGCCCAAGCCAACTAAGCCTTCCATCACTCGGGGGTGATAAATAGGAGCCAAACTCTTCTGGGAGAGCACTGTCTTATCATTCGCCTACCACCGCAAGTCATTGTATGGACCAAACAGCATTCTCACTGCACCCATGACATCGCACGAAGTTCATCACGCCCTGCTGCCACCCAGGGCAACGTGGTCGGTTAGCGTAGTGGTGGTGTTGTAGCTTCACAGTAGCATCGTCGTGAGTTCGATTCTCCCTTGTACTTGTGTTTTTGCGTTTTGCGATCTATCGTCAGTGGGACCCTTTACCCCCACTTCCAACACATTTTTGAACACTAAAGGTCGTGGTGAGGGGGTGAGGTCGGATGCACCAATTTCGCCTAAACTTTGCGTGTGAGGTTATTTGGGGTGCTGATCACGAATCTGGCATCAGTTTTTTACTTGCTTAACCTGGAAGTCAAAAATCCTCACCTTTCCTTTCCACTTTCAAGGAGCTCAATGAACGTAAACGACATATGTTGCCGTGTTTTTGTTCAAAAATGGGTTGGAAATGTGGATAAAGAGTCTTACTGACAATAAATCGTAAAATGCAAAAACACATTACGAGGAGGAATCGAACCCACGACTATGCACCTGTGAAGCTACAACACTACCATTACGCCATCCAACCACATTGGGCTGGGTGACAGTAGGGCGTCATGAACTTCTCGCTCACGCGTCCACACGCTTTTCTTCGACCACAGAAGAGCATTCCGAAAAAAGTAACTATGGTTTTAGACTCGACCTACCGGACCCTACATCCTGTAAAAATTGCATCGCAAAAACTCACCGCCAGTTTGTAGGCTCTGCTTGTGAGTTCTCGTATCTCTGCAGTCTGTTAATGGTACCACAGTCAGTCGGCCTGCTCCACCAACGTTACTGGTCTGTTTCTGTGCTCCACGAACACGACGGCCATCGCCTTCCTCAAACTTTCGGCTTCCTTCATTGAGCTACGTCTTGTTCCGTCCTCACAAGGCACTCACTTCAAATTAAGTGTTACATTACATACTTCCAGCCATGAAGTTTGCCATCTCCATTTTGCCATTTTGCCATTTCCAGCTTTTTCCCCATTTACAGGGAAGGGTTTCCAGCTCCCATGGAGCTTTATTTAGAGACTAGGGTCATTAGAAAGAGCTCGGAATGCTGATTACGAATATGGATGTCAAAATTGCAGAACAAAACTCCTGAGCGCGTTGTGATCTGTCAAAGTTCAGGGGTTGATTGTGGGCTGGCCACGCGGAAGAGCTGGCGCGAAAGCGGTGAGGGATGGGGGCTCCGTAAGAATGGCTCACCAGGTGGGGCTGTGGCGCGGAAGGTAGTGCTTCGACTCGTCAGATGTGAAGCCTTTGGATCGGTTCTCACTGCTGCCGTGCCTTTTGCACATCACGGTTTATCTCCGAAATGATATTTTATTCTGAACTATAGTACTATATTTGGTTTTCTAAGAAAAACGAGAATTATTTCCGCAGCGGATTTACTTTGAAGCCCTAACCTTGTGGTCAAAGCATGATCGACAGGGACAACTGGGGCTATTGTGTGTCACTTTCAGTGCTTCGGCAGAGGTTGAGGAGTGGTAGCAAATTTTTTCACCTGAACTTTGCCCATGGCGGTTATTTGGGGTACTGATCACGATTCTGACGTCCAGTGTTGGTATTACGGAGTACGGTAGAATGCGATGCGGTTTGTTAAGGCCGCTGCTACTGCAACCTACCGTAATCGGCCGAAACTTCGAAATCGGATATCAGTTTCGTCTATAGCACCTCAAGTAACCCCTTGGGCGAAGTTTGAGTTTAAAAACTTGCGACCACTCCTCCATCTCCGGAGTTGTAATGGTACAACAGTGCCAGGCAACCAACCGAAGGTTCTGTCACAGATTTACCGCTTGCGCCTTCTCTAGGTTTTCGAACTTTTTGAAATACTCCTGGGGTAAGGCAGGTTATATTGATGTATGTATGAGGTGTGCATTATGTGAAGAACACTGTTGTTTCACACAAATTTTCTGCATTGTATCATGAATGTCGAAGTTGTTAAAAACATCTCTAGTTGTTCATATAAGGTATTTTCTTCAATTTTGCAAAATAGTGAATGTGAGACCAGTGAAAGTAAAAGAAAATAAAATCAGAATAAAATGTAATTTCAAGGATAAATCATAATGTGCAAGAAGAGCGGAAGCCATGGGAACCAAACCAACAACCTCACGACTGACGAGCCGGAGCACTACCTCTGCACCACCGTCGCACCTGGCGAACGATTCTTACGGAGCCCCAATCCCTCACCGCTCTCGCGCCAGTTCTTCCGCGCGGTCATCCCACAGTCAGCCCCTGAACTTCAACAGGTCGCAACTAGCTCAGGAATTTCATTTTGCAATTTTGACGTCCATGCTCATAGTCAGCATTGCGAGTTGGGAGGTCAAAACCCTTCTCTAGTTAGAAGTACCTTTGAGAACTTAATAGATCGCTTCATACAGAACACTAGATAGCTGTCGCGTATTGCCGCCCCTTTTGCTTACTCAACATCTCACTAGTAAGATTAGTAAAGAAAGAATCAACAGGCTTATCAGGTCTATGATTTTCAGAAATCAAATGGACACTGATAAACCATGTGCCGACGAGTTATCGACTTCGGAGAAGAATATCGTATGTTGTCGTGTCTTTCCATTCTGATTAAGGTTTTCAAGCTGGAATTCGTGCTCTACATTTTGGCACTTTGACACATGTTGATAATGGAGCAGTGCAATAGTAGGGCCCTCTTCTCATTTAGTAGCCTGAAATCTCGTCCTGGATAGCTGGCCGATGTTAAGGACCTGGAGAGGGCCGAGAATAAAATGTAGTGTCACATGGTAGTATCTGAAGAAAGAAGCAGTACTAAAGATTTTCGCTGTGCAGGCCGAATTGGAAGGGGTTGCTGAAGTGTGAGAGCAAGAAGGGGCGAAGAATAGCTCCGTAGAGGCAACATCGTGAAAAAGGTATCCGTGCTCAGCAACATCGGGATGCTAAGAAGATTCCTTGGCTCGTTTAAGACTCTGGAAGCCAAGAGAGCATGCTAAAACTGAGGAGACGGATTAAGATGGGGCTTTAGGGGCAATATTGAACTGTCAAACTGGTAGCCAAGATTGTGATGATCAACTTCACTTGGCTCAGCTTAGCCATCGGATAATGCTCTTTTCAGACATTGGATAAGTTTAAAAAACTAATTTTATCATCCAAATATCTTTTTATTCTCCAGTGTGCAGAGAAAAGATCGTTCCCTATAGCTATAATGTTGTAATCTAGATTCTGCACACAATTTTCATCATTTTCACGTGAAATTGGAGAGTTTTCGAGTCAAGTTGGACCCTATTCTAAGCAATGTTCACGTTTTCGAAACAAAATTGAACACCTTTCAAATTAGAGCGAGCTCCACATTACAGTAGAGACTCTTCAAGGAATTTAGAATACTGTTTTGTCTATGGAAACTCTTTCGGAATCAAATTGAACATCTTCCAAATTAAAACGAGCAGAGAGAGAGAGAGACAGAGACAGAGACAGAGAGAGAGAGAGAAAGAGAAAGAGAAAGAGAAAGAGAAAGAGAAAGAGAGAGTTCTCCAAGAAATGTAGAATGCTGTTTTGCCCAGGGAAGAAGAATTACTTTTTTATAAGGAAGAAAATTAGAATTACTTTTTTACATTTTTTTAATCCGCTGGTCCAATAAGTGAACAGAATGTTTGAAATCTTACGATTTTTTTTAAAGGACAGAATGCTCGGTACGTTACAATTAGGATAAGCTTTATCTTCTTTTTCTTGACATTTTTTAAAATGAAATTTCAAACAGTTCGTTTACCTCTTAGAGCAGATGAATTAATAATGTCAAGAAAGTAGTGCTAAGTTTTTTCTTGGGCAAAAGAGCATTCAAGGTTCCTGGAGTTTCTAGTGTGATGTGGAAGAAGCAGGCTTTAGTTTTAAATTTGATTTTTTTGAATTTTGTTCCTTATGAACTAAAAAGCATCAGGCTTTTATTTTATTTTACTGAATGGTAGCTGGAGATTGTAAGAAGTAAACCAGAAATCGAATCAGTAAAGATATAGATGCACACTACATATCACACACAGCTCTGTAGTGCTATGTACAACTACAATACTATCCTTAATTCTCATGAATATTTTAGGATCCTAAACAGGAATTTGTCACAATCAGCGACGATGAGGACGAGGCCAAATCCGTGAGTTTAGTTTAGCATACAGTTCCGCTCAATGCAAAAGAAAACAATGTGTGAAGCAACCTCTGCCGGCTATCTCTGACTCGAATCGAGATTCTTTCTGCACCTTCATAAATATTTTCCCAGCCTCTGCTCCAGGCAGACCATGCAATGTATTCCGAGGAAGCTGGCAGTTCTCTCGAAATATTTCATCAGCGAAAACGACCCGTTGGTGACCTGCCAGTGAGAAGTGGACGATCTAGGATTTACTTCTCACCCATAAAAATCACCGTAGCAAGTATTTTAAAGTATGAAAAATACGGCACTGTTCGGCATATCTTAGTTTACACTTTAAAATGCTTCAAAATGATGCTCTTCTGCTTCCGTTCGTTTTTTTATGACTTTTGTTAATGTTTCCGGTTTTCCATCAAAATGTTTTCCTCATTTCACTGCATTATGCCTAGTTTTCTGGGCATTTAGTGAGTTTCTACGACTTTTTTGTCCTGGATAGTTAACGATCGAAGTAGGATATGCCTAGGAGCAACTTCTTGTCATCATCATTCTGTGCGCGCTACGCGGTACATAGCTTAAACTTTCCCAGAAGGCTGCGGTGACTGACTTCGCTATATATTAAAGGCCGTCTATGGCAGCAGCAGCAACCAATGTTTTGGGAAAGTGATTCCATAAGTCGTCAGTAGGTTGAACTGAAAAGCCCCCTGATATGAGCATTTCACATCCTTCGTTTTCTCAAAAACTAACGTCCTTTTGAAACCAAACATAATGTCGCCCAAGCCTCAAAATTTGGAGCGTAGGAATTACGCCCTCAAGTGTCGACGTGCGACCTTAGAGTTTTAGCCACTTCAATTGTCTTCCAAGGGAAGGATGCTAGGTGACTGTGGAGCTAGGAGATTGGTGGCGTAGGGGTAGAGGAGCGACGTGGTGAGACGGGATGGTTTGTGGCTCGACTCCCCTGTGATGCAGGGTTTTTGCACTTTCTAAAAAAGATCTTCCACGATCAACCAAAGATCTCTATGTCAAGTCGCAACCGAAAACATCGCCAGAAAGTACTCGTCTCCATACTAACAACTTTATACTCCATTTGAGGGCGTAATTCATACGCTTCAAATTTTGAGGCTTGGGTGACTTTATTGATTTTTTGATTGATTTAATTCTAAATTTACTCCAGTGTTTTCTCACCGACCCCGTGTGTCGAAAAAATAATTCGCCCAAGGGGTGATTTAAGGCATTGATCGCCCACGTGCATGTATGGGTGGTGGGACCCTGGTAATCGATATCGCCCAATTTTCGTCTTTTGACAAAGAGAGCTTTCGTTTATCGCGACATATCCTTTTTATGAGGTGCGAAAATCCTGCATCACAGTGGGGTCGAACCATAGACCACCCCGTCTCGTCGCTCCTTTATCCCTGCGCCATCACTTCTCGGCCGGCTGCGCAGTATCCAGGCTACTTGAGCTCGCTCTTTTGTGATTCTCGGCTCACCGCGCAGCTAAAGGGTAATAGAGCCGTGCTGAAAATGGTCCATAACTCCGTCCACAGATGAGCACAGTAGAAACGGAACATACATTCGGAATCAGCGTTCCAAGCTGCACCCCGTGATATGCATCTCATCTCAAGGTCCCATGGTCATCCAGTATCCTTCCCTTGTTAGTACCCTACGTTTTTTGAAGCGAAAAAAAGCTAAAACTCATAGAAAATTCTAGTATCGCGCTACGCATCAGTACGCATTAAGGTCGATGCCCACTTGCTTGGGAAAGAAAATGCCACTTATGTGAGACTTTCAGTTGAGCACATTCTATGCGCCGGTTTTTGCATTTTTTCTTAACAAATTATTTCATGCTCAACTATTGTTTAGGAGTGGATGTCTACATATGAAGCAATAGCTGCATCTGAAATAGGCCTGAGAAGAAGTGACCAAGTTATTTTTCGTCTAAAAAGGAAGTGCTTTGACTCGCATGGCCTTAGTTTTTAAGCTGCAGTGGAGAATCATGGACTTTTCCAGGGCAGGATAATTTTCTGTCTTAGGACCCGTTTATACTTCGACGCCGAGCGACGCGACGCCACGTATTGTGGCCGCATTGATCGAGTCACGCGATCAATCAATCTCGCCATTATCGCGCCGCTCGGCGTCGGAAGTATGGACGGGGCCTTAATGAATCGCCCACCCAACCCATGATCTGCTTCGATTTATTAGGTTGTCCCATAAGTCTCCGCCGTTTTTTTCAACGATTCACTGGAGATTTTGCATAGAGCTGCATAGCTTTCGAAAGAGAATGGTTTACTCTATCAGAACGTTTATTGCATTTCTTTTTTCATCATGAATTTTGTCAATTTTTAGGTCGCTGAAGTGAAAAGTGAAAAAGTAGCCATTTCCGCTCTTGTTCTCTCCGCTTAGGTTTGTAATTTTTTGCGCAGTTTTTTATTGCACTTGGAAGACAATGCCCTGTACTACAAGAACATATGTTGGTCCTATTTTCTTACTTGCCCTTTATTGATTTTTAGGTCATCAAATTGGGAATTCCGACTTTTCCGTCCGAATTTTTACCAAAACTCCGGTTCTGTGGTTGGACTTTTTTACTTGGTCTCATATGTCGTTTGGAAGAGGAGTTTAAAGTTTTATATGAATCACAATTACACCGCAAACCATGCAAAATGAGACAAATTTAAGGCGCGATCTCATCATCAAGCCCTTCGCAAAATTTCAAGGCTTTGCTGTTTTTCAAAACGAGCTATAAAACTTTGCTGGTATTATAAAGATAGGACTTTAATGGTCACTCAAAGTTTTGTAAAAAAAAACTGACATATCTGCATATGTGACCTGACCTTAGCCGGTCACTGCGCTCAATTTCTAAATGAAATTTGTTTTTTTTTTGTTTCTTATGATTTCATTGTTTCTTTTAAGAAGAAAGAAAACAAAGTTCGTTTTCCGAATGGGATCTCCATCGGTGTTAATGAACTTCGAAGATACCTTCTGCCCGACAGTCGAATGACGGGAGTTCTAGCATCTCTCGTATTCAATCACTTTTTGCCAGAATATAAGGGTTTGAGGTTAGTACCTAGTCTTTATCATGCCACATGCACGAGGTGGCATTCTGTGGACATTCCAGAGATAAGAGGATCAATTTCTGTGACCCCGAAGCACTCACGAACATTCTGGCAGCATGCGAGAAAACTCCAGTGACCACGCTCACTAGGGAGACGGTAGGGTCACTGACTCGATTACGTGGAAACAAAATGGCTGCACTGATCGCAGGTCTTGTTTTAGGTGGCCTGGTTTGCCAACAGGAAAGGCGAGACGCCCACCTATCTCAAGGCTTTACTGCACTCCAAGTTATCCATGATACCGGTTTGCTACAGTGGACACTGGTAAGAAAATTATGCTGATCTCAGATTGAGTGGGAGGTGCAGGTTCTTCTCGTTTCAGGGTATTGGGAATGCTTCAACTGAAAAGACGTGAGGAGGTATGATCAAGGATAGAATTTCGGATCTCGAATTTAAGAGAAGTAAAAAGCAAAACAAGCGCTACTTATGCTGTTATTTTTTGTATGATCTCTGACGCGTTGTAACGCTCTGTTAGCCTATCATAAAAAATTATTCGTAAAAGTCGAATTAGGGATGAAAGCGAGATAACCACTTCTCATTGCAACGGAAAAACACGGAAACGTTAACTCTACATAATATCGCTTTTAAGGAATATTTGCTTTAAATTGCGCCACTCTTAAGATTCATGATTAGTCCATCGAAGCTATTTTGTGCAAAGCCCCAGGCCATTGGAACACTGAACATCGTGTTTCTCTGTGCAAGAACAGAGACATTCGCAGTCATCGCCCTTTCTATCCACCAGCTGGCTGTCCAAGTAATCCTGAATCAAATTACCTGTGTAGCTGAGTCGATGCTTGATGGGCTGCCGCGGTTACGACATCGGCCGGCTGGCGAGGCCGTATCTAGCAGTACAAGACCGGCCGCGACAGCGGTGCCCGCGGCGCGCTCGGCACCCTGCCAGCCACGTAGGCCGCCCGCAGTTTCGCATTAGAGCACGTCAGCATGCCACCCACTCCATCTGCTACCTACTCGCACTCCTACTATTCTTGGCCTCTGGATGGCAGTAAGTAATGAAAGCGACAGTACATTACCGAGTCCATCTTAAAGCAAGCCCGTCTGTGATGGCTTAGGAGATCAAAATCTTACAATTGAAGTATAACGACGATCTCTGGTTAGTTTGCTCAGAAGGAGTGACTGAATTTTGGCCGCATCACCCCTTATCCGTCCTGATGTGGAGAAGGTACTGGACGGGTTATTGCTTTGGTTGTTAACCAACGCTGTAAATTATTGGTTTTTGTTCTTGAAAATTTCCACCCAAATATCTTCAAATGGTGTGATTTGGTGCTGGACTCGAATCTGACATCCGCCTTTGAAACTACGAACTATTCCGCTAGGTACGGGTGAATAAAGCTGTCCTATCATAACCCACAATACAAATGAATGTCAGATTCGTGATCAGCACCCCATAGAACCATCATTCGGGTAGGTCTTTCTCGGCCTCTCCTATCGTAAAAGTAAAATAGTCCGTTCATTCCACTTACGTCCGTCTCCATTTGCCCATTTTACTTCCGATAGAACATGAAACACGTCAAGATTTTACCTTCGAATTTACGTCCAAGACATTAACCATAACGGCGAGCGGTGTTGCCGCAGAAGTGTGTGGGGCCTTAAAGTAGCTTTAGTGTGCACACACGTGCGCGACGCGATGTACTGATAAGCTCTCACATCGATTCATCGCGTCGCGCGATCGATATGAGAGCCTACCATAAAATCGCGTCGCGCATCGCGTGCAAACTAAACAATCCCTTTTACTCCCGCCTCGGGTCGGCAAGAGGAGTAGCATTAAATACAACTACGCAAACTTTATTTTTTGGAAAAAAGAAGATGCAGTTTTGATTGCCACTGCAAAACCGAGAGCTTAAAGAAAATAAATATTTTTTAAAACGCAAGGACAATATCGTTTCCTCATTTTATTGTTTTATTCATAAATCTCATTCGCTGATTCCGTAAAATTGCTTCATATGATGCCCCATTTAGTCTGCAAGTATTCGAGGAGCGAACGAGAGCGCTTTTCTTAACGTAGCGGGTAGATAGGGGTGTATAGAGCAGTTGCTTATACTCAACGTATTTCACTAAAACTGTAGTGAAAGAGTCGATTCCTTCTAAATTTCTGTTTAAGGATATAAGGGCTCGCATGATTGTTGTTGACAGTCTATTTCACTCGACGTCGTTCAAGTGAGTCTAATTGTGTTAAACGTTAGAAAAGCACTCATTTGTTGATGGATTATTCTTCAATGAATGTGTTTTTTAGAAATCTCACTCAGCTTGTAGCCGAGATGGCCTACAGCGCCTTTGGTGTGGCTCTTAAGGCTGCATTGTATCTGACGAACAGCAAGTACGACCTGGGCAAGTACACGTTAGTTTCATCGACCTTTATTCACGTCAGTGGTATTTCGCGGTATTCATTACGCAGCCCTCGTGTTGAATGTATATGCAAGGTGGTCCATAAATACGGCTGCAAAATTTGATCAATTGTCTTGAAGACTACAACAACTGTTACAAAGATGTTTCGTTGCGATCAAAACTTGATGCGATCAAACTCAAAGCGCCAGGCGGGACTCGAACCCGCACCTCCCTCTGACCGGGCGGGAATGCTGTACGCCATTACACCACCGGCGCCCTTTGATCGAACGCAACATCCACACCTCGTGGGACCCATCAGCACTCACCCGTATATCGGGATGAGCCGGCCGCTGATATCAGCCTAGAACCAGTTAAGCTGTAGGTCTAGATAGAAATGATTCAAATCAGTTTCTTTAAGCCTCAATTGGCTGGCACCGAGGATGTAAGCCGTCACAACGATGTTTTGTTGCGATCAAAACTTCTAGCGCCAGGCGGGACCCGAACCCGCACCTCCCTCTGACCGGGCGGGAATGCTCTACGCCATTACACCACCGGCGCCGTTTGATCGAACGCAACATCCACACCTCGTGGGACCCATCAGCGCTCACCCGTATATCGGGATGAGCCGGCCGCTGATATCAGCATAGAACCAGTTAACCAGTTAAGCTACTACAACTATTATGATATGAAAAAAAATCGAGAAAAAAATCTTTATAATTATAAAACAGTACCTGAATATTATACTTGTGCTTTTTTAAAATTTTTCGAATGAACGAATAATCGAATAACCCCATTTTTTCGGTTATTCGAATTTCCGAATAATCGAATAACCCCATTTTTCGGAAATTCGAATGAGCGAATAATCGAATAACACCATTTTTTTAGTTATTCGAATTTCCGAATAATCGAATAACCCCATTTTTTGGTTATTCGAATTTCCGAATAATCGAATAACTCCATTTTTCGAAAATTCGAAGGAGCGAATAATCGAATAACACCATTTTTTTAGTTATTCGAATTTCCGAATAATCGAATAACCCCATTTTTTGGTTATTCGAATTTCCGAATAATCGAATAACCCCATTTTTTGGTTATTCGAATTTCCGAATAATCGAATATTCGAAAAAATCGAATAATCGAATAAACTTTATTAAAACTTAATACACCCGGTGCAAAATAGGTTCACCCTGGTTTGTCCATTGGTACCCAAAGAACCCGCTGCCGAGGTTCAGTAATGTTACCATCGTATTCCTCACTATGGAAAACTTCTATAGGAGAATTCTAAGCAGTTTATCTTATCAGTGCAGGATACCACGAACTTTTATTGAAAATTTAAGAAATGGAGACCGGTGCAAAATATAAGTTCGCTTCATAGAAAATCTGATTAATCACAAAAGTACCTACAAACAAGGTAAGAATAGTACTTTGTCACATCACCTTTGTTGCAACCATATCGAAAATTCTATTTTGCATGCTACTGATTAGGTTATCAATAACAGTTCGCTCAAAATTGGCCCATGCATGAAGTATGGCGTTCTTCAGATCAGAAACCAATGTCTCAGCGGTTCCATTTTTGTACACTTTGTACAAGAATGTCCCACAAGCTTTCTAGTTTTCGGGTTGAGATGCTGTTTACCAAATGTTCACTTGCAGTTTGATGAACTGCAAGAAGCACCCAAATTCCCAAAATAAACTCGCCACGTAAATTTTCCATGTCGTTTTCCTTCTTTAAACATGAGTAGATGGCAAGCTACAATCACAGGTTTTAGATTGAGAATTCTTCCGTTGAAAAAAAACGAAATCGGTTGAAGTTCAAAGTGAGCATCTTCCTGCCAAATTTGGTACCAAAAGAATTGTCGCAACCAGGGGAAGACCGTCAATTTCAGAAAAATAAAATTTAATTAGGTTTAAAAATTTTAAAATTCAACTGGGCACCACCACTTGGTCTGGGGACATAATTAGGCGAGACTCGGCGACGATTTTGGGGTCAGGTCACGGTGATTAAGAGGTGGCGATGTCCGTTCCTCCACGTGGTGCCACTGGAAACTGCTCGCTTTGTGAGCTAAGCTAAGCACGGACACTCGAATGCAGGCGACAGGCCCTTGTGACAGGCCGGCCTACGAAGACCCATGTCACATCACATGGTGTATGAATAGTCATGTTTTTCGAGATTGTGCTACGGCGTCCGCGGGAGCCGACGCGCACTCGCAGAGCCCGGCGAGTGTGGAAAGTATGCGAGGGTCCCTGATGCGAGGACGGCATCGGGGGGCAACTGAGCTAGTCCGAAAGTCCCGTAACGTAGGCAGGACCCGCGTGGCTACGCTGAATGTGGGTACGTTAACGGGCCGCTCGTGCGAGTTGGTTGAAGCACTGGAGCGTAGAAGAGTTGATTTCTGTGCGGTGCAGGAGACGAGGTGGTCCTGCAGCAAGTCAAGGGACATAGGACGTGGCTTCAAGGCCGTTCTATGTGAAAGTCCCAGGACCACCAGTGGTGTCGGAATAATCGTCTCCGAACGATTTCGTGACTCGATTGTAAGCGTCGAACGCTATGACGATCGGTTGATGAAGATCGTTGTCGCCGCGAAGGAGCGACTCTATCACTTCTTCTCTGCGTATGCTCCGCAGAGTGGCTGCTCCGATCAAGCCAAGGAAGAGTTTTGGAGCCTGCTTGATGAGAAGACAGCAGAGGTACCGCCGAAAGATGTCATCATAGTCGCTGGTGACCTTAATGGGCACGTAGGTGCTGCGAAGGACGGGTACAGCTGTCATGGTGGTTTCGGATACGGGTCTCGTAACGCCGATGGTGAGCGCATTCTTGAGTATGCGGAATCGCATAATCTCACCATTGTGAACACCGTTTTCCGAAAACGCGACTCTCACCTCATCTCATACTATAGTGGGAGCTCCAAGTCTCAGATAGACTTTGTCCTTGTCAAGGATCGCGACCGAAGCATTGTCACAGACGCGAAGATCGTGCCGTATGAGACGGTCGCCCCACAGCATCGACCGCTAGTCTGCACCTTTAAGATCACCCCTCCGAGGATGCAGCAAGTTGAGCGATGCGGTGCTGCGAGAATCAAGTGGTGGCGAATGAAAGAGAAGGAAGCAGCTGTGATTTCCCGCGTACGGTTACCGACAGTCACGACTGTCGACGAAACTTGGAAGAGAGCAACCGACGCGATACGCCAAGCTGCAAGGTTGGAACTCGGCATAACGAAGCCTGGGCGACGCAAGGTCGATAAGCAGACATGGCTGTGGACGGACGATGTGAAGGCAAAGGTTAGAGAGAAGAGGTCGCTCTATCACGTGTTTCTCAGCGATAAAACAGCCGACAACTGGCAGAAGTATCAGAAGGCGAAGAAGGCTGCAAAGAAAGCCGTGGCTGTTGCGAAAGCCACTCATTATAGTGATGTCAACGGAAAGCTCGAGTCACGCGATGGTGAGCGGTATTTGTACCGACTTGCTAAGACCCGCCATCGCCAAACCGAGGATATTGAAAAGTTTTTTGGCATCAATGATGAGAGCGGCCATCTTCTGACAGACCGCAAAAAGGCGCTGAAGCGATGGCGTGATTACTTTGAGGAAATTTCCACTATGGAATTTCCTCACCCGGCCATCCCTTCTGTGGGTTCTGTTCACGGTCCCGTTCACAAGATCACCGTGGAGGAAACAGAAGCGGCTCTAAAGAAGATGAAGCCATGCAAGGCGACAGGACCGGATGATCTGGCAGCCGATGTTTGGAAGTCGAAGCTCTGGTATCCTGCTGAGTGGTTGGCTGAGTTCTTCAACCAGGTAGTAAAGGAGAAGAAAGTACCGGAGTGTTGGCACAACAGTACGACGATTCCGATTTGGAAGAAGAAGGGCAGTCCTGCAGACTGCTCCAATTACCGTCCGATTCGCTTGCTTTCGCACAGCATGAAGATCTTCGAGCGAATCCTCGATAGACGAATCCGTGAAATCGTCAAGCTCTCCGACAACCAGTGCGGCTTTGTGTCTGGTTGTGGGACCATTGATGCTATACACGCCGCCCGCCTCCTGGTGGAGAAGCATCGTGAGAAACAGAAGCCGGTGCATATAGCCTTTCTCGACTTGGAGAAGGCCTTCGACCGCGTACCGCGTGAGGTTATATGGTACGCCTTGCGACAACACAATGTACCTGAGGAACTCATAGAGTGGGTGCGGATGCTCTACTCTTGTACTAAAGAGTCGAGTTCAAGCTGCAGCTGGAACCTCGATGGAGTTTCCCATCTCTGTCGGGGTGCACCAAGGTTCTGCGCTTTCTCCACTCCTCTTTGTTGTCGTCATGGATGCCATTACGCGAGATCTTCAGCAGCCTGTTCCATGGACGCTGCTCTATGCTGATGACGTAGTGCTCGCTTGCGAAGAGAAAGATGATCTCGAGCGGCAGGTGCAAGCTTGGTGCGACCGCCTGGCGATGTTCGGACTCAAAGTGAATGTCAAGAAGACCGAGTACCTAACGACTGACGTGAGCGAATCCGGCTCCATTAAGGTTAACGGTACTAAGCTTGCACGCACTTCGGTGTTTAAATACCTGGGATCAGCAGTAGCGTCCGATGGCAATCTGATGACTGAAGTGAACTCACGAGTGAGTGCAGCTTGGTCCAAGTGGCGTTCGCTGACTGGTGTGCTCTGCGATAGGAAGATACCAGAGCACCTGAAGTCAAAGATCTACAGAACAGTCGTGCGGCCGGTAGCAATATACGGCGCTGAGTGTTGGCCTGCGACTAAGGAAGTTGAAACGCGCCTCAGCGTCATGGAGACGAAGATGCTGCGCTGGACGGCTGGAGTCACGCGCGTGGACCGCATAAGAAATGATGCTATTCGGCAGAAGTTCGGTGTCGCGCCGATAGCCGACAAGATGCGCGAAGCTCGCTTGCGATGGTACGGCCACGTTCTGCGTGGTAAAGAAGACAGCGTCCGCAAGATTGGCCTTGAGTTGGAAGTAGCTGGAAAGCGGCCTAGAGGACGCCCGAAGCAGCGTTGGTCCGATACGTTACACAAGGACATGAAAGTAGCTGGTGTCCACCCTGATCAAGCGCAGGATCGGGAAAGGTGGCGTCGTAACACCAGAAGAGCGGACCCCGCGACGATGCGGGACAAACGCTGAAGAATAAGAAGAAGAAGAAGAAGTCACGGTGATTAAGACCCCCTTAATTGCGGCACTGGTTTTCAGGCTTCCACATAATTTTGAATGACGATCGCATGCCCACTGGTAGGTAGGATGATGCTAGGCGCCTCTGTAAATTTTGGTGAGAAAGTCTTTACTTTGAACAAAGTTATCATGATGCGACGCAAAAAACGCGTTTTTGCGTCGCAAACGTCGTTTGGTTGAATGTTTAGCGGCGGTACTGTAATGTCAACCATTGTCCACCATTCGGTCACCATGGTCTTCTTTGGATGGAGACTTGGTTTTTTCGGTACCTCCTTGGGACTTTTATTGTTGTCCAGCCATTGTGCACAGCTGCGACGATCGTCATAAAGGCTCCATGTTTCGTCGCATGTCACCATCCTGTTCAAAAAAGGCTCCCTTAAACAGAACAGCATTAACGAAACAGGTGTCGTGGCGCTTTAGCATCTGCTCAGCGGTCAGTTCGTATGGGATCCATTCACCCAATTTCTTTACTTTTCCGATCGCATTTAAGCGACGACTGATACTGCAGCTTTCAACGACAGCTGTGCTGGCTCATGGTTTGGCGCGGATCCGCTTCCATCATACATTTGAGTTGGTCGTCGTAAAGGAGTGATGGCGACCTGCCCCGGGCTTCACCTTCGAGACTTTCATCTGCAGATCGAAACTTTTCGAATCAGTGGCCAATTGCGCCGTTCTTAGCGAAATCCTCCCCATATGCAGTGTTGATGTTGCGAGCTGCGGCCGCGGCGTTGTGTCCGCCATTCATTTAAGTAGAGAACCCGAATATCACGTTGATTCATACCGTAGAAACGACGTCAAAACTCGGCAAGAGGCAATTACGTCACAACAGCTGGTAATAAAGCGGAGATTTTGCGCTTTCAAAAACTGTACATAATTTCTGAAACTGGAACATACGTAGCCATGAAAAATCGACCAGAATTTGAGGTAGCAAAATCGGCCATTTCATACGCAACGACCTAGTGCTTCCTATCAGACGCGTACACAAAGTTCTGGGCACTAAATTGTTTAACGGTGTTTACAGCGCAAATTTTTCGTTAAGTTTCTTGTAAATTGGTAAATTGTAAAATTATTTTAAATTATAATAAGCTACAAGCTATTATTCCAAATAAAAAAAAATCTGGAAAACTTTTATGTGCCAACATCAGCTGGTCAACTAAAGTAAACTAATATTCAACGAACGCGGCGTAACATACTGCAGTGTATCGTTCACTACCAACATGGAGTGAACTGCAAAATAAACAGCTTTCAGCAACAAATTATCTTCAAACCATGGAAGAAGAACAGGTACAGTGAAATACCATTCAAGAGAACCGCACGTTGTGGTCTGGTGCCTGCATCGCTCCGGAAAAGTCCCAAAAAATTCTCAAAATCTAAGAGGATTAGGATTTTCCGTAGATCATTTAAAATATGCCCAGCGACAGAAGCATCTCCGTCTGAACTGTTCAGCTGGCGGGCAAAAGTTGTTTGGGACAAGCAGCGCGAAATTTGGTTGCGCAGCTCCTACGAGGGGATCAACAAGCGCCTTACAACCGGTGGGTTCGTTGACGTGCTCGGCGGCTCGACAAGGAACTTTTCTAGCCTCAAAATAGAAAATAATTGACGTTGGTTGCGAGACAGGAGCGATTGGTGGCGGGAGACGTCACGGCAATGCCGCAGAAGTCTGGGAGGGCCTTAAAGGCCCTCCCAGACTTCTGCGGCATTGCCGCTGCCCTATCCTTCATCATAGGGCAGGGACGCAGAGCTCGCCACCAGCGGCGTCCCTGCCCTATCCTTAACCATAGCGGCGAGCGGCGTTGCCGCAGAACTCTGTGGGGCCTTAAGGCATCTGGCATACCTTCGAGTCGCTCCAGCGATTGTCGAGGGAGCGATTTGAGCGGAGCGGGAATCGCGCCGGGATCCCCCACCTGGCCAATCGCTGACCCGGCCACGCCCGCCTTCCGTGGTCCGACACAGCTGCAGCGATTGCAATCGCTGTGCAATGCGCAGCGATTCGCCATATGAAAGCACAGAGTAACGATATTACTGAGAGGTGCAAGTAGGCAGAGTTGTACCATGCGCTCGCCTGAAACCTTGCCTTTCAGACTCGATTGATTGTGCATGGGCTGAATGCCTGCTATAATATTGCTACTACTTGGACAGATTAACCTGTTCCGTGCTTCTTTTTAGGTTAGGTGTCGCCCAGTAGCTGCCGATTGTGCTAATTAACCTCTCCATTTAGCTTGAATGTTGCTTCATCAGTCCACAGAGTGCGTTATATAAAATAGAGCTGCTGCTCACATTCAAATCTTGCAATCAAGAAACTCGCACGTGGCATGTCTTTCACATGATTGTCATGTTCTAAACGTTAAAGGAAGCACAGCACAGGTTAATCTGGCCAAGTAGTAACAAGAACAGGCATTCAGCCCATGCACAATCAATCGAGTCGCAAGTGCAAAGTTTCGGGCGGGAGCATGGTGCAATCTTGGCTGCTTGCAAACCACAGTAATCTCGTTACCGTGCGCTTTTATATGAGTCACAAACATCTTCAAATGCTTCACAAGAAGCAATGCTAGAACGTTTCAAATACTACTCGCATTTTTTAGAACACCCTGCACTTTCCGCAAACCATAGTGCGTTTTGAAGTTTTAAACAGTAAAAGAAACGCAAATCAGTCGAAACAGTCACTTTTTGAAGAAATTATAACATGCATTTAAACGAAACACAATCAATCGAGTTTAAAAGCAAAATTTCAGACGAGTGCGTGGTGCATTCCATGCCGCTCATTTGTCAGAAAATTTTTCTTTTCTTAAGCTTTTATATGAGTCCTTATATTCTTCAGTTCCTTACTGTGAGCAAAGTTGTCACCTTCCAAACTGTGTATACATTTTTTGAGACACCCCGTATCACCTGTGTCACTTGTCGTCCCGTTGATCATCGACTTGCCGAGCGGGCGCCAGTAGCGTTTCCATGAGGCCCTGTCGCGTGTCAGAGTGCTCCAATGGATTCACCTCGCTCGAGGGACACGAAGGGCTTCATAGCGGTCGTTCTGGGCTTTCACGAAGAAGTCCGACCAACGTGTTGGTGGGCGTCCCGGTGTTCTCTTGACATCCCGCGGAATCCAGTCGGTGACGGCTCTCGTCCAGCGGGTGTCTGCGAAGCGTATTACGTGGCCGGCCCACCTAATTTTCGACAACTTGGCCCACGCGACAGCGTCTCTGAACTTCGAACGTCGGCGAAGCTCGGAACTCCGGAGGCCTTCTCTCACTTGCGTGAGTCGTGTCACTCCGAGCATCGTCCTCTCGATTCCACCCTGCGCGACGCTGATCGCATGTTCATCCTGCTTTTGTATAGCCCACGTCTCTGAGGCGTATGTTAGGGCAGGAAGAACAGTGGAGTCGAATAGGTGGGCACGGAGTCGGACGTTCTTCGTCTTCTTCCGCGACCTCTTCGACGCTCTTGAGAGCTCCCCAACCCGCTCGTTTCCTTCTGCTCAGCTCCGGCGCTAGGTCGTTGGCCATATTGACTTCGCGACCCAGATACACGTAGCTGGAGCATTCGGAGATGTTCGTTTCGTTGAGCGAGAATGGATCATCAGAAACTCGCCCGTTCCTCATGAACATCGTCTTCGTAAGATTCAGCTGCAGTCCAACGTTCCCACGTACACGATAGAAGTCGGCCAGCATTCGCTCCGCCTAGCTGATGCTCGGTGTTATGAGCACGATGTCGTCATCGAAGCGAAAATGATGTAGTTGCCCGCCGTCGACCTTCACTCCCATGTCTTCCCATTCTAGTTCGCGCATGACGTTTTCGAGGGTGGCGCTGAAGAGCTTCGGGGATATGGTATCGCCCTGCCGAACCCTCTCTTCACGTCGATGACGACGTCGTTGTAGAATGGAGAGATCTTGGTCGTGAATCCACTGTACAGCTCTCGAAGGACTCTGATGTACTGAGTGGGAACACCCTGAGTGAGCAGGGCGTCGATGACCGCTCCAGTTTCAACGGAGTCGAATGCCTTGTTCTGGTCGATGAACGTAAGGCACAGCGGCAGCTTGTACTCTCGCGACACTTCGATGAGCTTCGTAATGGTGTGTATGTGGTCGATCGTGCTGAATCCTCTCCGAAATCCTGCTTGCTCGCATGGCTGTCCTTCGTCCAGCGTTCTGCTGCTTCTATTCAGGATCACTCGAGTGAACAGTTTGTAGACTACGGACAGCAGGCAGATCGGGCGATAGTTGCCAATGTCGTGCACGTCTCCCTTCTTGTACAGCAAGACGGTCCTGCTGTTCTTCCACTGAGATGGAACCTTGCACTCCGACAGGTAGCGCGTGAGGAGCCGCGCTAGGGTGTTGATGAGTGCTGGCGGGAGGTTCTTCAGGTGTTCGGATCTGATCCTGTCTGGACCGGGTGCTGTACGTTTCTTCACCGACGATATGGCGTGTCGGATCTCGGAAGGGAGAACAAAGGGGACGACGTATCCATCCTGCGAAAGATGGCGTGGGGGCAGGTGGACGTGGCTATCGAAGAGATCGGAGTAGAAGTCGTGGATGACCTTCTCCATGGTCCTTCTGGAGGAGGTGACGGTTCCGTGAGGACGTCGGAGAGCGGTCGTCTTGCTCTTGAAGTTGGCGAAGCTCCAGCGATCATTGCGGATGCTCAAACCTGCCTCTGCAGCTTCAGCCAACACTTCCGCCCTTCTCTCCTTAAGATCCTCCTTTATCGCCGTTCTGCATAGCTTCGCAAGCTCGAACGTCAGTTGGTAGTTGCCTGACGCTCGTGCTGCTCCACGCTGGCGTATAAGCTCGAGAGTTTCCGGAGGCAGGCGTCTCTTGGTGGCCTTCAAGCTCTCGGCTCCCTTAGCACTATCGTGGAGATGGCGCACGAAGGGGTCGTATTCCTCATCGACGTTGTACATGACGGCATCTTCCCAAGGGCCGAAAAGAGAGGTGTAGAGATCCCAGTTGATGGTCGTTCTGGGATTCCTCTTCTTGAACTTCGCGGCCTTCTCTCCTTGACGCGAAAAGCGAAACCTCGCGCGATGGAGGCGGTGGTCCGATCCCGTGTAGCACTTGGGACAACGGAGACGTCGGTCAGGCAATACTTGCGATTGAAGATGATGTGGTCGATCTCGTTGTTTAACTGGCCACCGGGGGATTGCCAGGTCCATCGTAGAGAAGGGGGAGGCTTCTGGAACTGTGAGTTTCCATGGATAGTCTTGGTCGACATGATAAACTCAGACAGCCTTTCACCTTGCTCGTTCCACTCCAAACCGTGGGTTCCGATGTGAAGTTCTTCCGGCGACCCGATCTTGGCGTTGAAGTCGCCGACGGTCGCCTTGTATGTAGGTGTGATCTTCCATATAGAAATATTCCAGCTCCACGTAGAAGGCTTCGACCTCTTCGTCGTCGTAGTCGGATGTTGGGGCATACGCGACGAACACAGTCAAAGCTGGCACGAAGCCACATCGCTTCAGCCGCAGACGTCCGATTCGGCTTGTCAGAGAATCGTGCGAATCGATCCTCATGACCAAGTGCCTGTTGACAAAAACAGCAATACAGCAACAGCAACGTCTACTCCCCTGCTGTAGCATGTTCCGAGGAACAGTTCTTCTCCGGAGTCGTAAGCGGCGTGTAGGTGGTGGTGTCTTCTCGTCTCGGTTAGTCCGATGACGTCGTACTTGATCTTCCTGGCTTGCATCATCAGTTCCTCGACGGATGCTTCCGATGCGAGCGTGCGGGCGTTGTAAGTACAGATCGTCATCCTAGTCCTAGTACAGATCGTCATCCTAGTCCTCAATTTGCGCAGCCTGGTTAGGCCCTGAGATTTTAGCAGCCCCTTCCTACTCGTTATTTCCATCGCTGCAGAAATGGGGACTCTTTCGGGGTCAGGGGAATGAGGCCCTTTAGTGCTGCTGTGGTTGACTTCCATACAACACGGGTAGCTAGTCGGACTCTGTCGTGCGGGCGAAGAACTCCGGGCAGCCAGCCAGACTGCCCGAAGGGACGGGGCGAGACTTAAGGCAGCCTCGAATCGTCTTACGATGTACTCCCAGTCTACCGAGTGCAAGCTTTTGGCCGAGCCGACACAGTTACAATCCGCACAGTCACGGACACATCCACGCACATTGTGCCATGCCGCTCCCACGCACAAGGAACGCGTCGACCCGACACGGCAGGAGCAAGGAGTCCATCCCCTGCATCCCCCACCTGCGTCTCTGGGCAGTACAAGGTCGCATTTGGTTCGCGTTTAATTCCCCTATCCACCACCCGGGGACGCGCCACGTGGCCCTGCGACAAGCTGCCCGAGATCCCTCTTAACAAGAAAGCCCGAAGGCTCTCTATCGAGGGAGATCCGTGGACCCTGTATATATGTATATATATATATGTTTTATTCATATTGTCTAGTCCATAACTTAGTTTGTTCGCTTTGCGCATTTTTTCGTGGACATCCACATATACGCAAATAAAAAATAAACGTAACGCCGTGCTTCGCATATTTGAAACATTCATAGTGCATCACAAAGTGCCGACAAGGAATGTGTAGTAAGCCATATCACTGCAGCTAACTACATGAAGACATGTAGACGTTCATGAAACAGCACTTCAACCACTGCACCACCACTGAAGCCACGCTGCCAACGCCCCGGGCATTCGTGATGAGCTGGAGGCCATAGACCCTTAAGAATTTGAAGTTTTGAGTGCCTCCTACTCGTTTGCCTCAGGAGTTCGGCAGATACCTAGCATGTTGTGTTACTCTCGAACTGTCCCATGAATCAAATTATTTACAGGACAGTATCGGCATTTATATTTATGATGCAGCAACTTTCACTGTCAGAACTTCAATTTGTCGTTTTAGACTTGTGAGAATGGAACAAATGCCTGCTCAAAACAACACTTACGACTGCGGCTTTTATATGGCTGTGTTCGCTGAGATGTTCACGAAGAGAACTGACTGGAGAGTAAGTTGATCCCAGATTGTTCTATTTTAATAATAACAAGACTGCTCAAGCAGCAGATTAGCCGACTAAACGATTACCGATTGGTTGTGTACTGGCTTCTGAACAATTCGTGGAATATCGTCGTCATTGGCTGGACCCGTTGTACAAGTGTTCTACATAGAAACCCAAACACGTGGCCTGGAGTCGAACCAATCCAATTGTCCAAACCGATGAGGACCTCAAAAATTGCTGAATCCAATTTTTGAGGTCCTCATCGGTTCGAAATATTTCTCTCCAATTTCTTGCCGGAGAGCACGGAAGAGGTAATCGGTAGGGGCGAGGTCAGTGCTACACGGTTGATGTGGCATTACCTACCGGCTCAGCTTCTTTATTGGTTCTCTTGTGAGTCTTGCAACATGTGGTTGTGCATTGTCATGTAGGATCATCACCTTTGACTTCTCCAGACCCTTTTCTTGGAGAGCTGCGGCGACTTTGTGGAGTTGGTCGCTGTATGTGGCAGCAGTAAGTGTCTCTCCACTTCTGAGCGTTTCCCAGCGAATCTTTCCTATGATATCCCACCAAACACTCAAGAGAATCTTCCTTTCGTGAACATTGAGGTTGGGATCAGGCTTAGGGTTCTTTCCTTTTTGTACCCATTGTCTTTTTCTTTGGAAGTTGGCATGCGGAGCCCAGGACTCATCGCCTGTCACAATCCGCAGCAGAAACTATTTTCTTTCGTATCTGGACAGAAGGGAAGCAGCAATGGAGAGCCGTTGACCTTTCTGAGTGTCTGACAGGGCATGTGGAATCCAAGCTCCAAATTTACATGCAAAGCCAAGATTCTTCGGATTCCCACAATCCTATGAGACATTTCGAGCTTCTCTGCCAGTTGACGTGTCGTCTGCCTACTGTCGTTACGAAGAAGATGGAGTAGTTCAGTGTCGTCCAATTCAGTTGGCCTTCCTGACCGTGCTTTGTCCTCGAGTGAATAATCTCCCTTTAAAAACTTTCCGAACCACTCATAACAGGCGCGATGAGTAGTAGATCCCAAGCCATATATATCGCTAATTTGGTCGACTGCCTGACGTGCTGTACATTCGTTAAGGAATTCATGAAGAATGTCGTGCTAAAAATAGCCATGAGGTAGATCTGGCATAGAGTCCGGAAGATTGGATAGATAACGAAGTACAAGAAGGGGCTTGACCTACGTCCACATGCGAAAGGTATACAAGTGTGATAGGATTACGAAATCAGCAATCAATATTGGCCAGTGTGTTTACAAGGAGAACGGTAAAAATTTTTTCGAAGTGTGAAGAGACTTTTTTCCAACCTAATACATGGAGAAGGAGTCGACTACATAAGTCTTCATCGACACTATCAATTCGCAAGCGACTTCTCCACAGAACATCATTCTTCATTCTAAAATGTTTTCCTCCCACTTTCTGTGAGTAACTCTCAAAAAGTTTATTTAGGTGATGTCCGACGCTGAACTTCGAACGCTGAAGCTATCTCCTGAGGAGGAAAGCGAACTTCGAAACAGCGTGAGAGACATACGAGCTGAAATTGCCGCGTATTCTGTTCGTGTTGCAGGCCGCCCATTGCGACTGGTAGACTGAAGGTGTGCTCAGAGCGTTTTACATACTTCAGAAGGGTAATCAGCACGTCGTTTTTAACTTCTCGCACATGAGTACCCACCCACCTTGAGAGGTGCGGCCAAGGTAGCATAAAATGCAATTGATTTGCTTGTATTTTTACGAATGATCTATTTAGTGTGGTGGGGCGAAATCGATATCTTTGAATTCGCTCGTGTTCTGCTAACACACATATCTTTAGAAATAGGAACGACCTTCATACACATTGCTTCACGATTTGATGATGCCGTGTAGGTCTTCTGCTTATTGGTCCATATCGTTTTAGGTTCTGATGGATTTTTCGCGAACGCGAAGACGTCCTAATCACGTCCGATGAGACGCATTGCGGGGGATTAGTCCGTTTCAAAGCATCGTTCTTCCAAAGCGGTATCGTATTCCTATCAGTGAAGTTGATATCCCTATTTCCTCGTTTATATTTTGGTAATTTTTTGGATTGTATTCCGTTTCTTTCGCGTGTTATGTAGTGTGTCTGTTGTTTTCTTTTTTTACTCCATTATTTTATACGTGTGCGTAGTGAAAATGCATTTCTGTTTACGCTTGTGTTTTGATCAAAGTGCACAAGTAAAGAAAACGAAAAGAAAAAGAGAAAGAATTTTAAAGAAATACACAAGCGCCACGAACTTTGGCATAGGGAATCTAGTAAAGCCAGTGAAAAACTTGGCTATGAACAGTGTGTTGCTTCGGGGACAAATTAAAAAAAAATAGTCGTCGCACGAAAAGTCATCGCAGCCACCGGCGCGACCGCGATGACCATTAGTGCGACGACTACTTGGGTCCTTGCCTGAATCTCTTATTGGTTTTTGCCCAGGTATTTAGCCAACTCAGATTTCTCTTTGTCAGAAATCATTCGCCCGGTCGTACTAAAAGAGAGCTGCGAAAGCCTTCCATAGGTGGATCAAACGGACATCAGCAAATGGTTACGGTCTCATTTATCATATTCGATACAATCATATCAATTCTGCAGTGTTCTAATACTGAGTGTGACGGCTTTATTTTCTTCATGTTCACGAGGGTGAAACAACTGCGAAAAAATCCCAATCTAACACTTCTACATCTTCTAGCCACTTCAAGCTTTCTTCATGCCGTGACAACACTTCAATGCATTTTATTAGGTTGATCGAATAATCTGCAACACTAGCATAACAAAATTCAAATTTGTTCCTATTTGCTAAAACAAAAACTCAGTCAACGATATATTCCCCATCCTAGTGTAAGATCCTGCTCCATCTTTCCCACCGCCTTTCAGTTCCTTTCCGCCAGAATTCCGAGGGCTGTGAGGAAAAGAATTCAGAAACCTCCATTTCCAGTTGACGTCGATCATCGAACTCTCTACCTCGAAGATGCTGCCTCCGAGCTCTGAACAGGTGGTAGTCAGAAGGAGCGAGGCTTAGAGAGTACGGTGGATGGTGTAGAACTTCCCACCCTATCTCCAGGATTCTCTCGCGACTCACTTTTGCGACATGAGGACGCGCATTGTCGTGCAGCAGGTGGACATTTTCCCGTTCTGGACGTTTTTGGCACATGGCGTCGGTCAGGCTCTGGAGTTGGGTAGCGTAGACAGATGCTGTGAGTGTCGTCTCACTATCCAGCAACTCCCAGTAAAGCGTGCCTTCTGAGTCCCATCAGCAACACAGAAGAACCTTTCGTGGTGTTCACGTTTCGGTTGTCTTGGAGCCAGTTCTCCGCGTGCGAGCCATTGGCTCTGTCGGTGTGGTTAACATAAAGAACCCAGCTTTCATCACCAGTAACAATGTCCTTCAGAAAGTCCTTTCTGTGCGGGCGAAGAAGCAGCGACTCGGCAACACTGATTCGGCATGCCTTGTCAGAGTACCACAGCTCATGTGGTGCCCAAGACGACAAAGCATTGCGGTACCCATGGATCTTCTGTTGCCTCACGACGATGCTTTGCATGCATCCAAGTGTCGCCATCAATTCGCGGGTGGTTCAAATTGGCTTCACCTTGAAGGCTTGGCGCAAGCTGTCTTCTTCCACAACAGAGAGGCGTCGGGAACGAGGTCGATCTTAGAGAGAGATATCTTTAGCCTTGAAGCGCTGATACCAACGGGCCACTGTGGAATAGTGAACGACTTCCTCCTTGAATGCAGCGCTGATGTTGGACGCTGCAGTCCTTGCGGAATGGCCTTGCAGAAACTCGTAGTAGACGATAGGTTGTAGGATGCTGCTGCTTATCGTTGAGATTGCTGCAAGTATTCGTACTCTACGAGGCTTTATATAGTATGCTGGAGGAAGCTTCGAGAATGTGCTGTGACGTCGCCACACAAGATCAATACTGTAAGAGCTTTAACAAATTTAACAGGCAGTAGCGTAAAGTGTTGTAAGACCTTTCGATCAACTCAACATATCTGTCAGCAAACTGGAATCCCACATTTCTTGACTTCAGTCCCTACTCCGTATATCCAGTTCCCCACTCATCATTCAGCTGAAAATAAATGCCGCTCTAACAATATTCATAGCATTTGAACGAGTTTTGGCTCTTTCTTTCCCAGTTACTCATCGGAAGCTATCGTACTCGCTATACGCAAAGGCTGGTCTAGTGACCGGATGTGTGATCATCGCATTCGATGTCATCATGTTGGATTCCTTCTTTCGCCACTCCATCGGCCTACTGACTGTGCAGCAATTGGGTGCTTCGTCAGCGACGATTTTCGCTATTACTGGGGAACCAGCAACAGGCAATGGGTATCGTTGTAGTTGTCTTACCCGTTATGCTCATGATTCGGCTGCGTTTGATCAAGAGCAATAGGCTGTTAATTTCCAATCGGAGTGACAAGGAAACAAGAACGCTCATGCAGGCGAACCGCACGTGTTTCGAGGTTCTGTTCAACTCGACTGCATTTGTTACGTTGCCCAGCATTGGAGTGGGAAACGTGGAAATAACTGGTTTCTCCATCTTCCAGATTCTCGGTCCTTTTTATATTGCAGGCTTACTATATGCAGGAATCTGCAACAGTATCACCTATGTGTTCCTTGAGAGATCGCGAGAAACGTCATCTCCGTAGAAGGATTTTCCCAGAAGAAAGTTGTTGAGTTTTTTCCATGTGCAGAGTTAGCAAAGTGCCGCCTGTTGCGTGATATCTATTTATGTGAGCTCCCAGCGTGAACCTAGAAAGGGTACTGGCTACCTTCTGAGTCGTAAAGAGAACGGCTATGCTTGTTGACCGTAGCTGGCCAGAATATGGCACAGGACGCTAAGGACGGGATCGAACGAATGCCATGGACCGCTATATAGGCCTTAGAAATATCTTTGGAAAACGGATTCAAATTAATTATGGAATCCTAGGGACGGAAATAAAGGTGAAATGGTTGCTAATTTCTGGCAAAAAGCATAAGAAAAGCTTTAAAAAATCATCCTAAAGAAGGAATATGAGGAGAGTAGAGCAGGTAGAAGCAAAGCAATGGACCTAATGAAAGTGGACTTGTAGATCTCAAGGATTCTCAGGCTCTTAAAATGTATTGTCGAAATCTAATCTATTTGGGATCTTCCTCACCTCTGCCTCAGCCCGTGTATGCCGTCGCTGCTGCGGCGGAGGATGTGGCACCGGCGGTGGCTGAACGAGGTGGAACGGAAGGTCTTGCCGCGTTCCGGCACAGGTCGCCGCAATTAGGGATGGCATTCGTAAGTTGAGTTCCCCACCTGTTCACCTTCTATTTAGGAATCTACTGTTTACACCGGACTCTTACCCGGGAAATGAGACTGCTTTTTTACATGTGGTATTTGAAGGGTCATCGAATTTCCTTAATCTCCTAAGTAAGAGGAAATCATCTGTACTTCTTTTGACGAATACCTTAAACGCTCACAGTTATTTGACTTCCATGCTATTACAAAAGAAGCAACAAGTGGCTCTTGCACATCGCAGTATGCTGTCCGTTATTCTCACCAATTGCCTGCAAACAATACAGTACCGCGCATATGATTTGGTGAATTGCCGAAAAGAACGCTTTGAAGCGTTCCAAACCGGCTTTTTGAAACAACATTTTTAAAATTAAGCACTTCTGAAAAGAAACATATGTTTGCGCTCAGGAGCTCGCGCTCTATCTTCTGACAATAAATCAATAGAGTTGAACAATTCATATTAGGCCGGACATAATCACCCGATTGGGCGCGACAGCCTGTAGAGTGAGCGTTTGAGGAGTTTTATCGGAAATTCCCAGCCGTCGCGCTCAAGAATTGCTCTAGCACTGTCCAGCTTGCTTTTTGAGTGCGCCGTGAACAACGCAGATAGAATCGAACCTCTCAATCGAGTGGGGCGACCGCTCGCAAATTGCGCGCACAAGCGTGTTCGGAGCGCAATAACTTTGTCAAGTTCGAATCGTTTCGGCTGCATTTTGTGGATCTTGTAAGCAGTAAAACGGTCTCGTAGCAAACTGAAGTAGAATGGTGTAGCTTGGAAAGAGGCAATGTTAAAGGGGTGCGAATATGCAGGTGATGCTTGTGTGACGCATTTTTTCCGATTTCGGTGACCACTGGGGGAAGTCGCATAGAGCTAACGGCCTACAGATGCATCGACGTACAGACATTTAAGGTACTTAACGAGGAAGCGCTTATAGCTCTCCAGGTGCCTAAGCTGCCTTAGCTCCAGGTACCATTTTAGAGCGGAGGAGGGTAGCGGTGAAGTTTCCTACTCTTACTCGCCCATATTTCAGTCTTCGACACTCGCAATGGTACCGCTTCGTTCTGCTCGAAGAGCTCAATCGAACGGTAGAAGGGCGCGGCTGCTCCAGGCCGCGGCAGACGGGCGATGATGTCATCGAAAATCGATATTATCGAAATTGCCCAAATTTTCTCGTCCAAAATCATCTAAGGGTTATTTGGGGCGCTGATTACGAATCCGACATTCGTTTTTGAAAATTCCGCCGATTTCGGTAGGTTACCTGCCGTTTGAGGGTGGCCGGGTCAGGATCACCCTCAGTTATGGGTGGTCTCCTGCCGTAATGGGCTTCGGCATCGTGTTCGGCACCCCGAATAAACCCCCGTTCCTATACGAAGTTTGAGCAAAAACAGTGATCCTGACCCGATCACCCTCAAACGGGAAGCACCAAAATCGACGGAATATTCCAAAAACGGACGTTGGATTCGTATTTTCCAAATAGCCCTAGACGATTTTGGACGAGAAAATTTGGCCAAATCCTAGATTATCGATTTCGATGACGTCATCGTCCGTCCAGGCTCGGCCTGGTTTTTCTGAAATTAGTCGAGATTAGCAACATTCGATAGAGCTTTTCGTGTTAAAGCTAATGGTGTTATTGCGAGCGGCAAGAGCTCAAGTATGGGCGAGTAAGCGCGCAGGAAACTTCACCGCTGCCCTCCGCCACTCTAGAATCGCACCTGGGGCTAGCGCAGGCTGGAGAGCTGTGAGCGCTTCCTCGTAAAGTACATTGAGTGCTCGCTTGCCCATGCGTTTATAGGCCGTTAGCTCTACTCGTCTTCCCGCAGTGTCCATGCGTCAGACAAGCCTTACCTGCATATTCGCAACCCTCTAATATTGCGTCTTATTAAGCTACACCATTCTACTTAAGTGTATTACTAGACCGTTTTACTGTCTAAAACACCCATAAGATGCAACCGAAATGATTCTAAATTGACAGAGTTGTTGCGCTCCGGACACGCTTGTGCGCGCAATTTGCGAGCGCTCGCGCCACTCGATTGATACGTTCGATTCTATATGCATTGTGCACAGCGCACTGCAAAGGCTAGCTGGAGAGCTTTAGAGCAATTGCTGAGTACGGCGACTGGAAATTTTCGATAAAACTTCTCAAACACTCACTCTACAGGCTGTCCGCTCACTCGATTGATTATGTCCGGCATATGCACTATTGATTTTGTTCAACACTATTGATTTATATGTCAAAAGATAGAGCTCGAGCTGCTGAGCTCAAATATATGCTTCTTTCCGCAAGTGCTTGATTTAAAAAAAAGCTATTAAAAAAATCCGCTTTGGAACGCTCCAAAACTTTCTTTTCAGTAATTGACCAAATGATATGCGCGGCACATACTGTCGATCTCAACTCTGCACCACCTCTGCCTGAACTTATTCTTTCTGTAAGTAAATGATGCTGTGACAAATATAGGGTGTTCTCGATAAGCACTTACACAATCTGAGTTGTTCTGAAACTCTTAACACTTCAGCTGCAGTGAAGTTCCTTATCTCACTCTGAATACAAGACAACAATTCAACACACATGTTACCTTCCATGAGCAGCGGTCGTTCTTCAATGTTA
This sequence comes from Heligmosomoides polygyrus bakeri, assembly GCA_947359475.1. Classification (NCBI taxonomy): domain Eukaryota; kingdom Metazoa; phylum Nematoda; class Chromadorea; order Rhabditida; family Heligmosomidae; genus Heligmosomoides; species Heligmosomoides polygyrus. Next base: position 12,528,722 of record OX375870.1, read on the forward strand.
CCATTTTTATGAATAATGCTTATCAATATATAACGCTTTCCACTTATTTCTCATAACGCTTGGAAGCCTTGGCACCATCCTATCCTAGTGTCGGTTGTTGGTAATCTAGTCGGCAAATGTCGCAGGATACTAAGAATACGAAGGTCGAATTCATTGCTCCATTGTTGAATTCCAAAATGCATGGATAGCCATACGGGACAAGCATGGAACACGAAGACCATACATATCGAATGGAAGTAAACGAAGAGTACCGACCATAAATGTCGAAAGCTGGCTTTGAAACGGGTGACATTGGTTCACCAAGGGACAGTAGCCGGCGCGAATGGAAGGCGGTGCCACTCAGTGATCAGGTAAGAGAAGGAACATATAGATCAGTGGTTGTCCACCATTACCACTTCAGCCGCTTATTTTAAGAATTTGGTCACGGACTGAGCGCTTACAATGAAGCACGACATTTTTTCAACTGAGTCAAAATCAGTGCCTCTCAATTGAAGCCGAGTGGCGGCGCTGTTCATTTAATTGCTTCTCGTGAGCGGTCTCCTCACGCTGACTCCATTATCTCAGCGTCTTCTTCATTCTTCGTAAAGCAGTTTCTTAGTACATTTGTACATTGCTGATCTCTGAGTTTAGTTATGTTCTTTTTATATACCACCTTTACGTCAAATTCAATACTCTCCTGAACAAACTTGATGTTTCTGAAATCAAAACTAACGTTGTGTGTCCAATTTGACGTAAAAATGGTATTCAGTAGCATTTGTCAGTGACGAAGGTAAAGCAGCCGTAGCAAAAGCAAAGAACGAGGAGATGGATGCCCTATATGAGAAGCTGGACGGGCCGCAGGAAGAGAAGTTCGCTATCCGGCTGGCCAAGGCACGGCATAGAGATTGCGTCGACGTCCGAGTGGTCAAGGCCGGGAAGAGTGCTAACGGTAGGGTACTACGGAAGCCAGTCGAGGTCAGAAAAAGATGGGAGGAGTACTTCAAGGAACTGCTAAATGAAAAATTTCCGCGTCGGGATGTCCAAGAAGAAGAGCTAACGGAAGGGCCCATCCCGTCCTGGACGCAGGAAGAGGATCGCAATGCTACAGAGAAGACAAAGCTCGACAAGGAGCTGGGCCTGATGGGTGCCAGTAGAGGCTTGGAAGGTGCTTGGGAACTGTGGAGTCAGTTTGCTGACACAGTTCTTCAACAGTCACGATAGAAAGTAAGACGCCGGATGGCTGGAGGGACAGCATCATAGTCCCCACCTTCAAACAGAAGGGGGACGCGTCCGAGTACTCCAACTACCGCGGGATCAAATTGACCTCACACACGATGAAGGTCTACGAACGACTGGTCGACTCGAGGTTGAGGGAGATGGTCACCATCTCTCAGGCGCTACAAAACGGTTTCTGCTTCTTGAAACCAGATTTTTTTTTTGCAGCACTGGTGCGTTCTAGCCCACAATAAACTAAGGTAGACCATTTTTCATGTAACGCATGCCTTCTACCAAGGTGTGGAACGGGTGAGCCTGGGCTGAGTACCCCAGGACTCTATTTGCGGCTGTGATTCACGATGTTTTACTTAACGCCTTCTTTTCCGAAAGTATTTTTATCCACTTTTCTCTCTCTTGCGATCGCGTCCATGTGCTGAAATAGGTAACTTTCACGAGTTCTTGTCCTCTCCTAGCGTCTGCAAATTGGATGCGTACTTGCCCATAAAATGACTGATCGCAGCGAAACCATAGGAGAATCAGTGTTTAACTCTTTCAAGGTAGGTTCCATTAAGATCGACCGGTCTCGAAGGGCAGAAGCGTTTGGTTGGCATGGGAAGAGGCCAGATGGTGAATATTTCTGCGGTTCCGACCACGGTGATACGCCTTCTGAGTTAGCGACGCATGGCATTACGACAGCTAAACGCCTGAGCGCAGGCGCTCGCTACACAACACCGATGCCACCAGGGATGGAAGGAAAATCTGAATTTTTTCCAAGAAAAACCGATTTTGTAATCGCTTTCAATTGGACGGTAAAACGCAACGCATGCATTTTTTCAAGGAGTCTCCAGTCCAATTGAGTAGACGCCCACTTCAGCCCGAAGCGCCTAATTATTCTCCGTCACCTTAGCACGGATTCTAACTCCTGCCATGTGTGTCAGACTGAGACAGGCTCCCGGCCCTCCTCAACTCCGATAGCTACCAAGTAACGACGACGCACCTCTCCCTTAATCAACGAAGCCCCCATCGGTGGACTTCTTCTGACCTTTCCGGCTCGATTCCGCAAGCAAGAAATGCTTGTCGACAAGGACTACAAGCTGTCGAGTGCATGCTGCGGTGCCTTTATATACCTCGAGGGGCGGAGCGTGCATGAGGTAGGGAGAGAGTGCAGAGAAGCGACTATTCGATGCGCTTGAATTCATGTCATTATTTTAGTTTGCATTTAACGAATTGAAACTTTCCTTGAACAAAGATCACTTTTATAATCACTCCTTTGTCTGATTTTATTGCAAGCTCTCCTCAGGTCGCTACAGATATCCTTCTATATAATAAGCCGCTAACGTCTGTACGGGGCGGAGCGTCTGTACGGGGCGGAGCGTCTGTACGGGGGAGAGCGTCTGTACGGGGGAGAGCGTCTGTACGGGGGAGAGCGTCTGTACGGGGCGGAGTGTCTGTCCAGGGGGGGATCAGTGACGGTCTGCCTGGCCATCTGGGTGCTGAACTGTGAGGGGGAATCGTGGGGGGAGGGGGGTTGCAGTTGTGCAACGTGCCTGGCGACTCAGTAGACGTGCCGAACACGTTGCCCAACGTGCCTGGCGAGTCAGTAGACGTGCCGAACACGCTGCCAAACGTGCCTGGAGATGCGGTGCTGGAGTCCTGTAAGGGGGAATCGTCGGAGGAGGGGGGTTGCAGTTGTGCAACGTGCCTGGCGACTCAGTAGACGTGCCGAACACGTTGCCCAACGTGCCTGGCGAGTCAGTAGACGTGCCGAACACGCTGCCCAACGTGCCTGGCGAGTCAGTAGACGTGCCGAACACGCTGCCAAACGTGCCTGGAGATGCGGTGTTGGAGTAGAGAGAGGGGGGGTGTAGGGGGGGGGGGGTGTATTTCGTTCAAGCGGTCCGAAACTTTAGCCTTGGGGGTAATCGAGGTCGCTGAACACGAATCTGAAGTTGATCAATCGATATCGATCGATAATATCGATTTTTCGTGTATTTCGTCCAAGCGGTCCGAAACTTTAGCCTTGGGGGTAATCGAGGTCGCTGAACACGAATCTGAAGTTGATCAATCGATATCGATCGATAATATCGATTTTTCGTGTATTTCGTTCAAGCGGTCCGAAACTTTAGCCTTGGGGGTAATCGAGGTCGCTGAACACGAATCTGAAGTTGATCAATCGATATCGATCGATATTATCGATTTTTGTGGATGCCATTCAAGCGGTATGAAATTTAAGGCGTGTAGGTGGTGGAGGTCATCATCATTCTTCTTCTTTCTATACAATAAGCTGCTAAGGAGAGTGTAACTTCTGTCAGTCTTTACGGGATGCGGCGTCAGTCCAGGGCGACGTGTTTGTCCTGTCTGTCCAGAAGGGGTCCAGTAACGATATGCCTCTATCCGGTGTTGGAGGAGTGCGAGGGAAGTGTGAGGGGAAAATCGGTGACGATGACATCGACAGCCTTAGTCACCGTTACCTACCGTACCCTACCATAATCGGCTGAAATTTTAAAGAAGGATGTTAGATTCGTGATCAGCACGCTAATTAACCACCCCCCCCCTAGGCGAAGTGTGGGCGAAGTTTTTTTCGTAGCTCTACTCTACCTCTGGAGTGAGCGATCTCTAAGCAGGAGGGTGCAGACACTGCACTCTACTTCCCTTCAGTGCTTTTTCTCAAGAATTATTGACTTGACGTTTTGAATTTAAGATTACGCGGGTGTTTTGAATCTAGGCGGGACCTAATCGAAGCGCAGTGGCGCTCTCTGACTTTGTCGACGGATTCATTTTCTCCTAATCAAAGCGCGGTGGCGCTCTCTGACGTCTTCGACGGATTCATTTTCTATTTTGAGGAGTTCGACTTGCTTTTTGGGTGTCTTGCTTTTCATTAGCTTCGTCGATAGTTACGCTGCGATCCGGTGAACAGCGGAGGAGATGTCGTGATATCGCTGATGGGGGGGGGGGTGAGACAATGTCTCGATGATTCGTTCAGCTCGAACTTTTTCGACAGTCTGACCTGCTGTATTATCCTCCTAATATAATAAGCCGCTAACGTCTGTACGGGGCGGAGCGTCTGTACGGGGTGGAGAGTCTGTACAGGGGGAGCGTCTGTCCAGGGGGATCAGTGATGGCCTGCCTGGCGATCCGGTTCTGAAGTGTGGGGGGGGGGGGGGTTGTAGTTGTGCAACGTGCCTGGCGACTCAGTAGACGAGCCGAACACGTTGCCCAACGTGCCTGGCGAGTCAGTAAACATGCCGAACACGCCGGCAACCGTGCATGGCGAGCCGTAGACGTACCGAACACCTCAGCAACCGTGCATGGAAAGTCAGTAGACATGCCGAACACGCCGGCAACCGTGCATGGCGAGCCGTAGACGTACCGAACACGTCGGCAACCGTGCATGCGAGCCGTAGACGTACCGAAGACGTCGGCGACCGTGCATGGAAAGTCAGTAGACATGCCGAACACGCCGGCAACCGTGCATGGTGAGTCGTAGACGTACCGAACACGTCGGCAACCGTGCATGGCGAGCCGTAGACGTGAAATCGAATCTGAAGTTGATCAATCGATATCGATAGCGATCGATATTATCGATTTTTCGTGTATTTTGTTCAAGCGGTCTAAAATATGAGCCTTGGCGTAATCAAGGTCGCCGAACCCGATTCTGAAGTTGATCAATCGATGTCAATCGATATTGTCGATCTTTTGTGGATGCCATTCAAGCGGTATGAAATTTCAGCCGTGTAGGTGGTGAAGGTCATCATCATCCTTCTTCTTTCTATATAATAAGCTGCTAAGGGGAGTGCAACTTCTGTCAGTCTCTACGGGATGGGGACTCTGTCCAGGGCGACGTGTTTGTCCTGTCTGTCCAGAAGGGGTCCGGTAACGGTTTGCTTCTATCCGGTGTTGGAGGAGTGTGAGGGAAGTGTGAGGGAAAATCGGTGATGATGACATCGATAGCCATTGTCACCGTGCCAGAGCTGAGTGAGAGGAAGCGAGCAGCTCAGGGAGGTTTCGAACGTCGAAGATGTCGTGAAGAAGACGAAAAACTTCCGGCTCCGTGCTCACCTATTCAACTCCACTGTCCTTCCTGTGGTATGTAGCATACGCCTCAGAGACCGGCGCCATACGAAAGCAGGACGAACACGCCATCCGCCTTGCGCTGCGTGAGACGACATGCTCGCAGTGACACGACTGACGCAAATGAGAGAAGGAATCCAGAGTTCCGAGCTTCATCGACGTCCAAGGATCAGACGCTGTGGCATCGTCGAAAATAAGGTGGGCTAGCCACGTCATGCGCTTCGCAGACACGTTGAATGAGAGCCGTCACCGACTGGATTCCGCGGGACGTCAACAGAACACCAGGAAGCCCATCAACGCGTTGGTCGGACTTATTCATGAAAGCCTTGAACGACCTTTATGAAGCTCTTCGTGTCCTTCGAGCGAGGAGGATTGGAGCACTCTAGCGCACGCCAGGCACGAATGGAGACGCTGCTTACGCCCGCTCGAGCAACTCGATGATCAACGGGACGCAGGTAATATAGGCGACAGCAGTTTTGATGATGATAGATGGACTGTCGTTATTTGTTGTGAAGATGAAGACAGTCTTATAATTGCAATGTAGGAGGGCTCAGAAAAATCAATAATGAAAGAAATCTGGCTTTTCACATACTAAAATACTGCTAAATTGACTGCAGCAAGATAATTTTATTTGACGAATTTACCGAACTTACCGATTTTAACGCAAATATTTTTCGTTAAAAAATGGTCGTTAAAAAATTTACCGTAAAAAAATTAACGCACACCCCTGGCCCGAGCCTCAAAAGACTGCCAAAGACGTCTCTCAACGTGTTTGGGGATTCAGGTAGACGTACCGAAGACGTCATCCGCTAAGCGGGATCATTGAGGGGAACCACTACCAGTAATGGAAGACCGTTTCACTAAGGGTAGAACAGTAATGAGGGACCAATAGATCGCCCTATCATACTATATACTGTACGTGCTGCGAGCCTTTTATACTCCTAAGTAGGGAAGAAAGCTATACAAGTATAGCAGCAAGCTTGATGTGATTGTCCTTAGCTTAGTGATACTGCAACATCGCGCGAAGCGCGCAAGTGCGAGGCACGCCGATAGGCGTGACGGAGCACTTGTACTGTAATAATTAAATTACTAAGTTCAGTGGAGGTCTCATGTCGAGTAGAGCGCATTATCTTCTGACAAGTGCTGCGATTCTGCTGTAGTTGATTTGAATCGTAAAGACGTTCTGAAACCCTAGAAGATTAGACCCTAGAAGATGCTGGAGAAATTTGAAAAGACGCTGTGATAACGTTACAAGGATGAAGAGCGGCTTGACACATTGATCGTTCATGTGTGAACCGCATAATTTGGAGTTCACAGCTCTCGCTACTTCTGCCTAGTCCCCACTGGTGTCACTTATGCAGCGCGGGTTTCACGATTTTCTAAGATGGAAATCCGATCGTACCCGAAAGGATTCGAAGTTTAACCCAAGACCCAAACCCTATAGCATTCCCCAATCTTACCGTATTTGTCCAATTCTTCACAACCAGAAAATCCTTACGAACAGCTTTCATTAGGACAGGTCATTAGAGCTTACTTTAATTACCAGCTAACTACAGCATATATATGGAGCAGATCCCGTCAACAAGGAGAGCTCGTCTCTTTTGTCTCCTTGTTCTTTTTTGCTCGAGTGCTTCATCTGACCCAATTTTTCCCCTAATGATGTTGGTTTATATGACACCAGACGTTCAGCAGCTTAGGGGCCGCCAAACGTCTGGTTGACGACTTTGCGCCGAGTGTAGAACAACCCCAAT
>OX375870.1:12535937-12682524 GCA_947359475.1 Heligmosomoides polygyrus bakeri
CACCCCCCACCCCACCCCCCCCCCCCCGGAGAAGTTTGGTCAAAAAACCTCTTATCGACCTCTAGAGACCTGAAAGTACAATAGTGCCATAATTCTGCTACACCTTCTTTGTTTTGTTAGTTGAGGAGCCAAAACAAAGAGGACATAGCAAAACGATTCATCTCGGTGGTGAATCTCCCACTCCACACCGAGTCTGCCGCAGCTGATCGCTCCGCGCCGCGTCCTTCCCTCCAGCGGCGTCATTCGCCCAATACCGTAACCCGAAATTCCGTCAAATGTGGCGTTTTGAGGCGGGGGAGTATGAATGCGATGCGATGCCGCCGTGCGGCGCGAAAGATCGATAACTATGTCAGCCATTACGCCGCGCCGCGCGGCGGCGCGAATATAAAAGGCGCCTAACCTCTGCTGCAGACTAGAGACGACGAAAAAGTGCGCAGCGGTAGGAGGCGGAGTCTCTGCGTCTCTTACCAACGCGCGCTATTTCGCGAGGCCCTAGGCAATTCTAACTTAATATAGCGGGGTTATAAGGCATTTCCGCAGAAAACGATTATGATATCCGTTCTTCCCATGACAGACTACCCCTAGTAGACCAATTTTAAACAAGATTAAGTGGGGTACCATAAGTACAATAGTACCCGTGATTTTTGACCAACATGGAGACATTGCTATAGAAGTGGTTATAACCTAGCGAAGCCATGGAATTGATAAGTGTACAAAGTAAGAAGGTGGCTTTAGCTGCTGAGTGCACTGTAAGTACATAGGCATCCCTTCTATCTGTAAGGGATATTCACGGTTGCTACAACGACCAGAATCGTGCACATCTTCGATAAAGCATTATTCGCATGAAGCAGAAAAGCAGGTATTTTCAGCGTTTCATAGAAAAAATGCAGTCATGCCATCGAACAGTCGTGGACGACGTGCCCGACATTGACAAGTTCCATATGGATGAAACAACAGAGATAAAGTCACGGTATACCACGGGTGAAGTAGAGCCTTGCAATACAGGGCTCCACCAGCTGGCTCACTTACCGAAATACTCTCAGTGGTGGAAAAGTTTGCCTCCATTTCGCTCAACTCTAGTTGAAATTCAAGAACGGCAATGTCACCATCAAGACGAACAGACTATTTTACAACCACGAGATTCGATCTGCGAAGATGATCCTGGGGTTTCGCAAGCACACTTCAAAGACGAATTTGCACTCGATAAATGGATGCGGTCAATGTTTGACGAGAATTCTCTGTTAGTACAATCCAATGGAACAATTACGTCAGTGAAGGACACCGCTTAGCCGCAATTTTACTGGAAAGTTCGTTCTGAATATAATTTATTCAGCAGCACAAGGCTGACAGTATTATAAAAACCCGACTCTTGACTTCGACACCGTAACTCGGCTGCCGAGGTACTCGCCCCGCGAGCGCGGCAGTACAGATTCCAGATGGAGGGATGCACATGGGCGCGAATGTTTCCATATTTGGTCCACGTGTCAATAATGAGCACACGGTCGCGAGCGAGTCTACAAGCACGATAACGAATTAGACTCCATTTACACTTCCGACGCCGAGCGACGCGACGGCATGTAAAGTGACCAAATTGATCGATCGCATCGCTCAATCAATATGGAAACTATACGTGGCGTCGCGTCGCTCGACGTCGAAGTATAACACGGGGCTTTCACCTGTATCACCTGTCGTCCCGTTGATCATCGACTTGCTCGAGCGGGCGCCAGCAGCGTCTCCATTCGTCCCTGTAGCGTGCCAGAGTGGTCCAATGGATCCTCCTCGCTCGAAGAACACGAAGAGCGTCATATCGGTCGTTCAGGGCTTTCACGAAGAAGTCCGACCAACGCGTTGGTGGGCGTCCCGGTGTTCTCTTGACATCACGCGGAATAGAGTCGGTAACGGCTCTCGTCCAGCGGGTGTCTGCGAAGCGCATTACGTGGCCGGCCCACCTAATTTTCTACAACTTGGCCCACGCGACAGCGTCTCTGATCTTCGAACGTCGGCGAAGCTCGGAACTCCGGAGGCCTTCTCTCACTTGCGTGAGTCGTGTCACTCCGAGCATCGTCCTCTCGATTCCACGCTGCGCGACGCTGATCGCGTGTTCATCCTGCTTTCGTATAGCCCAGGTCTCTGAGGCGTATGTTAGGGCAGGAAGAACGGTAGAGTCGAATAGGTGGGCACGGAGTCGGACGTTCTTCGTCTTCTTCGCGACTTCTTCGACGCTCTTGAAAGCTCCCCAAGCCGCTCGTTTCCTTCTGCTCAGCTCCGGCGCTAGGTCGTTGGCCATATTGACTTCGCGACCCAGATACACGTAGCTGGAGCATTCGGAGATGTTCGTTCCGTTGAGCGAGAATGGGGCATCAGAAACTTGCCCGTTCCTCATGAACATCGTCTTCGTAAGTTTCAGCTGCCTCATGAACATCGTCTTCGTAAGTTTCAGCTGCAGTCCAACATTCCCACATACACGATCAAAGTCGGCCAGCATTCGCTCCGCCTGGCTGATGCTCGGTGTTATGAGTACGATGTCGTCAGCGAAACGAAGATGGCGCAGCTGCTGGCCGTCGACCTTCACTCCCATGTCTTCCCATTCTAGTTCGCGCATGACGTTTTCGAGGGTGGCGCTGAAGAGCTTCGGGGATATGGTATCCCCTTGCCGAACACCTCTCCTTACGTCGATGACGACGTCGTTGTAGAATGGTGAGATCTTGGTCGTGAATCCACTGTACAGCTCTCGAAGGACTCTGTTGTACGGAGTAGGAACGCCCTGAGTGAGCAGGGCTTCGAGGACCGCTTCAGTCTCGACGGAGTCGAATGCCTTCTTCAGGTCGATGAACGTAAGGCACAGCGGCAGCTTATACTCTCGCAACACTTCGATGAGCTTCGTAATGGTGTGTATGTGGTCGATCGTGCTGAATCCTCTCCGAAATCCTGCTTGCTCGCATGGCTGTCCTTCGTCCAGCGTTCTGCTGATCCTATTCAGGATGACTCGAGTGAACAGCTTGTACACTACGGACAGCAGGCAGATCGGGCGGTAGTTGCCAATGTCGTGCACGTCTCCCTTCTTGTGTAGCAAGACGGTCTTGCTGGTCTTCCACTGAGATGGAACCTTACACTCCGGCAGGTATCGTGTGAAGAGCCGCGCCAGGGTGTTGATGAGCGCAGGCGGGAGGTTCTTCAGGTGTTCGGGTGTGATCCTGTCAGGGCCGGGTGCTGTACGTTTCTTCACCGACGAGACGCGGTGTCGGATCTCGGAATGAAGAACAGAGGGAACGACGTATCCATCCTGCGGAAGATTGCATGGGGGCAGGTGGACGTGGCTATCGAAGAGATCGGAGTAGAAGTCGTGGATGACCTTCTCCATGGTCCTTCTGGAAGAGGTGACGGTTCCGTCAGGACGTCGGAGAGCGGTCATCTTGGCCTGAAAGTTGGCGAAGTTCCGGCGGGCATTGCGGATGCTCAACCCTGCCTCTGCTGCTTCAGCCAACACTTCAGCCCTTCTCTCCTTGAGATCTTCCTTTATCGCCGCTCTGCATAGCTTCGCAAGCTCGGACGTCAGCTGGTCAAGCAATACTTGCGATTGAAGATGATGTGGTCAATCTCGTTGTGGAACTGGCCACCGGGGATACCCAGGTCGCAGAGAGGGAGGCTTCTGGAACTGTGAGTTTCCATGGATGGTCTTGGTCGACATGATAAACTTAGACAGCCTTTCACCTTGCTCGTTCCACTCCAAACCGTGGGTTCCGATGTGAAGTTCTTCCGGCGACCTTCGCGGTCCCATCTTGGCGTTGAAGTCGCCGACGATCACCTTGTAGAAGGTGCGATCTTCCTTATAGAACTTCTCCAGCTCCACGTAGAATGCTTCGATCTCTTCGTCGTCGTAGTCGGATGTTGGGGCATACGCGACGAATACAGTCAACGCTGGCACGGAGCCACATCGCCTCAGTCGCAGACGTCCGATTCGGGTTGTCAGAGACTCGTACGAATCGATGTTCATGGCCAAGTGCGTGTTGACGAGGACACCAACGCCGCCTACTCCCCTGCTGTCGCATGTTCCGAGGAACAGTTCTTCTCCGGAGTCGTAGGCGGCATGTAGGGGGTGGTGTCTTCTCGTCTCGGTCAGTCCGATGACGTCGTACTTGATCTTCCTGGCTTGCATCATGATGCAAACACGGGGCCTTACGAAATCTAAAGGGGCGGAGACGGCCCACATCACGCTGAGGCCTGTTGCATTCACGCGTTTAGAAGGTTACAATGAAGCCTTTGCGAGAAATTATATGAAGGAATGATTTTTTTAGGAGGAGTGAAGGAGGTAATCACGACTCATATCCTCCAAGCAGATAACTTCTCGAACCACACTCCAGAGCTGTCTAAGGATGAACGAAAACTCTCTCCCCTCTCTTTAATTTTCGAAGCTTGATGGACAACTGAATGTCCTCATAATGATCATAGCAGAGGTCTACTAAGTTCCTAAGATCTTCGCTGCCGTCTTTGCGACAGTGGAGTGACAAGAATCGACACATAGCCAGTCAGTGTAGATATTCTAATGGTAAGACGGCTGGTCGAAAAGCTAAGAAACTTAATTGGGATGAAGAATGTTGGTCATGTGTGTCTCAATTCCGATCCATGAGTTTATGAACACTTTCTCTCAACGGTAAGATCTTCTGTTAATGAAGAGTGCATGAAGCATCTCACAAATCACAAAAACGTTAACTCAATACCATAGCCAGGCGCTCGGGGAGGGTGGAGGCTACCCTGTAGGGCAACAATATACAGGGTCTTGTGTTGTACGACTAGGTCATTTCTGATGTGATTCGACATATATATGCCTTCCAACCAGGACGGATAACCACTGAGTACATGGTGACCCCATCCCCCGAGTCAATTTGTGCCTATAGTAATGTGCCATATGTTACCCAAGATCTTGGCTTACCTACACACGCCTCGAAAGAACTTCTCGGAATACCTGAAAATGCTCAGGACTCAATTTCTGGCCTTAAGCACAGAAAATAAGGGCTTGGTGCCTGGTGCAAAAGCTACCATCACGCACAGGCATCTCGATTAAATGTAAATATGATAGACCTGTCCATATCCCTGGTTAAGATGCTCGGAGCACTCCGCATACTGATACAGGATACCAACGAAGCTATGAAACAATTGTTTTCCGAGATCTCTTCGAATTTTGGCCTCTAGATGCTTCCATTGTTGAGGCAGCCTTCATCAGGTACCTGCCAAGCCTACCATCTAACAGACTCATCTTCTGGAGGGGATCCAGCCGCTATAAACTCCTTGAATGAGGTCGATTTAAAAATCTACAAACATCCTTCGCACCACTGCGCTAACGAGGAAGATCAAGGTGGTGACCGTGGAGTTTCTCAAAGCGACCTATATAGGGTTGTAGGGCGTTGACTGGGAAGCACAATAGCTGTTTTCAAATTTACTGCGGACCTCTCGGTAGGTTAAAATGACAAAAAACTGTACCGCTTCAGTACTGACCGATAACGCAAAACTTATGCTTAGAATACCCTTGTCGTGCTCAGAAATTATCCTGCAGAAGGTTTGGAGCTTCAATCATTGCTAGAACGCGGGAATTGATAAATTGCTAGTTGAAGCGAGAAGGCGCATTCACAGTAGGCGTTCACCAGCAGGACCCTAGCGAGTGGGTGGCAAAGTGGATAGTGCGGTGGACTTGCGAGAGGGTGGTCAAGGGATCGGTTCTGGAAGTGTGTCTATGCATTGCCAGCAGCGGTTTTTGCATTTTTACCAGTGTATATCAATATCTAATATAATACCTATTCGACAAAGGCTAGCTTGGCTCTCATCCTGCAAGAGATTAGAAAGGGGTTGACACGCGAACACTGAATCCTGCCGAGACCAAAATGCACTCTACACTAATAAAACTGTACAAACACACTAGCAATGCACAAACCACCTCCGGGAACCGATCCCTTGACCACCCTCTCGCAAGTCCACCGCGCTAAGCAGTCGGCCATCCAGTCGCTGGGGGTATGCTAGTGAACGCCTCCCGTGAATGCGCCTTCTGGCTTCTACTAGGAATTTATCAAATCCCGCGTTCTAGCAATGGTTGAAGCTTCAAACTTTCTGCAGGATTATTTCTGAGCACGACAAGGGTATTCCAGGCATAAGTTTTGCGTTATCGGCCCGCACTGAAACGGTACAGTTTTTTTCCCTTTTTGACATACCCAGAGGTCCGCAGGAAATTTGGAAACCACTATGATGCTTCTCAGACAACGTCCTACAATCCTATATAGGTCGCTTTGAGAAACTCCACGGTCACCTCTTTGACCTTACTGGTAAGTTAAGGCCCAGTGTTACATCACACATGACCCTCAGAGCAAAGTACAGAAACTTCGGCCTAGGAGGAAGATCCGTTCGTCCCAACATGTACCCCTCACCACTGCGCGGATACTTCAAAATATCATGAATGTAGGATGCTCGAAGCGCGGTCGACATCCACTTCAAACTGTGCGATTACGTCACGAGTTTAAAGGACCGATCGCGCCCCAATCGGACGCCGGGTTACTGTGTCAAAGTCAGGAGTCTGATTTTTATAATACTGTATGAGGTTGTCCAACCGCATCGAGATAGTTCTGTCTAAATGACCCGACTTACATTCGCCAATATTTTTGGAGATTCACTACCTTGAAAGGTAGGCGTCCAACCCTTTGCTTGTTCAACATCTCACTAGTAAGTTCATTTAAAAAATCAACAGGCCTATTGGTGGTTATGATTATTCAGGTTCCAAAGAAGCGTAGGAAACGCCGCGCCCGCAAGTCATGGACTGAAGAGGAGCTTGAAGTATGTTGTCATGTCTTTCGATCTTGATTAATTGCTTCAATATGCAGAAATATTAAAAATATTATTATTAAATAAGGAACGTTGACAAAACTTTGAGAAGGATGTATTCTCAACCAGTGGGCTCCACGAGTCTTGTAATCGCTGGCTGGCTAACAGATAAGTATTTCAAGCTGAAATTCCTGCTGGGTATTTTGGCACGTTTACCCTTGTTGTTAACGTGCGAAAAAAGGTACGGACGAGTTCTCGCGCGCGGCGGGAATTTAAAAGGGAAAACTTGCTCCTCCGCAGCTGTCAGAGACGGTGGCACGAAAAACACGAGGATTGCTAAGTGATGCAAAAAGGACCAACTCCGTACCGTCTCACCTTTCATTGGAGCGCGCCAACTTACAGGGTCAGTGCAGGCGATCCTAACTGCTTACCTAGCCTTCTGGTTGGTGAGAACGTAGATGTGGTTGTGATGTACTTTTTTCCAGCGTCTAATAGTGATAGAAAGAAGGTAATTACAGAGAGGGATCACGTTGCTCATTCCTTAAAACAATTTCTACGTGGTAGTAATACTACGGAGTTCCTGGAAGATAGTAACTCAAGGTGACTGAAATAAGTGATAGCAACTTGCGCCATAACCCAGAGGATACTACCACAACAACATATTTACCCTTCCTTAAATGTCTCCCATTGCCAGACGCCATTGCATATGGAACACTCCTCACCAATAGCAGAGCGTGTCAGATGGGCCCATGCGAAGCATACATTGGGGTTAGCCTGGTGGGTTGGCGCTCCAATGGGAAATGAGAAGTTAAGAAGCCGGACCTGTTCACACTTCGCGACAGCTGCGACAAGAGCGATACGAGCGAAGCGCTCGCAGCGTGCGAAGCGCGATGAAGTATGAACAAGCGACTAGAGCGACAAGAGCAAGTGGAGCGACAGCGCAGGCGCTCAAGTATGGACACTTTTCGGCGGCGGTCGCTCAGCTTCAATCGATATGCATGTTATGCACGGGCGACGAGTCGCTCTTGTCGCGAAGTATGAACAGACCCTTAGCAATCATCTAGAAACACCCTCCCCCTTCTCCGCCCCGTGCAATCCGACTGGGTCAGGACTTCGCGATGGTGCGCGCTTGCGCACAGTGCAGTGGAGCTGACGACGCGGCGTCGTTCGCTGGCTTAGCAGCTTCGAGGGGACAGGAATCACGTAATACAGTGCCGACTTGACGTAATCCGAAATTAGGCGTGTGTTTTGCATTCGCGATACGCCGTATTTCACGGTAAATACTAAAGGCCCCCCGCAGACTTTTGCGGCGTCGCCGCTGCCCTATGCTTAACCATAGGGCAGAGACGCAGAGCTTGCCGCCAGCGGCGCTGCTGGGCGGCGCCGCTGGCCGGCCGGCGGCACTGGCGGCACCGGCGGCGTCGCTGGCGGAAATGACTTGAATCATTCCACCCGGCGGCGCCGCTCCAGCGTCTGTCTGTCTGCGCTCTGCGCTCTGCCCTTTCGCGGCGGGATCCAGAGCGGAGACGGTCGATGCGGGCGCGCGATCGTCATCGGAGCGCGTTATTGTTAAGCACCAGTCGGTCCCGACTAGAAACAGTACAGTACCTCGCCGTCACCGCTCCCACTGATGATGAGTCAAGCCGCTCGCCGCAGAAGTCTGCGGGGGCCTTAAGGAAAGGCAGTTTGCAAGAGATGTTACGAAACTGAGGCACGGTAAGCGATAAGGAAATGCACTTTGGAATCGGTCTTACGATCCATGGTTGTGAAATTATTACTGAGTGTATGTGCCACACAGCCATTTTGCTCATATAGCCCTCTTAAGATTTTTTTAAGGAATCACATCCACTTCGACGTTGTTATTCCATGAGTTTGGTTCAAAATATCAGATTTAAGCAGGTACCTCCGCAGCTCAGAGCTAATTTTAATGAGAGCTAAAAGAATCTACACGCTCTTGGTGATAATGTCTAAGGGTAGAGTTTCACGATTATGAAATGGAAGGCTTCCAGGGATGAGACATGGGAGTTGGAGTTGACTTCATCATTGGTTCAATAAGTGGCCTTAGGGAAGCGAAAGCTTCTTTTCTTGCTTATCAGCCACTTGTCTCTCCAGGAAATGCAGGGGAATGGATGGTGAAACGACATGTTGTGGCCTCCCCAAAATTGGGTTGCACCAATTCTTTTTGTCCTAAGAATTGTAGCGATTGTGGAAGCAATATGCCACCCATAGGGACAACTAGGGTGGTCGAGTCAGAATCACCGATTTGGCTCAAACTTCGCCTAGGGCGGTTTTTGAGATGATGAACACGAATCCGACGCTCGTTTCACCGAATACGGCCGGAGACCACCCATATCGACAGCTAGGGTGGTCGAGTCAGAATCACCGATTTGGCTCAAACTTCGCCTAGGGCGGTTTTTGAGATGCTGAACACGAATCCGACGCTCGTTTCACCGAATACGGCCGGAGACCACCCATATCGACAGCTAGGGTGGTCGAGTCAGAATCACCGATTTGGCTCAAACTTCGCCTAGGGCGGTTTTTGGGATGCTGAACACAATTCCGACGCCCGCTTTACCGAATACAGCGCGTTGCAGTAGGTACAGGAAAATGAGGGTGGTCAGTCATCTCATTCTCGAAATAACAGGTAATGATTCAAGTGCACTCACATCAAATTTCTGATTTTTATAACGGTGCTCAGCAAAGATTTTTGTCGGTGGTAATACCTGTTCAACAATACAAAAATAGTGGATCGATTGTTACTGGTAAATTTTGAGGCGCGATGTCGTATCTCACTTTCTCGCGCACGCTATCACGCGCGCTATGCGTGACTTTCACATGCAGGGCGTGTATGTTATTAATGATAAACGAACTGAAGACAGTCTTATTACTTATAATCAACATTCTAAGCAGCCACACTAGGCGAAGTTTGTTGTTGTGGATATGGGTGGCCTTCGGCTGTATTCGGTGAGACGAACCTCGGATTCGTGTTCAGCATCCCAAATAACCCCTACGGTAATGTTTGGGTCACGGTATATCGTGTCGTGAGGGGCTTGGTCAGACACGACAGACACGCGAAAATCGCTCTGGTCGTCAACGCGTTAAAAAATGCAAGTAATATTAGGCTGGCCGGAAAGTCATGAAATAAAGAAATCTTTTGTATTCATCCATAGTTTTCTAAATACAAACTAGGAGTCAACAACACATTCATCATAGAGCGGTATAACCCTATACCATCTGTTCGGCGCTGATTCGTCCAGAAATCAGCTGGTTGCGACTTGAAAAAGTTGTCGACTGCCATTTTGAGGTCATACCTTTTAAATTTGTTCCTCTTAAGTGATGCGTTAGCGGTTCAAACAGATGGTAGTACAATGGCACAAGATACGGCGAATACTCTGGATGGTCTACCGAACGCCATCCGGCTATCTTCTCACAGATTGTCGATGCGTGTGGGCGCGCGTTGTTGTACAACAGGTGGACACTTGATTTTTTCGTTTTTTCTCGCAATGCATCGACCAATTTCTGAAGTTGATTAACGTATATGGAAGCGGTGACAGCCTTACCAGCAGCCAGCAGCTCATAGTAGATTGGGTCTTTCGCATCTCACCAAACGCAAGATAATGCCTCCGTTGATACGCGTCTGCTTCGGCTGAACTGGTGATTCTGCATCGCGTGGGAGCCAGAGGCGCGAATGCGCTGTTATCGTAGACTATCCAGCTCTAATTTTCGGTCGGTAGATCCTCAAGAAATTCATTTCAATGCGGCTGCACGAGGAGTGGCTGGTAGATGTTCATTCGCAATTGCTTATGTGCCTCGGTCAGCCGATGACGGATCCATCTTGTCAAAGCTTTTCGGTAGCCGAGGTCACGGAGATGCAGCTCGGTGGTGGAGTGGGTGCAGCCGAGGGTTGTTGTCAGTTTCCGCATAGTGGTTCTAGTTTAAATAAGATAGCGGGCTGCAATCCACCATCATCGATAGCAGAAAGTCGTCCACTGCGCTCTCTTCAAGGATCATATCTTCTGAATCAAAGCGAGTGAACCAACGATGCACTGTGGTGCGGTTTACAGTCCCCTCTCCAAATCATCATCATCATCATCATCATCATTTTCATTAGCGTCTGTCCCGCTTGACAGCAGGGTCCGCTCTTCTGGTATGGTGACGCCAATTCTTCCGATCAAATCCTTGATCAGAGTGCACACCAGCTATCTTTAAGTCCAGGTGCAACGTACCTAGCAAACGTTGCTTCGGGCGACTTCTGGGCCGCTTTCCACGTACCCCAAGGTTTAGGTTCACGAACGGTATCATCGTTAGCACGAAGGACGTGGTTGTACCATCGTAGACGAGCTTCGCGCAGCTTGTCGGATATTGGCACGACACCGAACCATTGTCGTATGGTGTCGTTGCAAACGCGGTCCAAACGCGTAACTCCGACTGTCCACCGTAGCATTTTCGCTTCCATTACAGTCCCTTCTCCAAATGCATCGGTGATATTGGAGGCCGTTGTGCTTGTGTTGGAGCCTCGGCACCATTCGTAGAGGATGATCATTCGAAGCTGTTGTTGGATAATATGTTCGACATGTCTCCAAAACGACGCGCACGAGCCCCTATGTACTAAGATGGTGAAAGCTTCTGGAACCTTCTACACGATCCTCACTGACCCAGGATTTTCGCAGGATTTTGAACTTTTTTTCCAGAAAATTCTGATGTTTTTAAAATTTTGTTTCAAGACTTTTCGGCCAGTCTAATAATTAGAGGTTCTGGAATTGCTGCTGGTGAAGAATTTGGAGCTGTTTGACGCTCATGAGAAAGTAAAAGGTAGCTAAAGTTCTACAAATGGGCAAGGTTGCGCATTGCACTAGTCTGCAACCTTGCATTTCAGACTCGATTGATACCGGGCTGAATGCCTGTTACAATCGTTACTACGTGGCAGCATTAACTTGCGCTGTGCTTCTTTGAAAATTTAAAACCTGATAATTACGTGAAAGACACGTAACATGTGAGTTTAATGATTGCACAATTTGCCGTTCTCGCTATCGCTCTAATAACGTCTCCCACATATCTCAGCCCATACAAAGAATCATGCCCTGCTCTAGGCTTCCCTTCAAGAAGAAGTTTATCCTGAAGTGCTAAAAAATCGAAAATATGGTCGTCGAAGTGCAGAGGCAATTCGGCGACTAGTTCTCTAAAGCACCACAAGCACCACCCCGCCCCTTCACTATTCACAATAAATCGAGTCAGAAATGCACGGTTTCAAGCGGGGGCATGACGCGATCTTGATTATTAGCATGCCACAGAAATCTCGTTACCTGTGCTTTAATGTGTGAGTCCTAAGCAGTTCCATAAGTTTCCCTAAAAGCAATGTTAGAACCTTTCAATTTGTACCTACATTTTTAATGTCCCCCACATTTCCCCAAGCGATAGTGTGATTAATCGAAACGATCACTCCTTGAAAGAATATAGCAAGTATTCAAGAGATCTGGTGTAAAACGCAAAACTTAAGGCGAGTGAAGCAATCCATACCCTCATATGTCAGAAGATTTCTATTATCTAAAGTTTTCATATGAGCCCTTAACTTCTTCAGCACCCTTACTGTGAGCAACGTCATCGTCACCTTTCTAACATTGTATACATTTTTTGAGACACTGTGCATTTGCTTTGACGAAATGATGTTCTCTCCCAAAACGCTAGTTGCGCCCGAATGATTATTCCAGCATTCGAATTCGAATAATTGAAAAAATGCGATTTTCGAATGTATTCGAAGCCGATTGCTCGAGAAACGCGATTTTTGAATGTATTGGATTTTCGAATGTTCGAAAATAGTCGCTGTTCGAATATATTCGGTTATTCGAAATTTTTGCGAGAGCACAACTATAGAACAGACCCATAGACCAATGTGTGTGTGTCAGCGACTATGGACTGCGTCCTTTCGGCTAGCGCAGAAGAACGAAAGCAGCTGAATTGGACACGTTGTTGACAGAGCTGCTTAGTTGATGTCCTCTTGAAGGGTGAAGAAGTGGGTTGTTTATTAAATACGAATGGAAATAGGCTCAATCTGTCCCAAGTGACAAAAAATCGTTAAAAAGTGTGTGATGAGAAAAATTCGAAACAAGGATTGAATTGGTCTTACTTATTAAGGCCTATGGTACACTTCGGCGACGCTGTGTCGGCAACGTCCGCGGCAGTGTTGAGGGGCGCTACGCAGTGCGTAGCAACATATAACGTAGGCCTAACCAAAGACGCAGGTGACTGCAAATTTCTAGCCTCCTGGAGTGCGATGCAGTGTAGTTGGAACCTGAGTCTTCAACATGCCGTGATAACGAGTTATTTCTTCATCTATCTGATTCTTCTCTCGTTGCCATTTTCGCTTTCGATTGTTGAATGCAATGTTTGTACAATGTATGAATCACCTGTATCACCTGCCGTCCCGTTGATCATCGAGCTGCTCGAGGGAGCGTCAGCAGTGTGTCTATTCGTCCTTGTCGCATGCCAGAGTACTACAATGGATCCTCCTCGTCTAGTCGCATGCACACTTTGCAGCGGCGGGGTGGCGTTCCACTCCCCGTCCTTTAAACAGAGGCGTGGCAAATGTCTGCGTCTCCATTACCCGCTGCCCGTTGTAAGGTGTGCATGCGGCTTTTCCTGCCTATAACGTCAATAGCCGTCCCTGTCGTCAACAGTCGTGCCAAGAAGGGTTCTGTAAAGGCCACCACACACTTCTGCAGCATCGCCGCGGAACTATCCTTAACTATAGGTCAGGAAGGCAGAGATCGCCGCCGGCGGCGTCCGTGCCCTATGGCCTCTGTTATACCACCGCTCACCCCGAGCAATCCCTAATGATATACTCCCATAACGAGTGCGCGGCGCGATGTGGAAGTATATCATCAAGAGTTTCTGTCTTCCGCTGGTCAGCTCGGAGTGAACGATGGTATAAGATAGGCATATCCGTACCATAGCGGCGAGCGGCGTTGCCGCAGAAGTGTGTTGGGGCCTTAAAGGTGAATATCGTGGAAAAGGTTTCTGTCTTCCGCTGGTCAGCAGCATTGGAATGCTAAAAAAATCCCTTGGCTCGTTTAGAACGGAAATTCTTTTAGCAGTATGAACATGTCTCCAGCCTAGCCGCACTTCGAAACAGTTAGTGCAAAATCCCTCGGGTTAGTAATCGTATGAAATAAAACAGAAATCGAATCAGTGAAGCAGCCGTTCTACACACATACACACAGCTCTGTAGTGCTACAAGAACAATACTATCCTTAATTGTCACGAAATGTTTTAGGAACTTGAAGATGCACTCTTGAAGGAGCTTGGTATAACCAGCTGCGATGACAACGACGCAAAATCCGTGAGTTTAGTTTAACAAACAGTTCTGTTCAATGCAGAAGAAAAGATTGTGTGAAGCAAACTTTGCCGGCTATCAGTGGTTCAAATCGTGTTCTATCTGGGTCTTCATAAGTACTCCCCAGTCCAAGCTCCATGCAGATTTCGAGCAACGTCTGCCATGGTAGTTCTTTCGAGAATATTCCGAAAACGAGCCGTCGATGACTTGCTAGTGAGAAGTGCAAGGTCTAGAATTTATTTCTTACCCATGAAAATTACCGGAGCAAGCATTTTAATGCGTGAAAGATACGCCACTGTGTGGAGGTAATCGTTTTTTATGATTCCTGAACACTGAGAACTTTCACGACTCCAGAAGTCTAGGAGAGGTTGGAAAAAATTTTCGCCCAAACTTCGCCCCGGGAGGGGAAGGTTATTTGGGGAGCTGATCGCAAATCTGACATCCGTTCTCGTGATTACGCATGAGTGCGTAATTCAGCATTGTCCCATGTTGAGCAGAAAATATTACCCGCGCGAGATGGCGGAGAGTCGTTGGATACACCGCCCTAAGAAAGGGGCGGGGCGAGGGGCGCGCCGAGGACAAGATGTCCGGCTCCCTGCCTTCACATCGAGGAATCGCATTTTTAATCACTTCCCTTGGCCCTGCATCTTTATCCTGAATTGATTTAGTTCTTGAGACAAGAGTCAGAGCTTTGTTCATCGTATTTGGAACAAAAGAGTTTTCAGCTGCAGCGCTAAGGCTTTCTTCAGGTCCCCCCATAGTCTCTAGTTGAGCCAAAAATTTAAAGAATTGTGGTGAAAATTGAAAGCATCTAGAGAGAAGAGCGACGTTCTCCTTTCCTCAACTGCCTCCATAACCGACTGGAAAATGACTTCAGGGGCCGGATTCATCAACGCGAACGGAGGTAAATCTTATCACCCGTTCCCGTTACTATCCGTGAGCGGCTCACTAACCGCGAGTTCTGATTCATCAAACTCGCGGTTAGTAATGGCGTTGTCGTAAAATGACGGCTGTTGTGTGTTGGCCGCAACAACGGCAGCCTCACGCAACAGCCGCCACGGGACGATCGATAAGACGCCGCCGATGCACCACCGCGGAGATGAGTAGATGCAAAAGAAACGATTAGCAACAGCGGGAACTTCAAAAAATACAGTTTTCCAATGGAGTATGCAGTCAGCGAGCCGTTAATTAATTTCGGATCAGCCATACATGCCACATAAATCTAAATGATGACATCGAGGCATTTTGGATTGCTTCTTGGTTTTCACAATGCGAGCCGTCAAACGTTGACAGTGTTGTGATTTGTGTCTCATCCCAGACGAAACTAATTTGCAAATGATGATCTCAAAACAAAGAACAGGCTTGCTCGGAAATCGAATCCTATCCAGCCCCGCCCAAGTGGACAAGTGGTGACTTCTTTGATTTTAGATTAGGTTTTATGTAGAGGTTTATGAGTTGCTATGTCGTGTATGGGAAGAAGAAAGATGGGCAACTATGCATTCAAATTCAATCCGCGCTATCCCATAGAAGTAGAATGCGGGGCCATTTCCAAAATGGATGACTAATTAACGCCTATTCTTCATGCAGAAGTAAGGAAGAATTTCCGAAGGTGCCCGAAGGTCACACTGCCATGTCAGCTGTAGTGAGCCCAAAGTATGAAGACCAGTACAAGGAAGAAATGGGTCAGAATCTTCAAAAGTTCTGCCTCAGATCCACCCTATACCGGCTTCATGAAATACGGGCTCATTAAAACAGCAACACCAACAACACAGTAGGCTTACCTGACAACAATGTTCACTAAGTAGGCGGCGTAGTTTGCAGAGCAAAATACAACACAATAGGATAGAGTAGAATAGAATAGGAAATGGAACAACCTCTAAATCAATACAGATGGCCGAACTGGAATGATGTCACCTGAAACACTCAAAACTGGAGAACGGAAAACAACACATGCCAGAAAAAACGATACACGCAAACGATAACGAGACATACAAAACAGCAAACCCGAAAAAAAACGGAAGGTCACACTGCCATGTCAGCTGTAGTGAGCCCAAAGTATGAAGACCAGTACAAGGAAGAAATGGGTCAGAATCTTCAAAAGTTCCGCCTCAGATCCACCCTATACCGGCTTCATGAGATACAGGCTCATTAAAACAGCAGCATAAATAACACAGAGAAAATTCAGGTGAACGGCATAGGAAAGCAGGCTTACCTGATAATAAGTAGACAGAACAGCATAGAATACAATACAATAGAATAGAATAGGAGGTCGAACAATTGCTCCACCAATACAGCTGACGTCGAAACTGGAGCGATGAGTCCTGAAATACTCGAAATTGGAGAAGGAAAACCAAAATATGCCACACGAAACGATACACCGAAACAAAAACGGCCACACAAACACCACTACAACACGAAAAACGAAACAATACGCTCGCTGGAAAACAATCATCAGCTGTGCGGGCGTTTATCGATCACATGGGAAGGAGCCCAACTCATTGCGACGGGGTCACCGTTTAGCCGTGGAGCGCAACCGCTGCACCCCGGTAGCCGTTACCTGGCACTCCAGCCTAGTAACGGATACGCCGGATCTGGGGCCGGATTTAACTAACCACGTTTTGATGAATCGGCCCAATGGCGGGTTTCGTGGTTAGTTGCGCCACTTACAGCCGGTAAGTGGTTGATGAATCCGGCCCCAGAATTCCCCGAGATGCGCTTCCCAATCGTCCCCTATCAGTTGTTAGATTTTTGGACGATGTCACGCCAATTAACGACGGTTTCGAGGGCAGCAAACTTGTCCAAATAGGGCGGCGCGCGCAGGGCGGGAAGTGGGCGGCGGGCAGCACGGTGTACCGAACGACTGCCCCCCGCGCGAGATACGCCTCTCCGTACCTGGCGCAGGCAATTTGCTGTTGAGCATGGGACAATGAAACATGGGATGTTGCTGCAGCCGAGGAAGCGCAGCTTCCTCCTACTTGACGCAGCGGTACCTTCGTGCGTTTCAGAGCGTTTATATCCAGAAGACGGGTCCCCTGCATCCCGCAATAAGCGTTTGGAGGAAGAACCGCCGTTGTATGACGAGCGGCCGCATTCAGAATCCAGCATTACCCCATGTTGAACGAAAATTTTTACTCGCGCGAGATATGCCTCTGCGTACCTCGCGCGGGCAAAGCTTGCCGTTCAACATTGATGTTGCTGCAGCAGAGGAAGGCTCCGCAGCCTTCTCCTGTGTGACGCAGCGGCAACTGCGCCCGTTTCTGAACGTCCTGATTCCGATTACGTGTCACCGATGTCTGCCGTGAGCATGGGAGGACCACTAAGGGGTGATATAGGAGGAAAGCAAGGAGGATGTCCAGAATGGACCAGGAGATCTATCAGGAGGGAAAGGAACAACTTGAAGGATGGACCAGGACGGGGAAACCAGCAAGAAGAGACCAGTAGAGGAGTCAATAGTGGCAACAATAATGTGGGCCAGGAGTTGGGACCAGGAAGGTCACAGGGGAGGGGCAACAAAGAGAGGGGGGGGGGGGGGTGGGAGCGGGGGCAGACATAACTCCAACGCCGCGTTGGAGTTAGGTGCCGGAGCCAGGGGGGGGGGGGGGGGGGAGACCAGTAAAGGCGGACCAGCAATTAGATCCAGTAGGAGCAAACGAGTGAAGTGAACCTGGCGTCCGCATTCGGAAGACGTGTCAACGATATCGGGTGACGCAAGCTGTTCATCATGAGAACGGCTGCGGAGGAGCAACTTGAAGGCCGGTCTAAGTAGATTCACACATACACACAGCTCTGAAGTGCTACAAGTACAACACCTTCCTTAATTGTCACGAAATATTTTAGGATTCTGAACCGAAGCTTGTTATAGTCAGCGGCGATGACGACGACGCCGGATCCGTGAGTTTACAGCATATACCGTTCCGTTCAATGCAGAGGAAAAGAACGTGTGAAGCAAACTTTGCCGGCTATCAGTGGTTCAAATCGTATTCTATCTGGGTCTTCATAACAACTCCCCCGTCCATGCTCCATGCAGATTTCGAGCAACGTATTCCATGGTAGTTCTTTCGAGAATATTCCGAAAACGAGCCGTCGATGACTTGCTAGTGAGAAGTGCAAGGTCTAGAATTTATTTCTTACCCATGAAAATTACCGGAGCAAGCATTTTAATGCGTGAAAGATACGCCACTGTGTGGAGGAAATCGTTTTTTATGATTCCTGAACACTGAGAACTTTCACGACTCCAGAAGTCTAGGAGAGATTGGAAAAAATTTTCGCCCAAACTTCGCCCCGGGAGGGGAAGGTTATTTGGGGAGCTGATCGCAAATCTGAACATCCGTTCTCGTGATTACGCATGAGTGCGTAATTCAGCATTGTCCCATGTTGAGCAGAAAATATTACCCGCGCGAGATACGCCTCTCCGTACCTGGCGCAGGCAATTTGCTGTTGAGCATGGGACAATGAAACATGGGATGTTGCTGCAGCCGAGGAAGCGCAGCCTCCTCCTACTTGACGCAGCGGCACTTTCGTGCGTTTCAGAGCGTTTATATCCAGAAGACGGGTCCCCTGCATCCCGCAATAAGCGTTTGGAGGAAGAACCGCCGTTGTATGACGAGCGGCCGCATTCAGAATCCAGCATTACCCCATGTTGAACGAAAATTTTTACTCGCGCGAGATATGCCTCTGCGTACCTCGCGCGGGCAAAGCTTGCCGTTCAACATTGATGTTGCTGCAGCAGAGGAAGGCTCCGCAGCCTTCTCCTGTGTGACGCAGCGGTAACTGCGCCCGTTTCTGAACGTCCTGATTCCGATTACGTGTCACCGATGTCTGCCGTGAGCATGGGAGGACCACTAAGGGGTGATATAGGAGGAAAGCAAGGAGGATGTCCAGAATGGACCAGGAGATCTATCAGGAGGGAAAGGAACAACTTGAAGGATGGACCAGGATGGGGAAACCAGCAAGAAGAGACCAGTAGAGGAGTCAATAGTGGCAACAATAATGTGGGCCAGGAGTTGGGACCAGGAAGGTCACAGGGGAGGGGCAACAAAGAGAGGGGGGGGTGGGAGCGGGGGCAGACATAACTCCAACGCCGCGTTGGAGTTAGGTGCCGGAGCCAGGGGGGGGGGGGGGGGAGACCAGTAAAGGCGGACCAGCAATTAGATCCAGTAGGAGCAAACGAGTGAAGTGAACCTGGCGTCCGCATTCGGAAGACGTGTCAACGATATCGGGTGACGCAAGCTGTTCATCATGAGAACGGCTGCGGAGGAGCAACTTGAAGGCCGGTCTAAGTAGATTCACACATACACACAGCTCTGAAGTGCTACAAGTACAACACCTTCCTTAATTGTCACGAAATATTTTAGGATTCTGAACCGAAGCTTGTTATAGTCAGCGGCGATGACGACGACGCCGGATCCGTGAGTTTACAGCATATACCGTTCCGTTCAATGCAGAGGAAAAGAACGTGTGAAGCAAACTTTGCCGGCTATCAGTGGTTCAAATCGTATTCTATCTGGGTCTTCATAACAACTCCCCCGTCCATGCTCCATGCAGATTTCGAGCAACGTATTCCATGGTAGTTCTTTCGAGAATATTCCGAAAACGAGCCGTCGATGACTTGCTAGTGAGAAGTGCAAGGTCTAGAATTTATTTCTTACCCATGAAAATTACCGGAGCAAGCATTTTAATGCGTGAAAGATACGCCACTGTGTGGAGGAAATCGTTTTTTATGATTCCTGAACACTGAGAACTTTCACGACTCCAGAAGTCTAGGAGAGATTGGAAAAAATTTTCGCCCAAACTTCGCCCCGGGAGGGGAAGGTTATTTGGGGAGCTGATCGCAAATCTGAACATCCGTTCTCGTGATTACGCATGAGTGCGTAATTCAGCATTGTCCCATGTTGAGCAGAAAATATTACCCGCGCGAGATACGCCTCTCCGTACCTGGCGCAGGCAATTTGCTGTTGAGCATGGGACAATGAAACATGGGATGTTGCTGCAGCCGAGGAAGCGCAGCCTCCTCCTACTTGACGCAGCGGCACTTTCGTGCGTTTCAGAGCGTTTATATCCAGAAGACGGGTCCCCTGCATCCCGCAATAAGCGTTTGGAGGAAGAACCGCCGTTGTATGACGAGCGGCCGCATTCAGAATCCAGCATTACCCCATGTTGAACGAAAATTTTTACTCGCGCGAGATATGCCTCTGCGTACCTCGCGCGGGCAAAGCTTGCCGTTCAACATTGATGTTGCTGCAGCAGAGGAAGGCTCCGCAGCCTTCTCCTGTGTGACGCAGCGGTAACTGCGCCCGTTTCTGAACGTCCTGATTCCGATTACGTGTCACCGATGTCTGCCGTGAGCATGGGAGGACCACTAAGGGGTGATATAGGAGGAAAGCAAGGAGGATGTCCAGAATGGACCAGGAGATCTATCAGGAGGGAAAGGAACAACTTGAAGGATGGACCAGGATGGGGAAACCAGCAAGAAGAGACCAGTAGAGGAGTCAATAGTGGCAACAATAATGTGGGCCAGGAGTTGGGACCAGGAAGGTCACAGGGGAGGGGCAACAAAGAGAGGGGGGGGGGGTGGGAGCGGGGGCAGACATAACTCCAACGCCGCGTTGGAGTTAGGTGCCGGAGCCAGGGGGGGGGGGGGGGGGGGGGGGGGGGAGACCAGTAAAGGCGGACCAGCAATTAGATCCAGTAGGAGCAAACGAGTGAAGTGAACCTGGCGTCCGCATTCGGAAGACGTGTCAACGATATCGGGTGACGCAAGCTGTTCATCATGAGAACGGCTGCGGAGGAGCAACTTGAAGGCCGGTCTAAGTAGATTCACACATACACACAGCTCTGAAGTACTACAAGTACAACACCTTCCTTAATTGTCACGAAATATTTTAGGATTCTGAACCGAAGCTTGTTATAGTCAGCGGCGATGACGACGACGCCGGATCCGTGAGTTTACAGCATATACCGTTCCGTTCAATGCAGAGGAAAAGAACGTGTGAAGCAAACTTTGCCGGCTATCAGTGGTTCAAATCGTATTCTATCTGGGTCTTCATAACAACTCCCCCGTCCATGCTCCATGCAGATTTCGAGCAACGTATTCCATGGTAGTTCTTTCGAGAATATTCCGAAAACGAGCCGTCGATGACTTGCTAGTGAGAAGTGCAAGGTCTAGAATTTATTTCTTACCCATGAAAATTACCGGAGCAAGCATTTTAATGCGTGAAAGATACGCCACTGTGTGGAGGAAATCGTTTTTTATGATTCCTGAACACTGAGAACTTTCACGACTCCAGAAGTCTAGGAGAGATTGGAAAAAATTTTCGCCCAAACTTCGCCCCGGGAGGGGAAGGTTATTTGGGGAGCTGATCGCAAATCTGAACATCCGTTCTCGTGATTACGCATGAGTGCGTAATTCAGCATTGTCCCATGTTGAGCAGATATTACCGCGCGAGATACGCCTCTCCGTACCTGGCGCAGGCAATTTGCTGTTGAGCATGGGACAATGAAACATGGGATGTTGCTGCAGCCGAGGAAGCGCAGCCTCCTCCTACTTAGACGCAGCGGCACTTTCGTGCGTTTCAGAGCGTTTATATCCAGAGAAGACGGGTCCCCTGCATCCCGCAATAAGCGTTTGGAGGAAGAACCGCCGTTGTATGACGAGCGGCCGCATTCAGAATCCAGCATTACCCCATGTTGAACGAAAATTTTTACGTCGCGCGAGATATGCCTCTGCGTACCTCGCGCGGGTAAAGCTTGCCGTTCAACATTGATGTTGCTGCAGCAGAGGAAGGCTCCGCAGCCTTCTCCTGTGTGACGCAGCGGTAACTGCGCCCGTTTCTGAACGTCCTGATTCCGATTACGTGTCACCGATGTCTGCCGTGAGCATGGGAGGACCACTAAGGGGTGATATAGGAGGAAAGCAAGGAGGATGTCCAGAATGGACCAGGAGATCTATCAGGAGGGAAAGGAACAACTTGAAGGATGGACCAGGATGGGGAAACCAGCAAGAAGAGACCAGTAGAGGAGTCAATAGTGGCAACAATAATGTGGGCCAGGAGTTGGGACCAGGAAGGTCACAGGGGAGGGGCAACAAAGAGAGGGGGGGGGGGGGTGGGAGCGGGGGCAGACATAACTCCAACGCCGCGTTGGAGTTAGGTGCCGGAGCCAGGGGGGGGGGGGGGGGGGGGAGACCAGTAAAGGCGGACCAGCAATTAGATCCAGTAGGAGCAAACGAGTGAAGTGAACCTGGCGTCCGCATTCGGAAGACGTGTCAACGATATCGGGTGACGCAAGCTGTTCATCATGAGAACGGCTGCGGAGGAGCAACTTGAAGGCCGGTCTAAGTAGATTCACACATACACACAGCTCTGAAGTGCTACAAGTACAACACCTTCCTTAATTGTCACGAAATATTTTAGGATTCTGAACCGAAGCTTGTTATAGTCAGCGGCGATGACGACGACGCCAGATCCGTGAGTTTACAGCATATACCGTTCCGTTCAATGCAGAGGAAAAGAACGTGTGAAGCAAACTTTGCCGGCTATCAGTGGTTCAAATCGTATTCTATCTGGGTCTTCATAACAACTCCCCCGTCCATGCTCCATGCAGATTTCGAGCAACGTATTCCATGGTAGTTCTTTCGAGAATGTTCCGAAAACGAGCCGTCGATGACTTGCTAGTGAGAAGTGCAAGGTCTAGAATTTATTTCTTACCCATGAAAATTACCGGAGCAAGCATTTTAATGCGTGAAAGATACGCCACTGTGTGGAGGTAATCGTTTTTTATGATTCCTGAGACCGTCTTGCTGTACAAGAAGGGAGACGTGCACGACATTGGCAACTATCGCCCGATCTGCCTGCTGTCGGTAGTCTACAAGCTGTTCACTCGAGTCATCCTGAATAGGATTAGTAGAACGCTGGACGAAGGACAGCCATGCGAACAAGCAGGATTTCGGAGAGGATTCAGCACGATCGACCACATACACACCATTACGAAGCTCATCGAAGTGTCGCGAGAGTACAAGCTGCCGCTTTGCCTTACGTTCATTGACCTGAAGAAGGCATTCGACTCCGTCGAGACTGAAGCGGTTATGGAAGCCCTGCTCACCCAGGGCGTTCCTACTCAGTACATCAGAGTCCTTCGAGAGCTGTACAGTGGATTCACGACCAAGATCTCACCATTCTACAACGACGTCTTCATTGACGTGAAGAGAGGGGTTCGACAAGGGGATACCATATCCCCGAAGCTCTTCAGCGCCACCCTCGAAAACGTCATGCGCGAACTAGAATGGGATGACATGGGAGTGAAGGTCGACGGCCGGCAACTGCACCATCTTCGCTTCGCTGACGACATCGTGCTCATAACACCGAGCATCACTCAGGCGGAGCGAATGCTGGCCGACTTCGATCGTGTATGTGGAAGCGTTGGACTGCAGCTGAATCTTACGAAGACGATGTTCATGAAGAACGGATGGGTTTCTGATGCCCCATTCTCGCTCAACGGAACGAACATCTCCGAATGCTCCAGCTATGTGTATCTGGGTCGCGAAGTCAACATGGCCAACGACCTAGCACCAGAGCTGAGCAGGAGGAAACGAGCGGCTTGGGGAGCTTTCAAGAGCGTCGAAGAAGTCGTGAAGAAAACGAAGAACGTCCGACTCCGTGCCCACCTATTCGACTCCACTGTTCTTCCTGCCCTAACATACGCCTCAGAGACCTGGGCTATACGAAAGCAGGATGAACACGCGATCAGCGTCGCGCAGCGTGGAATCGAGAGGACGATGCTCGGAGTGACACGACTCACGCAAGTGAGAGAAGGTCTCCGGAGTTCCGAGCTTCGCCGACGTTCGAAGATCAGAGACGCTGTCGCATGGGCCAAGTCGTCGAAAATTAGGTGGGCCGGCCACGTAATGCGATTCGCAGACACCCGCTGGACGAGAGCCGTCACAGACTGGATTCCGCGGGATGTCAAAAGAACACCAGGACGCCCACCAACGCGTTGGTCGGACTTCTTCGTGAAAGCCCTGAACGACCGATATGACGCTCTTCGTGTCCCTCGAGCGAGGAGGATCCATTGGACCACTCTGGCACGCGACAGGGACGAATGGAGACGCTGCTGGCGCCCGCTCGAGCAAGTCGATGATCAACGGGACGACAGGTGATACAGGTGATGATTCCTGAACACTGAGAACTTTCACGACTCCAGAAGTCTAGGAGAGATTGGAAAAAATTTTCGCCCAAACTTCGCCCCGGGAGGGGAAGGTTATTTGGGGAGCTGATCGCAAATCTGAACATCCGTTCTCGTGATTACGCATGAGTGCGTAATTCAGCATTGTCCCATGTTGAGCAGAAAATATTACCCGCGCGAGATACGCCTCTCCGTACCTGGCGCAGGCAATTTGCTGTTGAGCATGGGACAATGAAACATGGGATGTTGCTGCAGCCGAGGAAGCGCAGCCTCCTCCTACTTGACGCAGCGGCACCTTCGTGCGTTTCAGAGCGTTTATATCCAGAAGACGGGTCCCCTGCATCCCGCAATAAGCGTTTGGAGGAAGAACCGCCGTTGCATGACGAGCGGCCGCATTCAGAATCCAGCATTACCCCATGTTGAACGAAAATTTTTACTCGCGCGAGATATGCCTCTGCGTACCTCGCGCGGGCAAAGCTTGCCGTTCAACATTGATGTTGCTGCAGCAGAGGAAGGCTCCGCAGCCTTCTCCTGTGTGACGCAGCGGTAACTGCGCCCGTTTCTGAACGTCCTGATTCCGATTACGTGTCACCGATGTCTGCCGTGAGCATGGGAGGACCACTAAGGGGTGATATAGGAGGAAAGCAAGGAGGATGTCCAGAATGGACCAGGAGATCTATCAGGAGGGAAAGGAACAACTTGAAGGATGGACCAGGATGGGGAAACCAGCAAGAAGAGACCAGTAGAGGAGTCAATAGTGGCAACAATAATGTGGGCCAGGAGTTGGGACCAGGAAGGTCACAGGGGAGGGGCAACAAAGAGAGGGGGGGGGGGGGGTGGGAGCGGGGGCAGACATAATTCCAACGCCGCGTTGGAGTTAGGTGCCGGAGCCAGGGGGGGGGGGGGGAGACCAGTAAAGGCGGACCAGCAATTAGATCCAGTAGGAGCAAACGAGTGAAGTGAACCTGGCGTCCGCATTCGGAAGACGTGTCAACGATATCGGGTGACGCAAGCTGTTCATCATGAGAACGGCTGCGGAGGAGCAACTTGAAGGCCGGTCTAAGTAGATTCACACATACACACAGCTCTGAAGTGCTACAAGTACAACACCTTCCTTAATTGTCACGAAATATTTTAGGATTCTGAACCGAAGCTTGTTATAGTCAGCGGCGATGACGACGACGCCAGATCCGTGAGTTTACAGCATATACCGTTCCGTTCAATGCAGAGGAAA
Organism: Heligmosomoides polygyrus bakeri; assembly: GCA_947359475.1. Classification (NCBI taxonomy): domain Eukaryota; kingdom Metazoa; phylum Nematoda; class Chromadorea; order Rhabditida; family Heligmosomidae; genus Heligmosomoides; species Heligmosomoides polygyrus. The sequence goes on from OX375870.1 coordinate 12,561,485, forward strand.
AGAACGTGTGAAGCAAACTTTGCCGGCTATCAGTGGTTCAAATCGTATTCTATCTGGGTCTTCATAACAACTCCCCCGTCCATGCTCCATGCAGATTTCGAGCAACGTATTCCATGGTAGTTCTTTCGAGAATGTTCCGAAAACGAGCCGTCGATGACTTGCTAGTGAGAAGTGCAAGGTCTAGAATTTATTTCTTACCCATGAAAATTACCGGAGCAAGCATTTTAATGCGTGAAAGATACGCCACTGTGTGGAGGTAATCGTTTTTTATGATTCCTGAACACTGAGAACTTTCACTCCAGAAGTCTAGGAGAGATTGGAAAAAATTTTCGCCCAAACTTCGCCTCGGGAGGGGAAGGTTATTTGGGGAGCTGATCGCAAATCTGAACATCCGTTCTCGTGATTACGCATGAGTGCGTAATTCAGCATTGTCCCATGTTGAGCAGAAAATATTACCCGCGCGAGATACGCCTCTCCGTACCTGGCGCAGGCAATTTGCTGTTGAGCATGGGACAATGAAACATGGGATGTTGCTGCAGCCGAGGAAGCGCAGCCTCCTCCTACTTGACGCAGCGGCACCTTCGTGCGTTTCAGAGCGTTTATATCCAGAAGACGGGTCCCCTGCATCCCGCAATAAGCGTTTGGAGGAAGAACCGCCGTTGCATGACGAGCGGCCGCATTCAGAATCCAGCATTACCCCATGTTGAACGAAAATTTTTACTCGCGCGAGATATGCCTCTGCGTACCTCGCGCGGGCAAAGCTTGCCGTTCAACATTGATGTTGCTGCAGCAGAGGAAGGCTCCGCAGCCTTCTCCTGTGTGACGCAGCGGTAACTGCGCCCGTTTCTGAACGTCCTGATTCCGATTAGGACGTTCAGAAACGGGCCCAAACTTCGCCCCGGGAGGGGAGGTTATTTGGGGAGCTGATCAGTTCTCGTGACTGTGCTAGAGTGCGGTAATTCAGCACTCGCATCTTCGATAAAGCATTATTCACATGATGCAGAAAAGCAGGTATTTTTCGGCGCTTGATAGAAAAAATGCAGTCATACCATCGAACAGTCGTGGAGACATGCCCGATGTTGACAAATTCCATATGGATGAAACAACGGAGATAAGGTCACGGTATACCACGGGTGAAGTAGAGCCTTGCAATACAGGGCTCCACCAGCTGGCTGACTTACCGAAATACGGAATAAGTGGTGAAAAAGTTTGCCTCCATTTCGCTCAAGTCTAGTTGAAATTTAGGAACGGCAATGTCACCATCAAGACGAGGTATTTATTTATTTAGTATCAGAGTATTTTGCCACCACGAGATTGGATCTGCGAGGATGAGCCTCGGGTTTCGCAAACACACTTCAAAGACGAATTTGCACTCGATAAATGGATGCGGTTACTGTTTTACGAGAATTCTCTGCTAGTACAATCCAATGGAACAATTACGTCAGTGAAGGACACCGCGTAGCCGCAGTTTCACTGGAAAGTTCGTTCTGAATACAATTTATCCAGCAGTACAAGGCTGACAGTATTATAAAAACCGGACTCCTGATTTTGACACTGTAACTCGGCTGCCGAGGTACTCGCCCGCGAACGCGGCAGTACAGATTCCAGACGGATGTCCAGAGGCACACGGGCGCGAATGTCTCCATATTTGGTCCACGTGTCAATAATGAGCACACGGTCGCGAGCTAGTCACTAAGCACTAGCAGTCACTCCGAGACACGCGACGGCATGCAAAGCGGCCAAATTGATCGATCGAGTCGCTCAATCAATATGGACACTATACGTGGCGTCGCGTCGCTCGACGTCGAAGTATAAACGCGGGCCTTACGAAATCTAGAGGGACTGAGACCGTCCACATCACGCTAAGTCCTGTTGCATTCACGCGTTTAGGAAGTTACATTGAAGCGTTTGCGAGAAATTATAGGGAGGAATGATTTTTTTAGGAGGAGTAAAGGAGGTAATCACGACTCATATCCTCCAAGCAGATAACTTCTCGAACCACACTCCAGAGCTGTCTAACGATGAACGAAAACTCTCTCCCCCTCTTTAACTTTCGAAGCCTAGTGGACAAATGAATGTCCTCATCCTATTATATAAAGCGGAGAGGCATGAATCACTGACGGTCAACGGGTGCAAACGCTGTCAACGGGTGCAAACTCTGTGAACGGGTGCAAAGAGGCAAACAAGGATGCGTGGCAGGCAGCCACGACCACCGCTGTTGACTGCCTTCCACTACAGGTCGTCACCAAGGAACATCCACTTGATGAGGTTCCGCAACATTTCACAACGGCTGTGAGGCATGCCGTTATGACGAGGCGCCGCTGCCGGGTTAACACGGCTCACCCTAACCGAAACGGAAGAGATTTCGTGATTGCGCTGGCCGACCCACCCACAGGTCGCTACTCTTCTTCCTCCCTTCGCTGCTTTTTCCATGCGCGTTGCTGCTAGGTAAACGAGCTTCTTACAGGCTTAACTAAAGACCCTTCTAGATGGTTAGAATAATTTTTTGTATTCAATTCCAGAAAGGTCAGGTGAGGCACAAGCTGCCTCGCTGATGAAGCAATAGGAGCGCCTTGCGCATTTATACCATTTTCACGTCGAATTGGACACTTTTTAAGTCAAATTGGACAATTTTCACGTCAATTTGGACACTCTTCTAAGCTCGCCCATGAACTTTGAAATTTAATTGAACGTCTTCCAACTCCAGACGAGCTTCTTACAGGTTTAACTAGACAGCTAGATGGTTAGAAGAATTTTTTGTTCAGTGAAAACTTAGGATAACTTTTTTTTGATTTTTTTTCTTACTTCAGCTGCCGAATGAGTGAACTGGCCCATGAACTTTGAAATTTAATTGAACGCCTTCCAACTCCAGACAAGCTTCTTACAGGTTTAACTAAACACCCTTCTAGATGGTTAGAAGAATTTTTTCTTCAGTGAAAACTTAGGATAAGCTTTTTTTTGAATTTTTTTTACTTCACCCTTCTGGATGGTTAGAAGAATTTTTTGTTCAGTGAAAACTTAGGATAACTTTTTTAGAATTTTTTTTTTACTTCAGCTGCCGAATGAGTGAAATAATTTAATAACATTATTTCACTCATTCAGGATAAATTATAAATTACATTTAGTTTTAAGGCGCAGCAAAGCAGCAGTCATGTAGTTCACTAAATTACTGGATCGCGCCATGCACTCTGAAACCAAGTCGCTATGTTTATCTGATTGATAGTGTAAATACTGCTTACGTGCATCAAGAAAGTTACGATATGTGTTTTTTACAATTGTTTATGTTACACCGTTTCCAGATGTGAAACTGGATGCAAACAGAAATTTTGCTATCAATCGAATAAAAATCGCGACATCCCAGACGGGGGCGTGGCGCAATCTCTGTTTTAGCAAAGTAAAATGGCCGCCTTCCTGTTCTTCAAAACAACCTTTAATCACTGTTTTTTGTCGAAAATACAATTTTTATAAAATTTCAAACGATGTGTTCCCTCATTAGGAAGTAAATTGAAACTCAAACAAATTTATACTAAAATTTTCCTTGAACAATAAATTATGAATGCGAGCAACACCCACTTGATGAGGTTTCGCAAGGCGTCATCGCGGCTATGACGAGCCGCCGCTGCCGGGTTCAGACAACACGTGCAGCGTTGCGGAAGAGGTTTGCGACGCGTTCTACTCAGATTCCATGATCTCTTATGGAACACGTCGATGTGCCCATCTTTCGCTTTTGCTTCCCTCCAAGATCGCTACTGTTGCACTGGGCGTTATTGCTAAAATTTATCGGGGCGGGTGTTGCGTCCTTAGCTCACACTTCGATCTGGCTATCAATATCCTATTATCTGGATCAAGCAGTCAGTATCGCTCGGTGCTATCGATTTTTTGAACGTGATACTGAATTTCCCTCAGATGCAGTGAAGGAAGGAAAATCAAATAGAGACGGGAACTCTCACAATATATAATGGAGGATGACATGAGTCATTTTCAATCATTGCTGGAACGCGGGATTTGATCAACTCCCACTAGAAGCGAGATGGCGCATTCACGGGAGGCGTTCACCAGCAGGACGCCAGCGACTGGGTGGCGAAGTAGATAGTGCGGTGGAGTTGCGAGAGGGTGGTCAAGGGATCGGTTCCGGAGGTGGACTCTATGCATTGCTTGTAGTGGTTTTTGCATTTTTATCAGTGTATATCAATTTCTAATCAACGAAGGCTAGCTTGGCTCTTATCCCGCAAGAGATTAGAAAGAGGTTCAAACGCGAACATTGAACTCTGCCGAGACCGAAATGCACTCTACACTGATAAAAATGCCAAAACACCACTAGCAATGCACAGACCACACCCCCTGAACCGACCCCTTGACTACCCTCACGCAACTCCACCGCACTTTCCACTTCGCCATTCAGTCGCTAGGGGGCGTGCTGGTGAACGCCTCCCGTGAATGCGTCTTCTCGCTTCTACTAATAATTTAACAAATGACGCATTCTAGCGATGACTGACGCTCCAAACCTTTTGCAGGATCATTTCTGAGCACAAGAAGTGTATCCCAGGCGTCGGTTTTGCATTATCGGCCCGCACTGAAACGGTACAGTTTTTTCCCTTTTTGACATACCCAGAGGTCCGCAGGAAATTTGGAAACCACTATGGTGCTTCCCAGACAACGTCCTACAATCCTATATAGGTCGCTTTGAGAAACTCCATGGTCACCTCTTTTACCTTCCTCGTAAGTTAAGGCCCAGTGTTACATAACAGTTGACCCTCAGAGCAGGGTACAGAAACCTCGGCTAAGGAGGGAGATCCGTTCGATTAGTCCCAACATGTACCCCTCACCACTGCGCGGATACTTCAAGATACCATGATTGTAGGATGCTCGAAGTGCGGTCGACACCCACTCCAAGCTGTGCGATTACGTCCCGAGTTTAGAGGACCGATCGGGCCCCAATCGGAAGCCGGGTTACTGTGTCAAAGTCAGGAGTCGGATTTTTATAATACTGTATGAGGTTGTCCAACCCCATCGAGATAGTTCTGTCTGAATGACCCGACTTACATTCGTCATTATTTTTAGACATTCATTACCTTGAAAGGTAGGTCCAACCCTTTGATTGTTCAACATCTCACCAGTTAGTTCATTTAAAAAAAATTAAAAAGCCTATTGGTGGTTATGATTATTCAGGTTCCAAAGAAGCCTAAGAAACGCCGCGCCCGGAAGTCATCGACTGAAAAGGAGCTTGAGGTATGTTGTCATGTCTTTCGATCTTGATTAATGGCTTCAATATACAGAAATATTAAATATGGAACATTGACAAAACTTTGAGAAGGATGTATTTTCAACCAGCAGGCTCCACAAGTCTTGTAATCGCTGGCTTGCTAACAGTTACGTATTTCAAGCTGAAATTCCTGCTGGGTATTTTGGCACGTTTACCCTTGTTGTTAACATGCGAAAAAAAGGTACGGACGAGTTCTCGCGCGCGGCGGGAATTTAAAAGGGAAAACATGCTCCTCCGCAGCTGTCAGAGACGGTGGCACGAAAAACACGAGGATTGCTAAGTGATGCAAAAAGGACCAACTCCGTACCGTCTCACCTTTCACTGGAGCGCGCCAACTTACAGGGTCAGTGCAGGCGATCCTAATTGCTTAGCTAGCCTTCTGGTTGGTGAGAACGTGGATGTGGATGTGATGTACTTTTTTCCAGCTTCTAATAGTGATAGAAAGAAGATAATTACAGAGAGGGATCACGTTGCTCATTCTTTAAAACAATTTCTACGTGGTGGTAATACCACGGACTTCCTGGAAGATAACTCAAGGTAACTCAAGGTGACTGAAATAAGTGATAGCAACTTGCGCCATAACCCAGAGGAAGCTAACACAACAACATCAACAACAAAACAATACAAGGGATTGGTGAGGCTATGTGTGTACGACGGCAAACAAAAAGGATGTGAACAGAGCAGTTTACCGTTCCTTAGATGCCTCCCATTGCCAGACGTCATTTCTACAGATGGAACACTCCTCACCAATAGCAGAGCGTGTTAGATGGGCCCATGCGAAGCATACATTGGGATTATCCTGGCGGGTTGGCGCTCCAATGGGAAATGAGAAGTTAAGAAGCCGGACCTGTTCACACGTCGCGACAGCAGCGACAGGAGCGATACGAGCGACGCAGCGTGCGAAGCGCGCGGAAGTATGAACAAGCGACTAGAGCGACAAGAGCGACAGGAGCGAGTGGAGCGCCAGCGCCGGCGCTCAAGTATGAGCGGTTTTCAGCGATGCGCGCTCGATTTGAATCGATATGCATGTTTTGCACGGGTGACGAGAGCGTAGCATGCGTGGCGCGTACAGAACCGGCAAGTACGAACAGGCGACAAGAGCGACGGGAGCGACAGCGCTGGCGCTTTAGTATGGACACTTTTCGGCGGCGGTCGCTCAGCTTCAATCGATATGCATGTTATGCACGGGCGACAAGTCGCTCTTGTCGCGAAGTATGAAAAGACCCTTAAGGCCTCCACAGAGTTTTGCGGCAACGTCGCTCGCCGCAATGGTTAAGGATAGGGCAGGGACGCCGCCGGCGGCGAGCTCTGCGTCTCTGCTCTATGGTTAAGCATGGGGCCGCCGAGGTGCCGCAGAACTCTGTGGGGGTCTTTAGCAATAATCATCTATAAACACCCTCCCCCCCCCCCCTCTCCGCCCCGTGCAATCCGACTGGGTCAGGACTTCGCGATGGTGCGCGCTTGCGCACCGTGCAGTGGAGCCGACGACGCGGCGTCGTTCGCTGGCTTAGCAGCTTCGAGGGGACAGGAATCACGGAATACAGTGCCGACTTGACGTAATCCAAAATTAGGCGTGTGTTTTGCATTCGCGATACGCCGTATTTCACGGTAAACACTAAGGAAAGGCACTTTGCAACAGATGTTACGAAACTGAGGCACGGTAAGTGGTAAGGAAATGCACTTTGGAATCGGTCTTACGATCCATGGTTGCGAAATTATTACTGAGTGTATGTGCCACACAGCCATTTTGCTCATATAGCTCTCTTAAGATTTTTTCAAGGAATCACATCCACTTCGACGTTGTTATTCCATGAGTTTGGTTCAAAATATCAGATTTAAGCAGTTACCTCCGCTCACAGCGAATCTCATGATGAGAGCTGAAAGAATCTAATTACATGCTCTTGGTGATAATGTCTAAAGTTAAGTTCCAGGATTATGAAATGGAATGCTTCCAGGGATGAGACATGGGAGTTGGAGCTAGCTTCATCATTGGTTCAATAATTGGTCTTAGGCCGGGGGCATACTTCCATCGCCGCGATGCCATCGCGGCGCTCAGTTCATGACCATTCCGCCGCACGCGGTCGAATAGTCAAAGGAAACCTCGCCGCGGCCGTCGCAACAGTAACGGTCGGCATGCGCGATGGCTTCCCGCGCCCATCGCGGGCATGGCATACTTTTTCGCGCGTTGTCGGTGTTTAGCGTTTGGTCCTGGACGGATCGCCGTCGCGCCCCATTGCAGAGCGATGGGCGATGCGCCGAGCACAGAGAAATTCAAATTCTTTCGCGTCGCTCTGCAAAACTCATCGCCGCGATTCCATCGCGGCGACGGGAAGTATGCACGGGGCCTTAGGGAAGGGGAAGCTTTTTTCCTTGCTTATCACCCACTTGGCTCTACAGAGAATGTAGGGGAATCTATTGTGAAACGACATGTTATGGTCTCTCCAAAATTGAATTGCACCCATTCTTACTGTCCCAAGAATTGTAGCGACTATGGAAGCTATATGAATATATGTCTCTGTGTTACCTTCAGTTCACGACGCTGGCAAAGATCTTCAGCTGATCTTCAGGTCCACGCGTACGCTGAACAACGGAACAGTTGAATAGCACATGATGCTTTCCTTTTTGCCCGCACGTCTCGGAGATTACTCGATCTCCAGTACTACAGAGTCATGCTCATGCTTATAAGTACTGCACTAAGAAGTGTTGTAATCCCTTCCAGCTGCTAAGTCAACGGACGAGGCCGTGCAAGGCGACTCCAGCGCACGTTGCGCAAGCGCGCCCCATGGCGAACGCCTGACCCAATCGACCGAAGGAGGGGGCGGTGTTTGTATGTGTCATTGTCAGGGACACAGAGGTAGAACGTTCTGATGCTCCAATTGGATTGAACGCACTTTGCTCAGCGATTCTGAGCATTGCCGGCCTATTGTCGGACCACCGGTGAGTTTCCCCCGCCGCCCTGTGGTTCTATACTACCTACTTACCCACTTAGTCTGATCTAGCAAAGACAGCAATGGAAAATGGTCTAACCAGGAAAAACACGAAGAGCGATGAAAAACACTGTCTAAAAGGAGACTAAGATAAAAGCGACACAGGGCGTTAGCGTTCCGCTAAAAGAAATATACGTGCTGACAAGTTTTCAATGGGTGTGATGTGTGTTATGTATGTGTTATGGTGAGGATCGACTCATCGAGATCCTTATGGTTCATACTATTTGGAATGTGTCCAGAAGGTCTACTATGCAACCCACGTTTTCTGATTTTTCTTTGCACTAAGCCGGAGTGTTAAGTGGAAAAGAAGAGTGTGTTGAGGAATGGCATTACGCTCTTCTTCATTGGACCCATGGTCGCAGAGGTAAGCGAGTCTTTGGCGTTGGTTGAGCTATTACGAACCATTTCGAGACTATCAGGGAGAATTAATTCTTGTGGTACAATGTACCGACCACATACCCTGGTAGCATGCTGAAAAACAAGTAGAGCTCCGTATACTTCAGTGTGAACTTAAACATTGAGACGCCAAATAAACGTTAACCTGTTTGCTTGTCTTCCCCGTAATTTGAAGGTTGTGTCTCGCGGCAGAACCTTTACTTCTCTGACAGGGACAGAGAAGCGAAGGCCCGTTTCAAATTCCCGCGTGCCAGAGAACTCGTTGGGAAAATCGTCCGTATATCTTCTAGCATACGTTTAAAAGCGGGTGCACGTTTACACATGTTGGGAATGCAACGGCGCAGTAGAAGAGCCCTACCTACAAATAGTAGCCTAAAATCTCGTCCTGAAAAATATGTATATGTTGAGAATCTGAGGAGGACGGAGAATGAAGTGCGGTGTCACACAGTAGTATCTGAAGAAACGAGCAGTCCTAAACGTTTTCGCTGAGTAGGCCGAAGTGGAAGACGTTGCGCAAGAGTGCGTGTATGACAGGTGCGAAGTATTCTGGACAGGCGGCCCAACTTCTGCTGACAGGGACGGCTAAGCTCACTGCTTGAAAGGTGATAACTTTCACAGTGAAGGTACTGAGGGGGTTAACGACAAGTATGAAAGCTTTAAAAAATAGAAACCTTAGACATGTGCATGGTGTGGAATGCGCCGGCACTCGTCTGAATTTTTCCATTTTACACTCGGTTGATTGTGTTTCACTTAAATACTTGTTGTAGTTTCGTCTTGAAGGGGCCGCGTTGATTGATTTGTGCTTTTTTAAAGTTTAAAATTTAAAAACACACTGCGGCCTGCGAAAAATGGAGAGTATTATTAACACGTTGACGACAATGCGTCCCAAACTGGGAAGCACCTCTTCGGTCCCGTCGGATTATGCGTTCCAATTTGGGACGCACCACTAATAAAATTATTTCGAAACCATCGATTTGGCTCAAACTTCGCCTAGGGGGTTTTTTGGGATGCTGAACACGAACTCGACGCCCGTTTCATCGAATACGGCGCGCTGTTGTAGGTACAGGTAAGTGAGAGTGAGCAGTCGTCTCATTCTCGAAATAACAGGTAATGATTAAAGTGCACTCACATCAAATTTCTGATTTTTATAACGGTGTTCAGCAAAAAATTTTATGGGTGGTAATACTTGTTGAACAATACAAAAATCATGGATCGATTGTTACTGGTAAATTTTGAGGCGCGATGTCGTATCTCACTTTCTCGCGCACGCCATCAGGCGCGCTATGCGTGACTTTCACATGCAGGGCGTGTATGTTATCCTACCATATATGATCGGCTAATGTCACGTGTCCGTCACGGGGAGGGCGGACTGAAGCTAAAAGATGCCTACTTGCGACCGTATGACAGATGGGGTTTCTTCGAGCTCAACCATGGCCGATTGCTAGCGAACTATTTCCTTGGCGGCTGATCGCCCAAGTTTACAAGATATTCAAGGGGCAAGGCGTCAGGGTATGAATGGGGATCGCCTGCAGAGCGTAGGGATTCAGGAGGCGTGCCTTAGACGTCGTTCAGGTGCGTCTGGATTCAGAAGACTTGCTGAAGACGTCGTCTAACGTGCGTAGGGATTCAGAAGACGTGCTGAAGACATCGTCCAACTTGCATAGGGATCCAAAAGACGTGCGGATGATGTCGTCTAACGTGCGTAGGGATTCAGAAGACCTGCGCTAGACGTTGTGAGTCAAGATTTAAAAGACTAGCGCTTCGTCCAACGTGCGTAGGGATTCAGAAGATGTGCTGAAGACGTGGTACAACTTGCGTAGGGATTCCGAGTAAGGGCGACCATTAGGAGAGGACCAACAGAGGGGGACCATTAGAGGGGGAGCGTGAATAAGTGGGGGGGGGACCAGCATTTTCCCTCAACATCGTTCAGTGTGTGTCGGATTTCTGAAGACGGCTTACAGAAGTCGTGTCACGTGTGTCAGAGTACAGGAGTGGCATAGACGTCGTGGCAACGTGAATCGGTACTCAGTGTCACATGTGCGTGCTTGACTCTCATTCCGTTTCTTTGCCAGCACATAGGAAAGGAAGTATTTGGGGAGGGGGGGGGGGAGGGGAAGAGAGAGTGATCACGGGATTCGGAGGAGTACTATTGCCATCGGACAGTAAGCGGTGTCGACCAATACCGGTTAATTTTAATTATGGTTTTGCTGATTAAGCAAGGGATTGGGACTCTCATTACCCGTTTCCCGACACGTAGAAAACGAGCGCTTCGAGGAATAAATCACGTGCATGTGATGGAGGGTGGATGGGCTTCATATGCGCAGTGAAAATTCTGCCCTACCATATCCCACTGCATCAGTCTATATAGTAAAACCAGTTTTTTTTACTGTTAGAAGGCCTAAAGAAGAAAGGGGGAAAAATTGGAGTTGTTCTATGTATTTTCGGGGTTTGGCGGCGAAGCCCACAACCAGATGGGATGGGGTTGTTCTATTCTCGGGGTTTGGCGATGAAGCCCCCAACCAGACGTTTGGCGGCCGCTAGGCCGCTGAACGTCTGGTCAATGATAAACGAACTGAAGGCAGTCTTATTTTTCTTATAATCAACATCCTAAGCAGACACACTAGGCGAAGTTTGAGCCAAGTCGGTGATCTTGACCCGACCACCTTAGTTGCCGATATGGGTGGCCTTCGGCTGTATTCGGTGAGACGAACCTCGGGTTCGTGTTCAGCATCCCAAATAACCCTTAGGGTAACGTTTGGGTCACGGGATATCGTGCCGTGAGGGGCTTGGTTCCACACGACAGACACGAGAAAATCGCTCTGGTCGTCAACGCGTTAAAACATGCAAGTACTATTAGGCTGGCCGAAAAGTCATGAAATAAAGAAATTCTTTTTTATTCATCCATAGCTTTCTAAATACAAACTAGGAGTCAACAACATATTCATCATAGAGTCGACTGCAATTTTGAGGTCATCATACCTTTTAAATTTGTTCCATCTTGAGTGATGCTTTAGCGGTCCAAACAGATGATAGTCCAGTGGCACAAGATACGGCGAATACGGTGGATGGGCTACCGAATGCCAGTCGTGTCCGGCTATCTTCTCACAGATTGTCGATGCGTGTGGGCGCGCGTTGTTGTACAAAAGGGTGGACACTTGATTTTTTTCGCCTTTTTTTCTCGCAATGCATCGACCAATTTCTGAAGTTGATTAACGTATATGGAAGCGGTGAGCAACCATCAGCTCATAGTAGATTGGCCCTTTCGCATCCCACCAAACGCAAGATGCCTGCGTTGGTGCGCGTCTGGCTTCGGCTGGACTGGTGATTCTGTTCCGCGTGGGAGCCAGACGGCGCGAGTGCGCTGTTATCGTAGACTATCCAGCTCTCATTTTCAGTCGGTAGATCCTCAAGAAATTCCTTTCGATGCGGCTGCACGAGGAGTGGCTGACATAAGTTCATTCGCACTTGCTTATGTGCCTCGGTCAGCCGATGAGGGATCCATCTTGTCAAAGCTTTTCGGTAGCCGAGGTCGCGGAGATGCAGCTCGGTGGTGGAGTGGGTGCAGCCGAGGCTTGTTGCCAGTTTCCCCGTAGTGCTTCTGGATTAGATAAGATAGCGAGCTGCAATCCACCATCATCGATAGCAGAAGGTCGCCCTCTGCGCTCTCTTCAAGGTTCATATCTCCTGAATCAAAGCCAGTGAACCAACGATGCCCTGTGGTGCGGCTTACAGTCCCCTCTCCAAATCATCATCATCATCATTGTCATTAGCATCTGTCCCGCTTGGCAACATGGTCCGCTCTTCTGGTGTGATGACGCCAATTCTCCCGATCAAGTGTTTGATCAGGGTGCACACCAGCTATCTTTAAGTCCAGGTGCAAGGTATCTAGTTATCGTTGCTTCGGGCGTCCTCTGGGCCGCTTTCCAGGTACCTCAAAGTTCAGGCCAATCTTACGGACGGTATCGTTGTTAGCACGAAGGACGTGGCCGTACCATCGTAGACGAGCTTCGCGCACCGTGCCGGGTATTGGGACGACACCGAACCTCTGTCGTATGGTGTCGTTGCGAACGCCGTCCAAACGCGTCCAACTGATAACGAGTTATTTCTTCATCTATCTGATTCTTCTCTCGTTGCCATTTTCGCTTTCGATTGTTGAATGCAATGTTTGTACAATCTCTGGATCACCTGTATCACCTGTCGTCCCGTTGATCATCGAGCTGCTCGAGGGAGCGCCAGCAGTGTGTCTATTCGTCCTTGTCGCATGCCAGAGTACTACAATGGATCCTCCTCGTCTAGTCGCATGCACCCTTTGCAGCGGCGGGGTGGCGTTCTACCCCCATCCTTTAAACGGAGGCGTGGCAAACGTCTGCGTCTCTATTGCCCGCTGCTCGCTGCAAAGTGTGCATGCGGCTTTTTCCGCCTATAACTTCAATAGCCGTCTCTGTCGTCAACAGTCGTGCCAAGAAGGGTTCTGTAAAGGCCACCACACACTTCTGCAGCATCGCCGCGGCCCTATCCTTAACTATAGGGCAGGAAGGCAGAGCTCGCCGCCGGCGGCGTCCCTGCCCTATGGCCTCCGTTATACCACCGCTCACCCCGAGCGATCCCTAATGATATACTCCCATAACGAGCGCGCGGCGAGATGTGATCGACATGGTATGATTGGGCATCGCTCGGAGTGAACGATGATATAAGAAACGCATATCCTTAACCATAGAGGCGAGCGGCGTTGCCGCAGAAGTGTGTTGGGGCCTTAAAGGTGAACATCGTGAGAAAGGTTTCTGTCTTCCGCTGGTCAGCAGCATTGGAATGCTAGAAAGATCTCTTGGCTCGTTTAGGACGCTGGATGTCATGAGCGCAGATTTCTTCATAACAACTCTCCAGTCCATGCTCCATGCAGATTTCGGGCAACGTATTCCATGGTAGTTCTTTCGAGATTATTCGAAAAACGAGCCGTCGATGACTTGCTAGTGAGAAGTGCACTTCAAAGACGAATTTGCACTCGGTAAATGGATGCGGTTACTGTTTGACGAGAATTCTCTGTTAGTACAATCCAATGGAACAATTACGTCAGTGAAGGACACCGCTTAGCCGCAGTTTTACTGGAAAAGTCGTTCTGAATACAATTTATCCAGCAGCACAAGGCTGACAGTATTATAAAAACCCGACTCCTGACTTTTATATCAATATCTAATCCACCATCTATTCGACGAAGGCTAGCTTGACTCTCATCCTGCAAGAGATTAGAAAGGGGTTGAAACGCGAACACTGAATCCTGCCGAGACCAAAATGCACTCTACACTAATAAAAATGTACAAACACCACTAGCAATGCACAAACCACCTCCGGAACCGATCTCTTGTCCACCCTCTCGCAAGTCCACCGCGCTAAGCAGTCGGCCATCCAGTCGCCGGGGGTGTGCTGGTGAACGCCTCCCGTGAATGCGCCTTCTCGCTTCTACTAGGAATTTATCAAATCCCGCATTCTAGCAATGGTTGAAGTTTCAAACCTTCTGCAGGATCATTTCTGAGCACGACAAGTGTATTCCAGGCATAAGTTTTGCGTTATCGGCCCGCACTGAAACGGTACAGTTTTTCCCTTTTTGTCATACCCAGAGGTCTGCAGGAAATTTGGAAACCACTATGGTGCTTCCCAGACAACGTCCTACAATCCTATATAGGTCACTTTGAGAAACTCCACGCTCACCTCTTTGACCTTCCTCGTAAGTTAAGGCCCAGTGTTACATCACAGTTGACCCTCAGAGCAAAGTACAGAAACTTCGGCCTAGGAGGAAGATCCGTTCGTCCCAACATGTACCCCTCACCACTGCGCGGATACTTCAAAATATGATTGTAGGATGCTCGAAGCGCGGTCGACACCCACTCCAAGCTGTGCGATTACGTCCCGAGCTTAGAGGACCGATCGCGCCCCAATCGGACGCCGGATTACGGTGTCAAAGTCAGGAGTCGGATTTTTATAATACTGTATGAGGTTGTCCAACCCCATCGAGATAGTTCTGTCTGAATGACCCGACTTAAATTCGTCATTATTTTTAGACATTCATTACCTTGAAAGGTAGGCGTCCAACCCTTTGATTGTTCAACATCTCACCAGTTAGTTCATTTTAAAAAATTAAAAAGCCTATTGGTGGTTATGATTATTCAGGTTCCAAAGAAGCCTAAGAAACGCCGCGCCCGGAAGTCATCGACTGAAAAGGAGCTTGAGGTATGTTGTCATGTCTTTCGATCTTGATTAATGGCTTCAATATACAGAAATATTAAATATGGAACATTGACAAAACTTTGAGAAGGATGTATTTTCAACCAGCAGGCTCCACAAGTTTGTAATCGCTGGCTTGCTAACAGTTACGTATTTCAAGCTGAAATTCCTGCTGGGTATTTTGGCACGTTTACCCTTGTTGTTAACATGCGAAAAAAAGGTACGGACGAGTTCTCGCGCGCGGCGGGAATTTAAAAGGGAAAACATGCTCCTCCGCAGCTGTCAGAGACGGTGGCACGAAAAACACGAGGATTGCTAAGTGATGCAAAAAGGACCAACTCCGTACCGTCTCACCTTTCACTGGAGCGCGCCAACTTACAGGGTCAGTGCAGGCGATCCTAATTGCTTTGTTAGCCTTCTGGTTAGTGAGAACGTGGATGTGGATATGATGTACTTTTTCCAGCGTCTAACAGTGATAGAAAGAGGGTAATTACAGAGAGGGATCACGTTGCTCATTCTTTAAAACAATTTCTACGTGGTGGTAATACCACGGACTTCCTGGAAGATAGTAACTCAAGGTGACTGAAATAAGTGATAGCAACTTGCGCCATAACCCAGAGGAAGCTAACACAACAACATCAACAACAAAACAATAAAAATCCTTGTTGGTGAGGCTAAGTGTGTACGACGGCAAACAAAAATGATGTGAACTGAGCCCTACCCTTCCTTAGATGCCTCCCATTGCCAGACGCCATTTCTTCAGATGGAACACTCCTCACCAATAGCAGAGCGTGTCAGATGGGCCATGCGAAGCATACATTGGAGTTAGCCTGGCGGGTTGGCGCTCCAATGGGAAATGAGAAGTTAAGAAGCCGGACCTGTTCACACTTCGCGACAGCAGCGACACGAGCGATACGAGCGGCGCGCTTGCAGCGTGCGAAGCGCGCGGAAGTATGAACAAGCGACTAGAGCGACAAGAGCGACAGGAGCGATTGGAGTGAAAGCCCCGGCGCTCGAGTATGAAAGGTTTTCAGCGATGCGCGCTCGGTTTGAATCGATATGCATGTTTTGCACGGGCGACGAGAGCGTAGCATGCGTGGCGCGTAAAGAACCGGCAAGTACGACGACAAGAGCGACTGGAGCGATAGCGCCGGCGCTCTATGTAGTATGGATGCTTTTCGGCGGCAGTCGCTCAGCCTCAATAGATATGCATGTTATGCACGGGCGACGAGTCGCTCTTTTCGCGAAGTATGAACAGACCCTTAGCAATCCTCTAGAAACACACCCCCCCCCCCCCTCCGCCCCGTGCAATCCGACTGGGTCAGTACTTCGCGATGGTGCGCGCTTGCGCACCAGGGATGAGCGGATAATGAAATTTTGAAAACCGGATAACGGATAACGGATAACGAACAAACAACAAAAACTAAAACTCGTTTTAAATTGCACCAGTTTCAACAACAGATCAGGGCTTAAAGCACAGTTAATTCACATTCAATTTCTAGATATTTTAGTGGTGTTTTTTAAACGTTTTGCGGTCGCCGCATTAACGACGCTCTATGGGGTTTTCTGCCCATCCATAGGAAAGGACGCACAGCAACATATCCGCCTTTCACCTGTTTCCAGGGGGTCGGTTGGATTGTCTTATTTATCAGCCTTACTCTACGCTTAACTCCTTTTTTCAGTTAGAGCAGTTGAAATATAGAATAGTCCTTGGAAGAGCAATTCTTCCGATGTCTCTGGAAAGAGGAAGAAGGCAGGAGACATCCAGCGAAACAAACTTCACATAACGATCTTGTCCTACACATGCTATGAACCGTTATTGTTGTTGCTGCTCGATAGCATCCCATGATCCAAGGTACTTCAACGTGGAATTATCTGGGAGGGATAAAATACTAACTTTTGGGTAGTAACTACAAGCAATTGTGTACAGCAAACACACACTCAAAGAATTATAACATCCAGACCTTCTGGATCTGAGGAAGAAGACCCGACCCATCCCTTCTGGAGCAGAGGAAGAATATCCGACCGAGGCCCAAAGCCGAGGTGTTCCCTATGTTGCAGATAAATTTCACAAAAAAAAAACTCACAAATTAAAGCAAATCTACATGTCTTCAGCACCCACGATGATAAGCATGTTCAGTAGTTTATTGCTCCCTTAAAATTTTTAATGGGAAAGTTGTTTACTCTATGTATTTGAATTAATCCTATTCCTTCTGCTAGTATTCTTTGCTGTAATGCATTTTTTGATAACTCACGACAGCATATGGCTAAAAAGGTACCATTACCGCCTGCAATCAAATCGAACATACTGCAATTGTGTAACCACAAATGATACGATGGAAAGCTCGGCGGTAAAAAATTCTTCCCAGGATGCGGCTCTTGACGATTGCTAGTAGCAGTTTGCATGCCTTCTTGGTCAGCACATGACTTGAGATGAGTGAACAATGCTGTGCTAACTAGGCCTCATATAAGTATGGTGTAGGCTTAGCGGGCCTTCTGTATGGCTGAAAGTAAGATAGCTTTAAAACTATGTAGCCAGTTTCCAAGTGAGGAAACCTCAATTAACCCTTCTAGATTTAAATACTTCTGTTGTTTCTGACGACCACTCTTATGATCGTGAAGGATCCTGTACAGTACATAGCCCACCACCACGTCCAAAGCTAAGATTCAGCTAATTTGTTGTTCGTTATCCGGCCCAAAATCGCCGGATAACGAACATGGGAGTTGGAGTTGACTTCATCATTGGTTCAGTCAGTGACCTTAGGGAAGCGAAAGTTTCTTTTCTTGCTTATCAGCCACTTGGCTCTCCAGGAAATGCAGGGGGATGTATGGTGAAACGACATGTTGTGGCCTCCCCAAAATTGGGTTGCACCAACTCTTACTGTCCTGAGATGCATTTCCTTAGCATTTACCGTGCCTCAGTTTCGTGACATTGTTGCAAAGTGCCTTTCCTTAGTGTTTACCGTAAAATACGGCGTATCGCGAATGCAAAACACACGCCTAATTTCGGATTACGTTAAGTCGGCACTGTATTCCGTGATTCCTGTCCCCTCGAAGCTGCTAAGCCAGCGAACGAGGCCGCGTCGTGGGCTCCACTGCATTGTGCGCAATAGGGATGAGCAGATTAACCGTTATCCGTTATCCGGTTTCCGGGGGGTTTTGGCCCATCCGTTTTGTTGTTCGTTATCCGGCGATTTTGGGCCGGATAGCGAACAACAAATTAGCTGAATCTTAGCTTTGGACGTGGTGGTGGGCTATGTACAGGATCCTTCACGATCGTAAGAGTGGTCGTCAGAAACAACAGAAGTTTTCAAATCTAGAAGGGTTTATCGAAGTTTCCTCACTTGGGAACTGGCTGCATAGTTTTAAAGATATCTAACTTTCAGCATAGAGAAGGCCCGCTAAGCCTACACCATACTTATATGTGGCCTACTTAGCACAGCATTGTTCATTCATCTCAAGTCAAGAAGGCATGCAAACTGCTACTAGCAATCGTCAAAAGTGGAGAGCCGCATCCTGGGAAGAATTTTTTACCGCCGATCTTTCCATCGTATCATTTGTGGTTACACGGTTGCAGTATGTTCGATTTGATTGCAGGCGGTAATGGTACCTTTTTAGCCATATGCTGTCGTGAATTATCAAAAAATACTGCAACACAGCAATGAATACTAGCAAAAGAAATAAGATTATTTCAAATACATAGAGTAAGTAACTTCTCCATTAAAAATTTTAAGGGAGCAATAAACTACTGAACATGCTTATCATCGTGGGTGCTGAAGACATGTAGATTTGCCTTAATTTGTGAGTTTTTTGTGAAATTTATCTGCAACATAGAGAACACCTCCGCTTTGGGGCTGGGTCGGATATTCTTCCTCTGCTCCAGAAGTGATGGGTCGGGTCTTCTTCCTCAGATCCAGAAGGTCTGGATGTCATAACTCTTTGAGTGTGTGTTTGCCGTACACAATTGCTTGTAGTTACTACCCAAAAGTTAGTATTTTATCCATCCCAGATAATTCCACGTTGAAGTACCTTGGATCATGGGATGCTATCGAGCAGCAACAACAATAACGGTTCATACCATAGTGGTTCTAGTTTAAATAAGATAGCGAGCTGCAATCCACTATCATCGATAGCAGAAGGTCTCAAACTGCGCTCTCTTCAAAGTTCATATCTCCTGCATCAAAGCGAGTGAACCAACGATGCACTGTGGTGCGGCTTACAGTCCCTTCTCCAAATCATCATCATCATCATCATTTTCATTAGCGTCTGTCCCGCTTGACAGCAGGGTCCGCTCTTCTGGTATGGTGACGCCAATTCTTCCGATCAAATCCTTGATCAGAGTGCACACCAGCTATCTTTAAGTCCAGGTGCAACGTACCTAGCAAACGTTGCTTCGGGCGACTTCTGGGCCGCTTTCCACGTACCCCAAGGTTTAGGTTCACGAACGGTATCATTGCTAGCACGAAGGGCGTGGTTGTACCATCGTAAACGAGCTTCGCGCACCGTGCCGGATATTGGGACGACACCGAACCTCTGTCGTATGGTGTCGTTGCGAACGCCGTCCAAACGCGTAACTCCGACCGTCCACAGTAGCATTTTCATTTCCATTACAGTCCCTTCTCCAAATGCATCGGTGGTATTGGAGGCCGTTGTGCTTGCGTTGGAGCCTCGACACCAGTCGTAGAAGATGATCACTCGAAGCTGTTGTTGGCTAATCATGTTCGACATGTCACAAAAATGACGCGCGCGAGCCCTTATGTACTAATGTGGTGAAATCTTCTGGAACCTTCTATCCCCACTGACCCAGGATTTTTGAACTTTTTTCCCGAAAATTCTGACGTTTTTAAAATTTGTTTCAAGACTTTTCGGCCAGCCTAATAATTAGAGGTTCTGAAATTGCTGATAGTGAAGAATTTGGAGGTGATTGACGCTCATAAGAAAGTAAAAGGTAGCTAAAATTCTAGAAATGGTCATGTTGCGCCATGCACTAGTCTGCAACCTCACATCTCAGACTCTATTAATAGTGGTCTGATTGCTTGTTGCAATTGTTACTACTAGGCAGCATTAACCTGTGCTGTGCTTCTTTTAACATTTAGAACCTGACAATTACACGTGAGAGACACGTATTTGTCAGGTTCCTCCATTTCGCTCAACTCTAGTTGAAATTTAAGAACGGCAATGTCACCTCAAGACGAACAGAGTATTATATTTTACGACCACGAGATTCGTTCTGCGAAGATAAGGATGTGGTTTCGCAAACACACTCCAAAGACGAATTTGCACTCGATAAATTGATGCGGTTACTGTTTTACGAGAATTCTCTGCTAGTACAATTCAATGGAACAATTACGTCAGTGAAGGACACCGCTTAGCCGTAGTTTTACTGGAAAGTGCGTTCTGAATATAATTTATCCAGCAGCACAAGGCTGACAGTATTATAAAAACCCGACTCTTGACTTCGACACCGTAACTCGGCTGCCGAGGTACTCGCCCCGTGAGTGCGGCAGTACAGATTCCAGACGGAGGGATACACACGGGCGCGAATGTTTCCATATTTGGTCCACGTGTCAATAATGAGCACACGGTCGCGAGCGAGTCACTAAGCACTAGCAGTCACTCCGAGACACGCGACGGCATGCAAAGTGGCCAAATTGATCGATCGAGTCGCTCAATCAATATGGACACTATACGTGGCGTCGCGTCGCTCGACGTCGAAGTATAAACCTTACGAAAGCCTTACGAAATCTAGAGGGACTGAGACCGTCCACATCACGCTAAGTCCTGTTGCATTCACGCGTTTAGGAAGTTACATTGAAGCGTTTGCGAGAAATTATATGGAGGATTGATTTTTTTAGGAGGAGTGAAGGAGGTAATCACGACTCATATCCTCCAAGCAGATAACTTCTCGAACCACATTCCAGAGCTGTCTAAGGATGAACGAAAACTTTCTTCCCCCCTCTCTTTAACTTTCGAAGCCTGATGGACAACTGAATGTCCTCATAATGCTCATACAGAGGTCTACTAACGTTCCTAAGATCTTCGCTGCCGTCTTTGCGACAGTGGAGTGACATGAATCGACACATAGCCAGTCAGTGTAGATATTCTAATGGCAAGACGGCTGGTCGAAAAGCTAAAGAACTTAATTGGGATGAAGAATGTTGGTCATATGTGTCTCAATTCCGATCCATGAGTTTATGAACACTTTCTCTCAACGGTAAGATCTTCTTTTAATGAAGAGTGCATGAAGCATCTCACAAATCACAAAAACGTTAACTCAATAACATAGTCAGGCGCTCGGGAAGGGTGGAGGCTACCCTGGAGGGCAACACTATACAGGGTCTTGTGTTGCACGACTAGGTCATTTCTGATGTGATTCGACATACATATGCCTTCCAACTAGGACGGATAACCACTGAGTACATGGTGACCAGGGATGAGCGGATAATAAAATTTTGAAACCCGAATAACGGATAACGGATAATTTTGCCCAAAAATGGCCGGATAACGGAAAAACGGATAACGAACAAACAACAAAAATTAAAACCAATTTTAAACCATTTCTTCTACAGTGATAGGTCGGTAATTGTAATACTGTCCGTGTCACATGTCAAATAAGTCACTTTTAACATTTTTATTGATGTTTTTTCTTCAAGGCAGTGGTAGTGCAGTCGGAAGTGCCGCGCATGCTCTCTTGCTCATGGTTCTTGGTACGGATTTCCCCTCCAGGTCAACCAAGCCTTCCATCCTTTCGGGCTCGACGTATTGGTTCCAGGGCTTGTCCAGGCAGGATAATACACTGAATTGTCCATCGGCTGACCACCGCAAGTTATTGTACTGGCCAAATACGCATTCAAAGTGCCTTCAGCACATCAAGTAAAAGAGAATGCGTGCCCCATCTGCCACAACCGTCGTCTTATCTCCTTTATTCATGTTTTTCAGCTGTAATGAAGTAACTATAGATAGATCCCACGAGGCTGGGATCTATCCATAGTGACTTCATTACAGCTGAAAAACATGTGGGTTTGGGTGGGACAGTCGTTAAAAAGAGTCGCTTTTTGATACTCTTCAATTAAATTTAACACTAATTCTTGCCCAGGTTTAATAAAACTCTCTCTATTGCTTTGGAAAGGGTAAATTGTAAATTGCTGCTAGTGCCAAACATAGTTTCAAGAAGCGCTAAAAGGTCGTGTAGATGCGGAGTATCTGGCACATCCTTTAAACGAAGTGATTCTTATGGACGTTTGTCCTTTTCTTCACTGATCGACTAGTTTTTTTCCAGATCGTACATCATGCTAGAAGGAATTTTGTGAAAACCCCACAAATATGAATGAGCAGGACAGTGTTCAGCATTTCAAAACGCGCTATGAGCAGATAGATAGATAGTTAGATAGTTTAGTCTAATTATAGCATTGAGAGAACGCACCAAACTGGCATTGCAAGCGTATCTCAACTGCTAGTGGAAAAAACACATGAGATTTTTTTAATAGTCCTTATATTTAACTGAGTAATAACAAGCTTACCACATTCTGTTGTTCGTTATCCGGCAAAAAATCGCCGGATAACGAACAACAAAACGGATAGGCCAGAACCCACCGGAAACCGGATAACGGGTAACGGATAACGGTTAATCCGCTCATCCCTGATGGTGACCCCCTCCCCCGAGTCAGTTTGCGTCTATAGCAATGTGCCGTATGTTACCCAAGATCTTGGCTTACCTACACACGCCTCGAAAAAACTTCTCGGAATACCTGAAAACGCTCAT
This sequence comes from Heligmosomoides polygyrus bakeri, assembly GCA_947359475.1. Lineage (NCBI taxonomy): Eukaryota > Metazoa > Nematoda > Chromadorea > Rhabditida > Heligmosomidae > Heligmosomoides > Heligmosomoides polygyrus. Next base: position 12,584,112 of record OX375870.1, read on the forward strand.
GACCCAATTTCTGGCCTTAAGCACAGAAAATAGCACAAAAAATAAGGGCTTGGTGCGTGGTGCAAAAGCTACCATTACGCACAGGCATCTCGATTAAATGTAGATATGATAGACCTGTCCATATCCCTGGTTAAGATGCTCGGAGCACTCCGCATACTGATACAGGATACCAACGAAGCTATGAAACAATTGCTTTTCCGAGATCTCTTCGAATTTTGGTCTCTAGATGCTTCCATTGTTGAGGCAGCCTTCATCAGGTACCTGCCAAGCCTACCATCTAACAGACTCATCTTCTGGAGGGGATCCAGCCGCTATAAACTCCTTGAATGAGGTCGATTTAAAAATCTACAAACATCCTTCGCACCACTGCGCTAACGAGGAAGATCAAGGTGGTGACCGTGGAGTTTCTCAAGGCGACCTATATAGGGTTGTAGGGTGTTGTCTGGAAAGCACCATAGTTGTTTCCAGATTTCCTGCGGGCCTCTGGATAGGTTAAAAATGGCAAAAAACTGTACTGGCCGACAACGCGGAACTTATGCCCCCTTGTCGTGCTCAGAAATGATCGTGCAGAAAGTTTGGAGCTTCAATCATTGCTAGAACGTGGGATTTGATAAACTCCCAGTAGAAGCGAGAAGGCGCATTCACGGGAGGCGTTCACCAGCAGGACCCCAGCGACTGGGTGGCGAAGTAGATAGTGCGGTGGACTTGCGATAGGGTGCTCAAGGGATCGGCTCCGGAGGTGGACTCTATGCATTGCTTGTAGCGGTTTTTGCATTTTGATCAGTGTATATCAACATCTAATCGACGAAGGCTAGCTTGGCTCTCATCCCGCAAGAGATTAGAAAGAGGTTAAAAGGCGACTGCCTTTCTGCCTGCTGCCTCTGCCGAGACCGAAATGCACTCTACACTGATAAAAATGCAAAAGCACTACTACCAATGCACAGACCACACGCCCTGAACCGACCCCTTGACTACCCTCCCGCAAGTCCACCGCACTATCCCCTTCGCCACCCAGTCGCTAGGGGGCGTGCTGGTGAACGCCTCCCGTGAATGCGTCTTCTCGCTTCTACTAGTAATTTAACAAATCCCGCATTCTAGGGATGACTGACGCTCTAAACCTTTTGCAGGATCATTTCTGAGCACGACAAGTGTATCCCAGGCGTCGGTTAGGCATTATCGGCCCGCACTGAAACGGTATAGTTTTTTTTTTCATTTTTGACATACCCAGAGGTCCGCAGGAAATTTGGAAAACACTATGGTGCTTCCCAGACAACGTCCTACAATCCTATATAGGTCGCTTTTAGAAACTCCATGGTCACTTCTTTGACCTTCCTCGTAAGTTAAGGTCCAGTGTTACATCACAGTTAATCCTCAGAACAAAATACAGAAACTTCGACTAAGGAGGGGGATCCGTTCGATTAGTCCCAACATGTACATACCCCTCACCACTGCGCGGATACTTCAAAATATCATGATTGTAGAATGCTCGAAGCGCGGTCGACACCCACTCCAAACTGTGCGATTACGTCCCGAGTTTAGAGGACCGATCGCGCCCCAATCGTACGCCGGGTTGCGGTGTCAAAGTCAGGAGTCGGATTTTTATAATACTCTATGAGGTTGTCCAACCCCATCGAGATAGATCTGTCTAAATGACCCGACTTACATTCGCCATTATTTTTAGACATTCATTACCTTGAAAGGTAGGCGTCCAACCCTTTGATTGTTCAACATCTCATTAGTAAGTTCATTTTAAAAAATTAACAAGCCTATGGTGGTTATGATTATTCAGGTTCCAAAGAAGCCTAAGAAACGCCGCGCCCGGAAGTCATCGACTGAAAAGGAGCTTGTGGTATGTTGTCATGTCTTTCGATCTTGATTAATGGCTTCAATATGCAGAAATTTTAAATATGGAACATGGACAAAACTTTGAGAAGGATGTATTTTCAACCAGTAGGCTCCACGAGTCTTATAATCGCTGGCTAGCTAACAGTTACGTATTTCAAGCTGAAATTCCTGCTGGGTATTTTGGCACGTTTACCCTTGTTGTTAACGTGCGAAAAAAGGTACGGACGAGTTCTCGCGCACGGCGGGAATTTAAAAGGGAAAACTTGCTCCTCCGCAGCTGTCAGAGACGGTAGCACGTAAAGACACGAGGATTGCTAAGTGATGCAAAAAGGACCAACTCCGTACCGTCTCACCTTTCATTGGAGCGCGCCAACTTACAGGGTCAGTGCAGGCGATCCTAACTGCTTAGCTAGCCTTCTGGTTGGTGAGAACGTGGATGTGGATGTGATGTACTTTTTTCCAGCGTCTAACAGTGATAGAAAGAAGATAATTACAGAGAGGGATCACGTTGCTCATTCTTTAAAACAATTTCTACGTGGTAGTAATACTACGGAGTTCCTGGAAGATAGTAACTTCAGGTGACTGAAATAGGTGATAGCAACTTGCGCCATAACCCAGAGGAAGCTGCCAAAACAACAAAACAATAAAAGGGAATCCTTGTTGGTGAGGCTAAGTGTGTACGCTTTAGGTGGTAGGCAAACAGATGGTAGTCCAACGGCACAAGATACGGCGAATACGCTGGATGGGCTACCGAATGCCAGTCGTGTCCGGCTATCTTCAGTAAACAACGTCGCCCAGCGGAAGCTGCTCTTCCTACTTCTGCTTTACGCACGTGATCCTATTAGGTTTATTAACAACACATCAAGGCACATGTTGGGCAGGCAAAGATCTGGCATAGGTGACACAGTCGCGCCGACTGGGAGAGCTTCGCCGTCTCGTGGTCGATCGGTGACGGCTCGACACAGGAGAGGAGAGGAAGGCGGCGGTGGGGGAGGACGACGAGGAAGATCTCCTTGCTCCTCGATCAGAACCGTGGCTTTTATCCTCGAATAGACCGCGTTCTGAAAGCCTATGACTCAGACAAGAATTCCAAGATTCTCAAACATAACACGTCGAGGCTTAACATCTCATGCACATCGCTTACACCTCCCCCCTTTACCGAGAGTCCGTCCCGGACTCCTGCAATAATAATGTAAGACTTACATAGAGGATGTGGGGTTACTGGGCGAAATAGTTGCAAAGTCGTCCAGAGGTGACGATTGCGTCGATTGATACTGCCCACTTCAGGACACGGGACCAGAACGGTATCGTGCGAAGCGATGGCGCGTGCCCCAGGATGAATTGCCCGTGGCGGCAGCGTGAAATGGCCACGTTCATGCGCCTGTAGTCGTCGAGAAAGTCGGCTGAAGTAGGACTAAAATCAGTCCTAGTTGTGAGGAGAATTACGATCTCTTTCTCGCGTCCTTGAACAGAGTCGACTGTCGTCAACTCCACTCCTAGCGAATCTAGCCGTTCCTGGAGGCGTCGCGATTGTTCCTTGTAAAAGGAGATCACGCAGATGTTGTAGGCTTGGATGCCGTTACGCTGCAATTGTCGAATGAGGTTTACACAGATTCGAGCTTCCTCGGGATTGTGGTGCGAGTGGCTTGCAGCCTTTTCGGACTGTCCAATAATGTTGAGGAACAAGAAGGACACTGCATTAGGGGGAAACCTCATATGCGAAAGCAGCAGTTCCCGTGACTCGGGAGCCGTGCCGCTTACCAGCTCTCCGTTATAGGCCACTACATTTGGAAGGGCAACTAGTCCAGGGTGCGAACGAAAGGTGGTGACGAGTGGCGCGACGGGGACCGTAGGGGAATCTAGAAGGACGGTTATGACCCCACGCGCGCCAAACTGCGCTATGTTAGAGGACCGGTGGCACCGGGCGTGCGGTTCTAGCTGGTGGCGGTCGCCTATGTGGATCTGCCGAGCGCCGCAAAAACGGCTGGCGATGGCTGCCAGAGCGGGCTCCGGAATTTGTGAAGCCTGGAGAAAAACGGGGCGAACGCTCGAAATATGCCGTCTCCTGGGTGAGTGGTATTCAGTAGGGAAGCCGTGGTCATGCAGATAACCGTGGGGCGGTGAAATCGGAAGAGTAAGTTCACCATTTTCGCCACGGACCGCGATGTTTCCTTTTCGGCAATCTCGTATTCTTCCTGCTCTTCCGGGCCCATGTTGAGATGGTGTCCGTAGGTACCTCTCTAGAAGCCGTCGATGGGTGTTGAAACGGCTGCAGAGATCACGTTCTGCCTGTGATGCCTCTTCGGTTAAATACCTTTCCATGTCCATGAGGACGGTGTTGAGGTCTACGAATGTTGGGCTGCGGTTCTCTGAAATCGCTGCGTCCGATACGAAGCGGATCACTGACAACCGCGGAAAAGCCCGCAGAGATAGCAGAGTCTCCGTAAACTGAGCCACGGCCGCGTTTGTAGTTGCGGTAACTACTATTAGGGCACCCGGTTGGGCTGCCAGTAGGGCGGCTATAATTGCTCCGACCATGGTTTTTCCTGTCCCGTACGCGGCCTGAATGGCTACGATGGGGTGGCTACTGACACCGAGCTGAACGGCTGCCCGCTGTTCCTCCGTGAGGCGCACCGCGCGCCAGGTAAGGCGGTAACTCAGGGCCACCTCGTCTCCGGGCTGCGGAGGAGGTAACGGCTGGCGTCCGTATATGGTATCTAAGATGTCGGACGCCGTCGACCCGAGAGGGACATCTGAGCAGACTTTCGTGCGGGAGAGGATGTCATAAATGGGGTCCGCTCGCGATGATTGCTTAGCCAGCCTTACGCACATATCTTCGCAGAAATCTCTGCCAGCCCGTCTGCCTTTTTCCTCGACTGCGGTGCGAATGGTATTATGGGACCATATGAAGGCCTCGATGGTAATATTGAGCTGTCCCTGAAGAGGAACCGGCTTTACCCGAGCGACGAATGCTCTAGCTAGCACATTGGAGCCAGATATCCATAGAGCAACTGGTCGTTGCGTGGTCCACCCCGACTCGGAGGTCATATTAGGGAGTGAAAATGATAGTTGGATGGGGTAATGTTGCGGAACTGGACGAGTAGCTGTTACCCAATGAGACCTACGGTCGTCACCTACAGAGTTTATCGCAGCCAGCGCTGAACAAGAAGCGCTAAACAGTTGCGACATCAATTCTTTGGCGAGGTGCTGGGCCGCACCGTATCTCGTGAACTCACCTGCTCTGTCGGCGAAAAGCTCCCGCTGGTATTGGTCCAGCTTGTATACCATGATGGGCGTGAGACCTTCGTTTGGATGCATAGGAAGGAACTGGCGCACCATCATGCAAAGCGCAGAACGAGCTTCTTCCGATGCGGGAGGTTCTGAAAACCGCATCGCGCAGGATACGTTTACACGTGACCTGGCGACGACCATTTCATCTGCAGCTACATTAGCGATGTTGAACTGGCAAATCGAGGGAGTAAGCGTTACAGGTTCAGGTGCGCCTTCAAAAGCGGCTCGCAACAGCTTGATGCGATTGTTTCTTTGCACTGTGGATAAAATGTTCCCATAAATGAGGTTGCTCAGGGGCTGCTCGGGGACGCAAACGAAATGAGCTACCCTAAAGAAGAATTTAGTGGTAGTTTCTATTGCCGTAGTTCGCGGAATGCGAGACGCATTTAAGGTGCCTTGTGGGTCGGCTAGAGCCTGCGCTGTCGGCTTCTCGTCGTAAACCCATACGAAATCTTTTACAGATACGCGTTTCTTTGCGTAGCCGCGCTTACCTGTCAGCAAGTCGATTGCGAATCCGTCGAAGAGGATACAGTGCAGGTCGCGACGATCTGGTCCCACAGTGAAGAAGTCCTTTGCCTCTAAGACTGCTCCTGCTCCGTAACCTGTTTCGACAACCTGGTAAAGAACGGGTCGGCGGCCCTCATGGAGCGGAGGGTCGACCGAGCTAAACAGCTCGTTGTCAGCTGTGCGCGGCAAATTACTGACGTCGGTGTTGACATAGGTACCGCCGAGGAGCTCGGTGATGATTGTCTCAGACCGCTCACAAAATCCAATCGTATCCTCCAGGTGTTGGAGTTCGATAAATGGGATGTTAAGCGGAGGACGGTAAGGACGAAGCGAAAGTCTGGGAAACAACGATCTCACAAACTTCATGCTCATATATCCTGGATCTGGAAGATGGCGATATGTGTCTGTACATAAGTGGCGGCTGATGGGCGCGAAATCCTTGCTGAGAAGCTCGCGTGGCCGAGGATTGACGAATTTTGCCCATGGATGACGGTCGATAAGGTAGTGTGTGAAGTCGTCAGGAACGCGTTCCGGTAGCGGAGCATCTGCCACGAAGCAACGAATCGGTTGCTGAGGACGGGAGTTGCCGCGCATGCGATTAGGCATGCGACGACCCCTGTTGGAGCGACCACCTCGACGGATAGCGGACCGGCCACGGCTAGATGGCGGTGCGGGAGGAAGTGGGATTTCCTCGAGAGCAACAGGGTGAGACGAGGAGTCCTCTGACGCAGGGGGTTTATCCCCGGAAGTGGTAGGAAACCCTATGGCGTGGAAAGGTGATGGCGAACGCTGGGGGGATGCTGGGTGGACGGTGAGATTTTCCATGGACTGCGACAACTGGGGATCAATGGACTTAGAAGAAGTCGCCTGCTGCGATGTCCATGCGGTAGATCGCATGCGCATCACGTCTCCCAAGCGACGAAGCCACATGGAAAATTGCAGAGGATCGTCGTTGCTACCTGAAAAGGAAACTACCCGAGGGAGTGACCCACCGGGGTTAAGTGAAGCCACCACCGGGACTGCTGGAATACCATCAATACGTTCCCCAACCGCGGCGAATGAATGGTTCAGATCGGCAAGGAGAGTCGAGTTACCTTCGTTAATCTTCTGCGTCAGCCGTGCCGTAGTCGATCGGTTATCATTCCAGACATCCGTTATGGCTTGAACCGTAGCGTCACGAAGGCACTTCGCATCCCTGCCACGGACAGTGGCGTCGTCCCCTAGATAGGAGAGCGTTTGCGCCAGGCTGTCAGTGACACCTGATTCAGAATCAAGCTTAGAAGAGGGGCCGGCAGCCCGAGAATTGAGAGAGCTTGCACGAGAGCGCGTCACAGGAGGACCCATGACAAGTAACACGAGGTTAACAGATGTGGAAGGGTGTCGGTCTCGGCTTAAGTAGTGGCTCTGCGATGGGGTGGGGCCAGGGGCGGGACCCTATGGTACCGAAGCAGTACAGCCTAGCAAGAGGAGAAGACATTGGTTACACTGTTTAATGTTTGCAGAACCGGATATCTTCAATGAAGATCATGGGAGTCGTCTGTACGAGAATGCCGCTCATCTGAAACTCTCCGCGATTGCAAAGTTCGATAACGGTGTTTATGGGAACTGGAAAACTGGAAAACAACATCGATGAATATTTTGACATTTCAGATTTCCCCGCGTATATTGCGGAGTCTAGAAGGTGCTGTGAAGTGGACCGCGATGCCTTCGAGTAAATATCTGGAATAAGATATTATGCGCTTATAGATGATACAAAGACATTACCGTACACCTAAAGATAAAACATTACCGCAGAGCTATCGCTAGATACGTATACAGAGCCGCCTCCAAGACCGGTATCACTCGGACCCCGCTCACTCCAATTATCTTTCTAATGACTGCTGGAAGGATGCACTTAGGCTCTTGATAGCCAGGGACGCGGGACCTGTCTTTGAAGTTCGAGCGCTCTTCAACGCGCAAATGCACGGTGATCGGTACTGCGGCGGCCGTAAGAATGCCCCTAAGTGCCTAAATCATATGGTTGGCCTTGCGGCACCCTTTACCTAGGCCTAGGAACCTTGTTTACTAGCGTAAACCCGCTTTTCCTTGAGTTGTCTTACCATAACGTGCTCTAAACAAGGCTTCCAACGGCGCAGCCCCGCGGGAGCGCCGCGTCGCGCAGTCGCGCGTTCCTAGCCGCGGCATATGCGACGCGGCCGCCGAGCCTGCCATATCGACCATCGATTAGCCTCCGACGGGTGCCGCCGGATGGCACAGGGCGGGTGCTCGCCGTTACCGAGCGGCACTCCTGAGTGGAGAGCTCCGGGTTCGGATCCCCCCACCGCACCCCATTAGGGGGTGTTCTGGGGGTGTTCTGTGTCCATCCCGGTGTGCACCGAGGGGCGGTCTTTATGTACGAATGGTCGCCGCGCCCGCGACGACGACTGTCGCGTGCGCGATGAGCTCACTGCGTTCGTGGGAGCTGTGCCTCATGACTTGCTGCAGACGCTAGGTTGAATTGTTGGTATCCCTTTCTGCTGTTGCAGGAGCTGCAGGAAAACATGCTCTGGTTCAGAAATTGAGTTCGAGTTATAAAACTGAGCAACGTTCTAATGCTCAATTTTATATGATGCTTCTCCAGGAAAAGCTGAAAATATGACACACTATCGCAGTGAAACTGAGTTTGTATACACTTTCTAACACTTGATGTGCAAGTTTTGATGCAGGTTTAGATACCACTGGAAGCTGAAGTCACCCAATTGCGACGTCTTCTGCCGCGCTCACCGCGCAAGTCGCCGCGTCCGCGGCGATCATTCGTACATAATGTCCCGCAGCCGTGTGCACCTAGGTGTCTTCTTTGGCATCCCCATCCCCTCCCGATTCGTGCGGAGGGGGCGGGCCATCCAGTACCCCGGAACCAAGGGGTACTGGGTGGCTTCGCAGCACGGGTGCGAAGGGCGTTTTGGAGATAACTGCGGCTTAGAAGCCGTGATTCGCCTTCTAAAAAAAATCAGTCGGACAAGTTGCATTACTCAATATACTGCGCGCCCACTACCTTTGGACAAGTTGCGCCATTGCGTACTTTCCGAAACATCTGCATATCTTCATCCTCGTCTGGACGGCCACCACTTTTCTCGTGCAATACGAATTCGTTCTGCTCCTTTTCCACCAATATATTACATACGTTCACTCTCTTCACTTTGATACTGCCGCTCCACCTGATCAGGGCTTTGGTACGGACCCGGCTGGTCCCCAAAAAAAAAACTACTTCTAAACCTACTAGTCGTAGCCTCCTCGCAGTCGTCCTTCCGCCGACGAATGCCGGTGGTACCGGCCGGTATCCGGCCTTGCCTTCCATCCTCAGCGAGGGGTGAACCACTCGCTGTTACCAGTAAACAACGTCGCCCAGCGGAAGCTGCTCTTCCTACTTCTGCTTTACGCACGTGATCCTATTAGGTTTATTAACAACACATCAAGGCACATGTTGGGCAGGCAAAGATCTGGCATAGGTGACACAGTCGCGCCGACTGGGAGAGCTTCGCCGTCTCGTGGTCGATCGGTGACGGCTCGACACAGGAGAGGAGAGGAAGGCGGCGGTGGGGGAGGACGACGAGGAAGATCTCCTTGCTCCTCGATCAGAACCGTGGCTTTTATCCTCGAATAGACCGCGTTCTGAAAGCCTATGACTCAGACAAGAATTCCAAGATTCTCAAACATAACACGTCGAGGCTTAACATCTCATGCACATCGCTTACACTTCTCACAGATTGTCGATGCGTGTGGGCGCGCGTTGTTGTACAAAAGGGTGGACACTTGATTTTTTCGCCTTTTTTCTCGCAATGCATCGACCAATTTCTGAAGTTGATTAAGGTATATGGAAGCGGTGAGCAGCCATCAGCTCATAGTAGATTGGCTCGTCCTCGTTTCAGCTCCGCGACGTCGCGTTGGAGTTACGTCCTGGAGCCGGAGCGCCAGTAGTGTGTCTATTCGTCATTGTCGCATGCCAGAGTATTACAATGGATCCTCCTCGTCTAGTCGCATGCACACTTTGCAGCGGCGGGGTGGCGTTCCACCCGCCGTCCTTTAAACAGAGGCGTGGCAAATGTCTGCGTCTCCATTACCCGCTGCCCGTTCTAAGGTGTGCATGCGGCTTTTCCTGCCTATAACGTCAATAGCCATCCCTGTCGTCAACAGTCGTGCCAAGAAGGGTTCTGTAAAGGCTACCACACACTTCTGCAGCATTGCCCCGGCCCTACCCTTAACTATAGGGCAGGAAGGCAGAGCTCGCCGCCGGCGGCGTCCCTGCCTTATGGCCTCTGTTATACCACCGCTCACCCCGAGCGATCCCTAATGACATGCTCCCATAACGAGCGCGCGGCGAGATGTGATCGACATGGTATGATTGGGCATCGCTCGGAGTGAACGATGATATAAGAAACGCATATCCTTAACCATAGAGGCGAGCGGCGTTGCCGCAGAAGTGTGTTGGGGCCTTAAAGGTGAACATCGTGAGAAAGGTTTCTGTCTTCCGCTGGTCAGCAGCATTGGAATGCTAGAAAGATCTCTTGGCTCGTTTAGGACGCTGGATGTCATGAGCGCAGATTAAACCTGCGCAGGCAGATTAAGGTGGTAGGTGGCCTTAGGACCGATATTGAATTGTCAACCTCGTAGCCAAGACTGTTATCAACCTGAGTGGGCTCAGCTTACCCTTCCGATGCTGCCCTTTTCAGACATTGGGAAGGCGGAAAGCCTTTGCAACGCTATTTTCCAAACACCAGTTCATTCTGAAGCGTACAGGGTCCGCCCGTGGCGGCGCCCCTACTTGATAAGCGCGCATCCAATTTTTATCATTTTCACATGAAATTGAAGACTTTTCAAAACAAATTGGGCTCTCTTCTAAGCAAGGTTTACTCTTCCGAGATCAAATTGAGCATCTTCCAAATTAAAACTTTTTGCACATTACAGTAGAGACTTTCCCTGGAATTTAGAATAATGTTTTGCTCAAGAAAAACCTAAATTTATTTCGTAAATTTTGAATCTCACATTTTTTATGAACAGAATGCTCTGCATCTCAGCGCCTTAACCTTTTTTAAATAAAATTTTCATAAAATCGAAAATGGTTCGGTCACATATTGGATCAGGTGAGTTAAAAAATTTCAAAAATGTTGTGCTAAATTTTAGTTGGGCAAAAGAGCATTCTATGTTTCTTGGCGAGTTTCTAGTGTGATTTGGAAGAAGTTCGTTTTGATTTGGAACATGTACTGTTTGATTTTTGATTTGATGAGCGTTGAGCACCAATTGCGCGCCAATTTAACTTGAAAAGAGTCCAGCTAAAGGCGAAAATGGTGCGCATACATGTATGGCTATCCTTTACATGTTCGGAAAGTCAAGCTCCGCATCCCTTCTTTCTACTCGAACCGACACGCATTCCACCTTTGCTTGGAGTTCTTTTAGCAGTATGAACATGTCTCCTGCCTAGCCGACACTTCGAGACAGTTAGTTAGTGCAAAATCCCTGCAAATATTTATTTTACTGAATGGCAGGGTTAGTAATCGTATGAAATACACCAGAAGTCGAATCAGTGAAGTAGGCCCTTCTACACAAATACGCACAGTCTGTGGTGCTACAAGAACAATACTATCCTTAATTGTCGCGAAATATTTTAGGAACCTGAAGATGCACCCTTGAAGGAGCTTGCTAAAACCAGCTGTGACGACAACGACACAAAATCCGTGAGTTTAGTTTAACAAACAGTTCTGTTCAATGCAGAGGAAAAGAATGTGTGAAGCAAACTTTGCCGGCTAATCCGTGGTTCAAATCGTGTTCTATCTGGGTCTTCATAACAACTCTCCAGTCCATGCTCCATGCAGATTTCGGGCAACGTATTCCATGGTAGTTCTTTCGAGATTATTCGAAAAACGAGCCGTCGATGACTTGCTAGTGAGAAGTGCACTTCAAAGACGAATTTGCACTCGGTAAATGGATGCGGTTACTGTTTGACGAGAATTCTCTGTTAGTACAATCCAATGGAACAATTACGTCAGTGAAGGACACCGCTTAGCCGCAGTTTTACTGGAAAAGTCGTTCTGAATACAATTTATCCAGCAGCACAAGGCTGACAGTATTATAAAAACCCGACTCCTGACTTTTATATCAATATCTAATCCACCATCTATTCGACGAAGGCTAGCTTGACTCTCATCCTGCAAGAGATTAGAAAGGGGTTGAAACGCGAACACTGAATCCTGCCGAGACCAAAATGCACTCTACACTAATAAAAATGTACAAACACCACTAGCAATGCACAAACCACCTCCGGAACCGATCTCTTGTCCACCCTCTCGCAAGTCCACCGCGCTAAGCAGTCGGCCATCCAGTCGCCGGGGGTGTGCTGGTGAACGCCTCCCGTGAATGCGCCTTCTCGCTTCTACTAGGAATTTATCAAATCCCGCATTCTAGCAATGGTTGAAGTTTCAAACCTTCTGCAGGATCATTTCTGAGCACGACAAGTGTATTCCAGGCATAAGTTTTGCGTTATCGGCCCGCACTGAAACGGTACAGTTTTTCCCTTTTTGTCATACCCAGAGGTCTGCAGGAAATTTGGAAACCACTATGGTGCTTCCCAGACAACGTCCTACAATCCTATATAGGTCACTTTGAGAAACTCCACGCTCACCTCTTTGACCTTCCTCGTAAGTTAAGGCCCAGTGTTACATCACAGTTGACCCTCAGAGCAAAGTACAGAAACTTCGGCCTAGGAGGAAGATCCGTTCGTCCCAACATGTACCCCTCACCACTGCGCGGATACTTCAAAATATGATTGTAGGATGCTCGAAGCGCGGTCGACACCCACTCCAAGCTGTGCGATTACGTCCCGAGCTTAGAGGACCGATCGCGCCCCAATCGGACGCCGGATTACGGTGTCAAAGTCAGGAGTCGGATTTTTATAATACTGTATGAGGTTGTCCAACCCCATCGAGATAGTTCTGTCTGAATGACCCGACTTACATTCGCCATTATTTTTAGACATTCATTACCTTGAAAGGTAGGCGTCCAACCCTTTGCTTGTTCAACATCTCATTAGTAAGTTCATTTTAAAAAATTAAAAAGCCTATTGGTGGTTATGATTATTCAGGTTCCAAAGGAGCGTAAGAAACGCCGCGCCCGCAAGTCATCGACTGAAAAGGAGCTTGAGGTATGTTGTCATGTCTTTCGATCTTGATTAATGGCTTCAATATACAGAAATATTAAACATGGAACATTGACAAAACTTTGAGAAGGATGTATTTTCAACCAGCAGGCTCCACGAGTCTTGTAATCGCTGGCTTGCTAACAGTTACGTATTTCAAGCTGAAATTCCTGCTGGGTATTTTGGCACGTTTACCCTTGTTGTTAACATGCGAAAAAAAGGTACGGAGGAGTTCTCGCGAATATAGAAGGGAAAACTTGCTCCTCCGCATCTGTCAGAGACGGTGGCACGTAAAAACAGGAGGATTGCTAAGTGATGCAAAAAGGACCAACTCCGTACCGTCTCACCTTTCATTGGAGCGCGCCAACTTACCAAGTCAGTGCAGGCGATCCTAATTGCTTTGCTAGCCTTCTGGTTGGTGAGAACGTGGATGTGGATGTGATGTGCCTTTTTCCAGCTTCTAATAGTGATAGAAAGAGGGTAATTACAGAGAGGGATCACGTTGCTCATTCTATAAAACAATTTTTACGTGGTAGTAATACCACGGACTTCCTGGAAGATAGTAACTCAAGGTGACTGAAATAAGTGACAGCAACTTGCGCCATAACCCAGAGGAAGCTAACACAACAACATCAACAACAAAACAATAAAAATCCTTGTTGGTGAGGCTAGGTGTGTACGACGGCAAACAAAAATGATGTGAACTGAGCCCTACCCTTCCTTAGATGCCTCCCATTGCCAGACGCCATTTCTTCAGATGGAACACTCCTCACCAATAGCAGAGCGTGTCAGATGGGCCATGCGAAGCATACATTGGAGTTAGCCTGGCGGGTTGGCGCTCCAATGGGAAATGAGAAGTTAAGAAGCCGGACCTGTTCACACTTCGCGACAGCAGCGACACGAGCGATACGAGCGGCGCGCTTGCAGCGTGCGAAGCGCGCGAAAGTATGAACAAGCGACTAGAGCGACAGGAGCGAGTGGAGTGAAAGCCCCGGCGCTCGAGTATGAAAGGTTTTCAGCGATGCGCGCTCGGTTTGAATCGATATGCATGTTTTGCACGGGCGACGAGAGCGTAGCATGCGTGACGCGTAAAGAACCGGCAAGTTCGACGACAAGAGCGACTGGAGCGATAGCGGCGGCGCTCTATGTAGTATGGATACTTTTCGGCGGCAGTCGCTCAGCCTCAATAGATATGCATGTTATGCACGGGCGACGAGTCGCTCTTTTCGCGAATTATGAACAGACCTTTAGCAGTCCTCTAGAAACACCCCCCCCCCCCCCCTTCTCCGCCCCGTGCAATCCGACTGGGTCAGGACTTCGCGATGGTGCGCGCTTGCGCACCAGGGATGAGCGGATAATGAAATTTTGAAAAGCGGATAACGGATAATTTTGCCCGGGAATGACCGGATAACGGAAAACGGATAACGAACAAACAACAAAAACTAAAACTCGTTTTAAACTGCACCAGTTTCAACAACAGATCAGGGCTTAAAGCACAGTTAATTCACATTCAATTTCTAGATATTTTAGTGGTGTTTTTTAAACGTTTTGCGGTCGCCGCATTAACGACGCTCTATGTGGTTTTCTGCCCATCCATAGGAAGACAAGCGCACAGCAACATATCCGCCTTTCACCTGTTTCCAGGGGGTCGGTTGGATTGTCTTATTTATCAGCCTTACTCTACGCTTAACTCCTTTTTTCAGTTAGAGCAGTTGAAATATAGAATAGTCCTTGGAAGAGCAATTCTTCCGATGTCTCTGAAAAGAGGAAGAAGGCAGGAGACATCCAGCGAAACAAACTTCACATAACGATCTTGTCCTATACACGCTATGAACCGCTATTGTTGTTGCTGCTCGATAGCATCCCATGATCCAAGGTACTTCAACGTGGAATTATCTGGGAGGGATAAAATACTAACTTTTGTGTAGTAACTACAAGCAATTGTGTACAGCAAACACACACTCAAAGAGTTATAACATCCGGACCTTCTGGATCTGAGGAAGAAGACCCGACCCATCCCTTCTGGAGCAGAGGAAGAATATCCGACCCAGGCCCAAAGCCGAGGTGTTCCCTATGTTGCAGATAAATTTCACAAAAAAAAAACTCACAAATTAAAGCAAATCTACATGTCTTCAGCACCCACGATGATAAGCATGTTCAGTAGTTTATTGCTCCCTTAAAATTTTTAATGGGAAAGTTGCTTACTCTATGTATTTGAATTAATCCTATTCCTTCTGCTAGTATTCTTTGCTGTATTGCAGTATTTTTTGATAACTCACGACAGCATATGGCTAAAAAGGTACCATCACCGCCTGCCATCAAATCGAACATACTGCAATCGTATAAACACGAATGATACGATGGAAAGCTCGGCGGTAAAAAATTCTTCCCAGGATGCGGCTTTTGACGATTGCTAGTAGCAGTTTGCATGCCTTCTTGGTCAGCACATGACTTGAGATGAGTGAACAATGCTGTGCTAACTAGGCCTCATATAAGTATGGTGTAGGCTTAGCGGGCCTTCTGTATGGCTGAAAGTAAGATAGCTTTAAAACTATGTAGCCAGTTTCCAAGTGAGGAAACCTCAATTAACCCTTCTAGATTTGAATACTTCTGTTGTTTCTGACGACCACTCTTATGATCGTGAAGGATCCTGTACATAGCCCACCACCACGTCCAAAGCTAAGATTCAGCTAATTTGTTGTTCGTTATCCGGCCCAAAATCGCCGGATAATGAACATGGGAGTTGGAGTTGACTTCATCATTGGTTCAGTCAGTGACCTTAGGGAAGCGAAAGTTTCTTTTCTTGCTTATCAGCCACTTGGCTCTCCAGGAAATGCAGGGGGATGGATGGTGAAACGACATGTTGTGGCCTCCCCAAAATTGGGTTGCACCAACTCTTACTGTCCTGAGATGCATTTCCTTAGCATTTACCGTGCCTCAGTTTCGTGTCGTTTGTTGCAAAGTGCCTTTCCTTAGTGTTTTCCGTGAAATACGGCGTATCGTGAATAATTAGAATAAAAAGCCCATGTAGATAGCAGCATCGAGGGGACAGGAATCACGGAGCTTCTTTTAGCTCTTATTAAGATTAGCTCTGGGCGGAGGTAACTGCTTAAATCTGATATTTTGAACCAAACTCATGGAATAACAACGTCGAAATAGATGAGATTCCTTTAAAAAATGTGTATTCTAAGAGGGCTGTATTAACAAAAGTGACTGTTTGGCACATGCACTCAGTAAGCAACTTAATTTCGCAACCATAGATCGTAAGACCGATTCCAAAGTGCATTTCCATAGCATTTATCGTGCCTTCAGTTTCGTGACATTTGTTGCAAAGTGCCCTTCCTTAGTGTTCACCGTGAAATACGGCGTATCGTGAATGCAAAACACACGCCTAATTTCGGATTACGTTAAGTCGGCACTGTATTCCGTGATTCCTGTCCCCTCGAAGCTGCTAAGCCAGCGAACGAGGCCGCGTCGTGGGCTCCACTGCATTGTGCGCAATAGGGATGAGCAGATTAACCGTTATCCGTTATCCGGTTTCCGGGGGGTTTTGGCCCATCCGTTTTGTTGTTCGTTATCCGGCGATTTTGGGCCGGATAGCGAACAACAAATTAGCTGAATCTTAGCTTTGGACGTGGTGGTGGGCTATGTACAGGATCCTTCACGATCGTAAGAGTGGTCGTCAGAAACAACAGAAGTTTTCAAATCTAGAAGGGTTTATTGAAGTTTCCTCACTTGGGAACTGGCTGCATAGTTTTAAAGATATCTAACTTTCAGTCATACAGAAGGCCCGCTAAGCCTACACCATACTTATATGAGGCCTACTTAGCACAGCATTGTTCATTCATCTCAAGTCATGTGCTGACCAAGAAGACATGCAAACTGCTACTAGCAATCGTCAAAAGTGGAGAGCCGCATCCTGGGAAGAATTTTTTACCGCCGATCTTTCCATCGTATCATTTGTGGTTACACGGTTGCAGTATGTTCGATTTGATTGCAGGCGGTAATGGTACCTTTTTAGCCATATGCTGCCGTGAGTTATCAAAAAATACTGCAATACAGCAAAGAATACTAGCAAAAGAAATAGGATTATTTCAAATACATAGAGTAAGTAACTTCTCCATTAAAAATTTTAACGGAGCAATAAACTACTGAACATGCTTATCATCGTGGGTGCTGAAGACATGTAGATTTGTTTTAATTTGTGAGTTTTTTTTTGAAACTTATCTGCAACATAGGGAACACCTCCGCTTTGGGGCTGGGCCGAATATTCTTCTTCTGCTCCAGATGTGATGGATCGGTCTTCTTCCTCAGGTCCAGAAGGTCTGGATGTCATAACTCTTTGAGTGTGTGTTTCCCGTACACAATTGCTTGTAGTTACCACCCAAAAGTTAGTATTTTATCCATCCCAGATAATTCCACGTTGAAGTACCTTGGATCATGGGGTGCTATCGAGCAGCAACAACAATAACGGTTCATACCATAGTGGTTCTGGTTTAAATAAGAACGAGCTACAATCCACTATCGTCGATAGCAGAAGGTCTCACACTGCGCTCTCTTCATGGTTCATATCGCCTGCAAGCGAATGAACCAACGATGCACTGTGGTGCGGATTACAGTCCCTTCTCCAAATCATCATCATCATCATCATTTTCATTAGCGTCTGTCCCGCTTGACAGCAGGGTCCGCTCTTCTGGTATGGTGACGCCAATTCTTCCGATCAAATCCTTGATCAGAGTGCACACCAGCTATCTTTAAGTCCAGGTGCAACGTACCTAGCAAACGTTGCTTCGGGCGACTTCTGGGCCGCTTTCCACGTACCCCAAGGTTTAGGTTCACGAACGGTATCATTGCTAGCACGAAGGGCGTGGTTGTACCATCGTAAACGAGCTTCGCGCACCGTGCCGGATATTGGGACGACACCGAACCTATGTCATATGGTGTCGTTGCAAACGCGGTCCAAACGCGTAACTCCGACCGTCTACCGTAGCATTTCCTTTCCATTACAGTCCCTTCTCCAAATGCATCGGTGGTATTGGAGGCCGTTGTGCTTGCGTTGGAGCCTCGGCACCATTCGTAGAGGATGATCACTCGAAGCTGTTGTTGGCTAATCATGTTCGACATGTCACAAAAATCACGCGCGCGAGCCCTTATGTACTAATGTGGTGAAATCTTCTGGAACCTTCTATCCCCACTGACCCAGGATTTTTGAACTTTATTTCCCAAAAATTCTGACGTTTTTAAAATTTGTTTCAAGACTTTTCGGCCAGCCTAATAATTAGAGGTTCTGATATTGCTGATAGTGAAGAATTTGGAGGTGATTGACGCTCATAAGAAAGTAAAAGGTAGCTAAAATTCTAGAAATGGTCATGTTGCGCCATGCACTAGTCTGCAACCTCACATCTCAGACTCTATTAATGGTGGTCTGAATGCTTGTTGCAATTGTTACTACTAGGCAGCATTAACCTGTGCTGTGCTTCTTTTAACATTTAGAACCTGACAATTACGTGAGAGACACGTAACATGTGAGTTTAATGATTGCACAAATTGCCGTTCTCGCTATCGCTCTAATAACGTCTCCCACATATCTCAGCCTACACAAAGTGTCATGCCCGGTCCTACGCTTCCCTTCGTGGAGAAGTTTATCCTGAAGTGCTAAAAAATCGAAAATATGGTCATCGAAGTGCAGAGGCGATTCAGCGACTAGTTCTCTAAAGCACCACAGGCACCACCCCGTCCCGTCACCATTCACAATAAATCGAGTCTGAAATGCACGGTTTCAAGCGGGGGCATGACGCGATCTTGGTTATTAGCATAGCACAGAAATCTCGTTGCCCTGTGCTTTAATGTGTGACTCCCAAGCAGTTCCATAAGTTTCCCTAAAAGCAATGTTAGAACCTTTCAATTTGTACCTATATTTTTAATGTCCCCTACATTTCCCCAAGCGTTAGTGTGTTTTTAAGTTTTAAACTCTAAAAAAGCACAAATCAATCGAAACGATCACTCCTTGAAAAAAATATAGCAAGTATTCAAGCGATCTGGAGCTGCTTAGTTGATGTCCTCTTGAAGGGTGAAGAAGTGGGTTGTTTATTAAATACGAATGGAAATAGGCTCAATCTGTCCCAAGTGACAAAAAATCGTTAAAAAGTGTGTGATGAGAAAAATTCGAAACAAGGATTGAATTGGTCACACTTATTAAGGCCTATGGTACACTTCGGCGACGCTGTGTCGGCAACGTCAGCGGCAGTGTTGAGGGGCGCTACGCAGTGCGTAGCAACATATAACGTAGGCCTAACCAAAGACGCAGGTGACTGCAAATTTCTAGCCTCCTGGAGTGCGACGCAGTGTAGTCGGAACCTGAGTCTTTAACATGCCTTGAATTGATATCGAATTATTTCTTCATCTAACTGATTTTTCTCTCGTTGCCATTTTCGCTTTCGATTGTTGATTGCAAGGTTTGTACAATCTCCGGATCACCCGTATCACCTGTCGTCCCGTTGATCATCGAGCTGCTCGAGGGAGCGCCAGCGAGGACAGACATAACTCCAACGCCGCGCCAACCTCCAGGGTGTCGCGCGCGGTGCGCGACGAAATTGGACAAGTTGTTGCAGTCCGAATGCTTCCGATAGGCCCGGTTTAAACTTCGTCGCGGCGCGACGCGACGCCACGCATGGTGGCCATATCGATTACGCGACGCGATCGATCAATTTGGCCTCATTGCGCGCCCATCGCGTCGCGCCGCGACGAAGTATAAACGGGGCCATAGAGACGGCTAGTGACGTCAGCCGCTCATGCTACTGGGCGCGCTAGAGCGCAAAAGCATGTGCTGGCGACTAGACCGCGTAGAAGAAAGAAAGAGACATGAGACGGGAACAAGACAAGTCTGAAGTCTCCTGGTAGGGAAGTGGGAGCGATTGTTAACACAGTGCGGTCGGAATGATACTCAATCTGTTCCAAATGAGTGAAGGGATGCGGCGACGAATGACTAAAAGATTCTCCGGAGTGATAATAGATTATCTCTAAAAGAAAAAACAGGGAATATGTTAGCCGTAGGTTTGGGAATTGTATAAAAGAGCCGAGAGTCGAGCTACAACATGAACAGAAGAGAAGTAAGAAGAGGTCGGGGGAAACGTGCGATCGAGATAGAACTTCGACTCAGTAGGTGGAGAATGATCCTACAAGGAAGAAAACAGAACGAAATAGCGACCCAAGAGACCCTCTAATGTTTAAAGAGTCTTTTCCACGGGTTCTTCATCACACCCCATCGGCGTTACGTTTCTAGTTTAAAAAGCTTGAATATTGGCAAAATTTCGTGCTCCGCGGTGAACCATGCGTCACTGAGCGCACCTCCTCGTTTCAGCTCCGCGACGTCGCGTTGGAGTTACGTCGTGGAGACGGAGCGCCAGCAGTGTGTCTATTCGTCCTTGTCGCATGCCAGAGTACTACAATGGATCCTCCTCGTCTAGTCGCATGCACACTTTGCAGCGACGGTTTGGCGTTCCACCCCCCCCCCCCCCCGTCCTTTAAACAGAGGCGTGGCAAATGTCTGCATCTCCATTACCCGCTGCCCGTTGTAAGGTGTGCATGCGGCTTTTCCCGCCTATAACGTCAATAGCCGTCCCTGTCGTCAACAGTCGTGCCAAGAAGGGTTCTGTAAAGGCCACCACACACTTCTGCAGCATCGCCGCGGCCCTATCCTTAGGCATCTGTTATACTCCCGCGGGAGCATCCGCGGAACGTCCGCGGACCAATGGTGCACGACGGAGGCGGGCGTGGCGAGGCGCGGCGATTGGCCAGGTGAGGAGTCTCGGCGCGATTCCCGCCCTTCCGCGGATGCTCCCGCGGGAGTATAACTCAGGCCTTAACCATAGGGCAGGAAGGCAGAGCTCGCCGCCGGCGGCGTCCCAGCCCTATGGCCTCTGTTATACCACCGCTCACCCCGACTGATCCCTAATGATATACTCCCATAACGAGTGCGCTGCGCAATGTGGCAGTATATCATCAAGAGTTTCTGTCTTCCGCTGGTCAGCTCGGAGAGAACGATGGTATAAGAAGCGAGCGGCGTTGCCGCAGAAGTGTGTTGGGGCCTTAAAGGTGAACATCGTGAAAAAGAATTCTGTCTTCCGCTGGTCAGCAGTATTGGAATGCTAAAAAAAATCCCTTGGCTCGTTTAGGACGGAAATTCTTTTAGCAGTATGAACATGTCTCCAGCCTAGCCGACACTTCGAAACAGTTAGTCAGTGCAAAATCCCTGCAAATATTTATTTTACTGAATGGCAGGGTTAGTAATCGTATGAAATACACCAGAAGTCGAATCAGTGAAGAAGTCCCTTCTACCAAATACACACAGTCTGTGGTAGTACAATATCCAATACTATCCTTAATTGTCGCGAAATATTTTAGGAACCTGAAGATGCACCCTTGAAGGAGCTTGCTAAAACCAGCTGCGACGACAACGACACAAAATCCGTGAGTTTAGTTTAACAAACAGTTCTGTTCAATGCAGAGGAAAAGAATGTGTGAAGCAAACTTTGCCGGCTATCAGTGGTTCAAATCGTGTTCTATCTGGGTCTTCATAACAACTCCCCAGTCCATGCTCCATGCAGATTTCGGGCAACTTATTCCATGGTAGTTCTTTCGAGAACACTCGAATTATCCAGCAGTACAAGGCTGGCAATATTATAAAAACCCGACTCCTGACTTGTATATCAATATCTAATCCACTATCTATTCGACGAAGGCTAGCTTGACTCTCATCCTGCAAGAGATTAGAAAGGGGTTGAAACGCGAACACTGAACCCTGCCGAGACCAAAATGCACTCTACACTAATAAAAATGTACAAACACCACTAGCAATGCACAAACCACCTCCGGAACCGATCTCTTGTCCACCCTCTCGCAAGTCCACCGCGCTAAGCAGTCGGCCATCCAGTCGCTGGGGGTGTGCTGGCGAACGCCTCCCGTGAATGCGCCTTCTCGCTTCTAGTAGGAATTTATCAAATCCCGCGCTCTAGCAATGGTTGAAGCTTCAAACCTTTTGCAGGATCATTTCTGAGCACGACAAGGGTATTCCAGGCATAAGTTTTGCGTTATCGGCCCACACTGAAACGGTACAGTTTTTCCCTTTTTGTCATACCCAGAGGTTCGCAGTAAATTTGGAGACAACTATGGTGCTTCCCAGTCAACGCTCTACAACCCTATATAGGACGCTTTGAGAAACTCCACGGTCACCTCTTTGACCTTCCTTGTAAGTTAAGGCCAAGTGTTACGTTACAGTTGACCCTCAGAGCAAAGTACAGAAACCTCGGCTAAGGAGGGAGATCCGTTCGATTAGTCCCAACATGTACCCCTCACCACTGCGCGGATACTTCAAAATATCATGAATGTAGGATGCTCGAAGCGCGGTCGAGACCCACTCCAAGCTGTGCGATTACGTCCCGAACTTAGAGGACCGATCGCGCCCCAATCGGACGCCGGGTACGGTGTCAAAGTCAGGAGTCGGATTTTTATAATACTGTATGAGGTTGTCCAACCCCATCGAGATAGTTCTGTCTAAATGACCCGACTTGCATTCGCCATTATTTTTAGACATTCATAACCTTGAAAGGTAGGCGTCCAACCCCTTGATTGTTCAACATCTCACCAGTAAGTTCATTTTAAAAAATTAAAAAGCCTATTGGTGGTTATGATTATTCAGGTTCCAAAGAAGGGTAAGAAACGCCGCGCCCGCAAGTCATCGACTGAAAAGGAGCTTGAAGTATGTTGTCATGTCTTTCGATCTTGATTAATTGCTTCAATATGCAGAAATATTAAATATGGAACATTGACAAAACTTTGAGAAGGATGTATTTTCAACCAGTAGGCTCCACGAGTCTTGTAATCGCTGGCTGGCTAACAGTTAAGTATTTCAAGCTGAAATTCATGTTGGGTATTTTGGCACGTTTACAATTGTTGTTAACATGCGAAAAAAAGGTACGGACGAGTTCTCGCACGCGGCGGGAATTTAAAAGGGAAAACTTGCTCCTCCGCAGCTGTCAGAGGCGGTAGCACGTAAAAACACGAGGATTGCTAAGTGATGCAAAAAGGACCAACTCCGTACCGTCTGACCTTTCACTGGAGCGCGCCAACTTACTAAGTCAGTGCAGGCGATCCTAATTGCTTTGTTAGCCTTCTGGTTAGTGAGAACGTGGATGTGGATATGATGTACTTTTTCCAGCGTCTAACAGTGATAGAAAGAGGGTAATTACAGAGAGGGATCACGTTGCTCATTCTTTAAAACAATTTCTACGTGGTGGTAATACCACGGACTTCCTGGAAGATAGTAACTCAAGGTGACTGAAATAAGTGACAGCAACTTGCGCCATAACCCAGAGGAAGCTAACACAACACCATCAACAACAAAACAATAAAAATCCTTGTTGGTGAGGCTAGGTGTGTACGACGGCAAACAAAAATGATGTGAACTGAGCAGTTTACCCTTCCTTAGATGCCTCCCATTGCCAGACGCCATTTCTACAGATGGAACACTCCTCACCAATAACAGAGCGTGTCAGATGGGCCCATGCGAAGCATGCATTGGGGTTAGCCTGCCGGGTTGGCGCTCCAATGGGAAATGAGATGTTAAGAAACCGGTCCTTTTTGCATCACATAGGACCTGTTCATATTTCGCGACAGCAGCGACAAGAGCGATACGAGCGCAGCGCGCGTAGCGTGGGAAGGGCGCGGAAGTATGAACAAGCGACTAGAGCTACAAGAGCGACAAGAGCGAGTGGAGTGACAGCACCGGCGCTCGAGTATGAAAGGTTTTCAGCGATGCGCGCTCGGTTTGAATCGATATGCATGTTTTGCACGGGCGACGAGAGCGTAGCATGTGTGGCGCGTACAGAACCGGCAAGTACGACGACAAGAGCGACTGAAGCGATAGCGCCGGCGCTCTATGTAGTATGGATACTTTTCGGCAGCGGTCGCTCAGCTTCAATAGATATGCATGTTATGCACGGGCGACGAGTCGCTCTTTTCGCGAATTATGAACAGACCTTTAGCAGTCCTCTAGAAACACCCCCTCCCCTTCTCCGCCCCGTGCAATCCGACTGGGTCAGGACTTCGCGATGGTGCGCGCTTGCGCACCAGGGATGAGCGGATAATGAAATTTTGAAAAGCGGATAACGGATAATTTTGCCCGGGAATGACCGGATAACGGAAAACGGATAACGAACAAACAACAAAAACTAAAACTCGTTTTAAACTGCACCAGTTTCAACAACAGATCAGGGCTTAAAGCACAGTTAATTCACATTCAATTTCTAGATATTTTAGTGGTGTTTTTTAAACGTTTTGCAGTCGCCGCATTAACGACGCTCTATGGGGTTTTCTGCCCATCCATAGGAAAGGACGCACAGCAACATATCCGCCTTTCACCTGTTTCCAGGGGGTCGGTTGGATTGTCTTATTTATCAGCCTTACTCTACGCTTAACTCTTTTTTTTTCAATTAGAGCAGTTGAAATATAGAATAGTCCCTGGAAGAGCAATTCTTCCGATGTCTCTGGGAAGAAAAAGAAGGCAGGAGACATCCAGCGAAACAAACTTCACATAACGATCTTGTCCTACACACGCTATGAACCGCTATTGTTGTTGCTGCTCGATAGCATCAAATGATCCAAGGTGCTTCAACGTGGAATTATCTGGGATGGATAAAATACTAACTTTTGGGTAGTAACTACAGGCAATTGTGTACAGCAAACACACACTCAAAGAGTTATGACATCCAGACCTTCTGGATCTGAGGAAGAAGACCTGACCCATCACTTCTGGAGCAGAGGAAGAATATCCGACCCAGCCCCAAAGCGGAGGTGTTCCCTATGTTGCAGATAAATTTCACAAAAAAACTCACAAATTAAAGCAAATCTACATGTCTTCAGCACCCACGATGACAAGCATGTTCAGCAGTTTATTGCTCCCTTAAAATTTTTAATGGGAAAGTTGCTTACTCTATGTATTTGAATTAATCCTATTCCTTCTGCTAGTATTCTTTGCTGTATTGCAGTATTTTTTGATAACTCACGACAGCATATGGCTAAAAAGGTACCATTACCGCCTGCAATCAAATCGAACATACTGCAATCGTATAAACACGAATGATACGATGGAAAGCTCGGCGGTAAAAAATTCTTCCCAGGATGCGGCTCTCCACTTTTGACGATTGCTAGTAGCAGTTTGCATGCCTTCTTGGTCAGCACATGACTTGAGGTGAGTGAACAATGCTGTGCTAACTAGGCCTCATATAAGTATGGTGTAGGCTTAGCGGGCCTTCTGTATGGCTGAAAGTAAGATAGCTTTAAAACTATGTAGCCAGTTTCCAAGTGAGGAAACCTCAATTAACCCTTCTAGATTTGAATACTTCTGTTGTTTCTGACGACCACTCTTATGATCGTGAAGGATCCTGTACAGTACACCCATCACCACGTCCAAAGCTAAGATTTAGCTAATTTGTTGTTCGTTATCCGGCCCAAAATCGCCGGATAATGAACATGGGAGTTGGAGTTGACTTCATCATTGGTTCAGTCAGTGACCTTAGGGAAGCGAAAGTTTCTTTTCTTGCTTATCAGCCACTTGGCTCTCCAGGAAATGCAGGGGAATGGATGGTGAAACGACATGTTGTGGCCTCCCCAAAATTGAGTTGCACCGATTCTTACTGTCCTGAGATGCATTTCCTTAGCATTTACCGTGCCTCAGTTTCGTGACTTTTGTTGCAAAGTGCCTTTCCTTAGTGTTTACCGTAAAATACGGCGTATCGCGAATGCAAAACACACGTCTAATTTCGGATTACGTCAAGTCGGCACTGTATTCCGTGATTCCTGTCCCCTCGAAGCTGCTAAGCCAGCGAACGAGGCCGCGTCGTGGGCTCCACTGCATTGTGCGCAATAGGGATGAGCAGATTAACCGTTATCCGTTATCCGGTTTCCGGGGGGTTTTGGCCCATCCGTTTTGTTGTTCGTTATCCGGCGATTTTGGGCCGGATAGCGAACAACAAATTAGCTGAATCTTAGCTTTGGACGTGGTGGTGGGCTATGTACAGGATCCTTCACGATCGTAAGAGTGGTCGTCAGAAACAACAGAAGTATTCAAATCTAGAAGGGTTAATTGAAGTTTCTTCACTTGAGAACTGGCTACATAGTTTTAAAGATATCTAACTTTCAGTCATACAGAAGGCCCGCTAAGCCTACACCATACTTATATGAGGCCTACTTAGCACAGCATTGTTCATTCATCTCAAGTCATGTGCTGACCAAGAAGGCATGCAAACTGCTACTAGCAATCGTCAAAAGTGGAGAGCCGCATCCTGGGAAGAATTTTTTACCGCCGATCTTTCCATCGTATCATTTGTGGTTACACGGTTGCAGTATGTTCGATTTGATTGCAGGCGGTAATGGTACCTTTTTAGCCATATGCTGTCGTGAATTATCAAAAAATGCAATACAGCCATGAATACTAGCAAAAGAAATAGGATTATTTCAAATACATAGAGTAAGTAACTTCTCCATTAAAAATTTTAACGGAGCAATAAACTACTGAACATGCTTATCATCGTGGGTGCTGAAGACATGTAGATTTGTTTTAATTTGTGAGTTTTTTTGAAACTTATCTGCAACATAGGGAACACCTCCGCTTTGGGGCTGGGTCGGATATTCTTCCTCTGCTCCAGAAGTGATGAGTCGGGTTTTCTTCCTCAGATCCAGAAGGTCTGGATGTCATAACTATTTGAGTGTGTGTTTGCCGTACACAATTGCTTGTAGTTACTACCCAAAAGTTAGTATTTTATCCATCCCAGATAATTCCATGTTGAAGTACCTTGGATCATGGGGTGCTATCGAGCAGCAACAACAATAACGGTTCATACCATAGTGGTTCTGGTTTAAATAAGAACGAGCTACAATCCACTATCGTCGATAGCAGAAGGTCTCACACTGCGCTCTCTTCATGGTTCATATCGCCTGCAAGCGAATGAACCAACGGTGCGGTTTACAGTCCCTTCTCCAAATCACCATCATCATCATCATCATTTTCATTAGCGTCTGTCCCGCTTGGCAGCAGGGTCCGCTCTTCTGGTGTGGTGACGCCAATTCTCCCAATCAAGTGCTTGATCAGGGTGCACACCAGCTATCTTTAAGTCCAGGTGCAACGTACCTAGCAAACGTTGCTTCGGACGACTTCTGGGCCGCTTTCCACGTACCTCAAGGTTTAGGTTCACGGACGGTATCATTGCTAGCACGAAGGGCGTGGTTGTACCATCGTAAACGAGCTTCGCGCACCGTGCCGGATATTGGGACGACACCGAACCTTTGTCGTATGGTGTCGTTGCAAACGCGGTCCGAACGCATAACTCCGACCGTCCACCGTAGCATTTTCGTTTCCATTACAGTCCCTTCTCCAAATGCATCGGTGATATTGGAGGCCGTTGTGCTTGCGTTGGAGGCTCGGCACCATTCGTAGAGGATGATCATTCGAAGCTGTTGTTGGATAATACAGGGTGCGTAAAAAGTACTGACGCACCTACGTTTTGATTCAGCTCCAGCTTTTTCTTTCTACCCCTCTAGGTTTTTGTGTGTTATTTTTGTTGTCTGTATTGTGCTCAAAAAACACTCACGAAAAAACTGAAGAAACATGATCGTCATCGTTACGGTGGCCCTTTTTTGTCTGTTACCCAAAGAGCCGAATACTTCCTTAACAAGAGATTTAGGCGCTGTTCGAAACGGTAGGTGAGGAAAGATGTCAGCAGCCCAAACGTCAGCCACGGCTCTGTCATAACAGATGATGATTACAAGAGGTTCACGCACGCTAACGTTCAAATCCGAAATTATCAACCTCTGTCCGATAACGGTAAACAGATAACGCGCGCAGGTGTAGACAGCTTCTCAGACGAGCACAGCTTAAACAAGAATCCGCTGGATTACTATTTTAGGCGATTTTGGAGAAGGAGGTCTGGGCTACTTTAAACACAAGTGACCAGTCGCACAAGGCTACCCTGTTCAAAGCACGGAACGAAATGCAAGCAAGTGTTTGCGGCGCGTGCTCATGAATTTTTCCGTCGTTTTCGCTCCTGTATTCACAGTAAAGGAGCCAATGTCAATTACGAGCTATTTATCGTGTTTGCAAAATCATTTTCCATATTTCTCAGGTGAATATTTTAAAACTTACTGCGCAATACTATTTCCACAACCGTCATTTAGTGCGTCAATACTTTTTACGCACCCTGTATGTTCGACATGTCTCCAAAATGACGCGCGCGAGCCCTAATGTACTAATATGGTGAAAACTTCTGGAACCTTCTACACGATCCTCACTGACCCAAGATTTTTGCAGGAATTTGAACTTTTTTCGAGAAAATTCTGATGTTTTTAAAATTTTGTTTCAAGACTTTTCGGCCAGCCTAATAATTGGAGGTTCTGAAATTGCTGCTGGTAAAGAATTTGGAGCTGTTTGACGCCCATAAGGAAGTAAAAGGTAGCTAAAATTCTACAAATAGGCAAGGTTGCGCCATGCACTAGTCTGCAACCTTACATTTCAGACCCGATTGATAGTGGGCTGAATGCTTGTTACAATTGTTACTACTTGGCAACATTAACCTGTGCTGTGCTTCTTTTAACATTTAGAACCTGACAATTACGTGAGAGACACGTAACATGTGAGTTTAATGATTGCACAATTTGCCGTTCTCGCTATCGCTCTAATAACGTCTCCCACATATCTCAGCCTACACAAAGTGTCATGTCCGGTCCTACGCTTCCCTTCGTGGAGAAGTTTATCCTGAAGTGCTAAAAAATCGAAAATATGGTCATCGAAGTGCAGAGGCGATTCAGCGACTAGTTCTCTAAAGCACCACAGGCACCACCCCGTCCCGTCACCATTCACAATAAATCGAGTCTGAAATGCACGGTTTCAAGCGGGGGCATGACGCGATCTTGATTATTAGCATGCCACAGAAATCTCGTTACCTGTGCTTTAATGTGTGAGTCCCAAGCTGTTCCATAAGCTTCCCTAAAAGCAATGTTAGAACCTTTCAATTTGCACCTACATTTTTAATGTCCCCTACATTTCCCCAAGCGATAGTGTGTTTTTAAGTTTTAAACTTTAAAAAAAAGCACAAATAATCGAAGCGATCACTTCTTGAAAAAATATAGCAAGTATTCAAGCGATCTGGTGTAAAACGTAAAATTTAAGGCGAGTGAAGCATTCCATACCCCTCATATGTCAGAAGATTTCTATTATCTAAAGTTTTCATATGAGCCCTTAACTTCTTTAGCACCCTTACTGTGAGCAACGTCATCGTCACCTTTCTAACATTATATACATTTTTTGAGACCCCGTGCATTTGCTTTGACGAAATGATGTTCTCTCCCAAAACGCTAGTTGCGCCCGAATGAATATTCCAGCATTCGAATTCGAATGCTTGAAAAAATGCGATTTTCGAATTTATTCGGAGCCGAATGCCCGAAAAACGCGATTTTTGAATGTATTGGATTTTCGAATGTTCGAAAATAGTCGCTGTTCGGATATATTAGGTTATTCGAAATTTTTGGGAGAGCACATCTATAGAACAGACCCATAGACCAATGTGTGTGTCAGCGACTATGAACTGCGTCCTTTCGGCTAGCGCAGAAGAACGAAAGCTGCTGAATTGGACATATTGTTCAGAGCTGAATTGGACACACTACACAGAGCTGCTTAGTTCATGTCCTCTTGAAGGGTGAAGAAGTGGGGTGTTCATTAAATACGAATGGAAAGATGCTCAATCTGTCCCAAGTGAGAAAAAATCGTTAGAAAGTGTGTGATGAGAAAAATTTGAAACAAGGATTGAATTGGTCACACTTATTAAGGCCTATGTTATACTTCGCCGACGCTGTGTCGACAACGTCAGCGGCAGTGTTGAGGGGCGCTACGCAGTGCGTAGCAACATATAACATAGGCCTAGCCAGAAGCTCAAGACGCAGGTGATTGCAAATTTCTAGCCTCCTGGAGTGCGATGCAGTGTAGGCGGAGCCTGAGTCTTTAACATCCCGTGAATTGATAACGAATTATTTCTTCATCTAACTGATTTTTCCCTCGTTGCCATTTTCGTTTTCGATTGTTGAATGCAATGTTTGTACAATCTCTGGATCAGCTGTATCACCTGTCGACCCGTTGATCATCGAGCTGCTCGAGGGAACGCCAGCAGTGTGTCTATTCCCTGTCGCATGCCAGAGTACTACAGTGGATCCTCTTCGTCCAGTCGCATGCACACTTTGCAGCGGCGGAGCGGAGTTCTACGAGTTCTCCACTATCTCGCAATGCAGCCACTGGACTCTCGGGCAAGCCCAGGGAGTTGGGGGTGGGCGAGCCGGCTGCGGGACATTATGTACGAATGCTCGCCGCGGACACGGCGAATAGCGCGGCAGAAGTTGCCGCAATAGGACGACTTCAACGGCCAGCGATCCGCGGCCCAAGACCCATGGTCCAGGATCTCGGAACAACTTTCATCTCTGGAAAAGTCGTCACTTTCAGCTCGTCATCAAAGCAATTGAGTGAAAACCTACCCGAAGGCCACTAAACCTCGCATTTCGCCTCCCAAAACAGTGCATTCAGGCTTAGCCGAGAAATATTGTTTGCTGAGCGATGTGCGGCAATCTTTGGAAGAAAGCAGAGCGTGGAGGACAACAGAATTGGCGGAAAAGGGAGGGAACCGAAGTAGGGAACACCGAAACGGGAAGAAAAATAAATCGAATTTTGTTTAAAAAACGACCCAAATGATGTGTGGAATGACTGTTACCGCTTGTTCTCTATCTGAACAAAACCTCACAACAGGTATCAATTTTCAACAAGGCATACGTAATAGAGAAAAATATGCCTGCTTAATATCAATGAATTATCTTCTGCTAAGAACTTGCTGTGCAAGCCTAGAGCGAAAGGCCTACCGTCTTTTTTCTCAATATACGGAACTTTTTTGAAATTTTCTTAAATAAAAACGCAAAGCGAACGCAACGTTAAGGGGGTGTTATTGTTGTAGAAATTCACTTAGAGTTGGTGAGCTTAAGAAAAGCTGCCACTTTAGAAGGAGATACAGGATAAGCTCCTATCTAGACTTACATCAGAATCTGCATATCATGTGTTAGGAAGTGTTCACAAAATCATTTTCACTGCGAAGAAGGCCACACTTCAGTGTGTCACCTTTTCTGCTTTTCATGAAAACCACCATCTAAAAATAGATTGAACATAAAAATGTTGTTCAGTTTTGTAACACGAACTCAACTTCTGAACCAGAACATGTTTTCCCGCAGCTCCTGCAGCAGCGGAAGGGGATACCAACAACTCAGACCTGGCGTCTGCAGCAGGTCGTGAGCGACAACTCCCACGACCGCGGCGGGGCTCATCGCGCACGCGACAGTCGTCGTCGCGGGCGCGGCGACCATTTCTACATAAAAACCGCCCCTCGGGCGAGCCAGGGGACGAGGGGGTAGAACGCTGGTCCCCCCTTTGCAGCGGGCAATGGAATGTGGGCGGAGACCAGCTCCGCCTATACTCCGCTGCCCGCTGCTCGCTGCACAGTGTGCATGCGGCTTTTTCCACCTATAACGTCAATAGCCGTCCCTGTCGTCAACAGTCGAGCAGGAAGGGTTCTGTAAAGGCCACCACACGCTTCTGCAGCATCGCCCTATCCTTAACCATAGGGCAGGAAGGCAGAGCTCGCCGCCGGCGGCGTCCCTGCCCTATGGCCTCCGTTATACCACCGCTCACCCCGAGCGATCCCTAATGATATACTCCCATAACGAGCGCGCGGCGCGACGTGGGAGTATATCATCATGAGTTTCTGTCTTCCGCTGGTCAGCTCGGAGTGAACGATGGTATAAGAAAGGCATATCCGTACCATAGCGGCGAGCGGCGTTGTCGCAGAAGTGAGTAGGGACCTTGAAGGTGAGCAATGTGAAAAGAGTTTCTGTCTTCCGCTGGTCAGCAGCATTGGAATGCTAAAAAAATCCCTTGGCTCGTTTAGGACGCTGGATGCCATGAGCGCAGATTAAAACTGCGCAGGCAGATTAGGGTGGTGGGTGGCTTTAGGGCCAATATTGAATTGTCAAGCTCGTAACCAAGACTGCTATCAACCTGAGCTGGCTCCGCTTACCCTTTGGATGCTGCCCTTTTCATACATTGGAAAGTAGAAACATTTGTAATGCTATCCTCCAATCACCAGTTCATTCTGAAGCGTACAGGGTCCGCCAGTGGCGGCGCCTCTACGGGATAAGCGCGCATCCAATTTTATCATTTTCACATGAAATTGAAGACTTTTCAAAACAAATTGGGCTCTCTTCTAAGCAAGGTTTACCCTTCCATGATCAAATTGAACATCTTCCAAATTAAAACTTTTTGCACATTACAGTAGAGACTTTCCCTGGAATTTAGAATACAGTATTGCCCAAGGAAAACCTGAATTTATTTCGTAAATTTTGAATTTTTCATTTTACAAGAACAGAAGGCTCTGTATCTCAGCGCCTTAACTTTTTTAAATAAAATTTTCATAAAAGTCACATATTGGATCAGGTGTGTTAAAAATTTCAAAAATGTTGTGCTAAATTTTACTTGGGCAAAAGAGCATTCTATGTTTCTTGGCGAGTTTCTAGTGTGATTTGGAAGAAGTTCGTTTTGATTTGGAACATGTTCTGTTTGATTTGAAGAGCGTTGAGCACCAATTGCGCGCCAATTTGACTTGAAAAGAGTCCAGCGAAAGGCGGAAATGGTGCGCATACATGTATGGCTATCCTTTACATGTTCGGAAAGTCAAGCTCCGCATCCATTCTTTCCACTCGCCACGCATTCTACCTTTGCTTGGAATTCTTTTAGCAGTTTGAACATGTCTCCAGCATAGCCGACACTTCGAAACAGTTAGTCAGTGCAAAATCCCTGCAAATATTTATTTTACTGAATGATAGGGTTGGTAATAGTATGAAATACACCAGAAATCGAATCAGTGAAGCAGCCTTTCTACACACATACAAACAGCTCTGTAGTGCTACATGAACAATACTATCCTTAATTGTCGCGAAATGTTTTAGGAACTTGAAGATGCACTCTTGAAGGAGCTTGGTACAACCAGTTGCGATGACAACGACACAAAATCCGTGAGTTTAGTTTAACAAACAGTTCCGTTCAATGCAGAGGAAAAGAATGTGTGAAGCAAACTTTTCCGGCTAATCCGTGGTTCAAATCGTGTTCTATCTGGGTCTTCATAACAACTCCCCACTCTATGCTCCATGCAGATTTCGAGCAACGTATTCCATGGTAGTTCCTTCGAGAATATTCCGAAAACGAGCCGTCGATGACTTGCTAGTGAGAAGTGCAAGGTCTAGAATTTATTTCTTACCCATGAAAATTACCGGAGCAAGCATTTTAATGCGTGAAAGATACGCCGCTGTGTGGAGGTAATCGTTTTTTATGATTCCTGAACACTAAGAACTTTCACGACTCCAGAACTCTAGGAGAGGTTGGAAAAAAATTTTCGCCCAAACTTTGCCCCGGGAGGGGGAGGTTATTTGGGGAGCTGATCAGTTCTCGTGACTATGCTAGAGTGCGGTAATTCAGCATTCGCATCTTCGATAAAGCGTTATTCACATGATGCAGAAAAGCAGGTATTTTTCGGCGTTTCATAGAAAAAATGCAGTCATACCATCGAACAGTCGTGGAGACGTGCCCGATGCTGACAAATTCCATATGGAAGAAACAACAGAGATAAAGTCACGGTATACCACGGGTGAAGTAGAGCCTTGCAATACAGGGCTCCACCAGCTGGCTGACTTACCGAAATACGGAATAAGTGGTGAAAAAGTTTGCCTCCGTTTCGCTCAAGTCTAGTTGAAATTTAGGAACGGCAATGTCACCATCAAGACGAGGTATTTATTTATTTAGTATCAGAGTATTTTGCCACCACGAGATTGGATCTGCGAGGATGAGCCTCGGGTTTCGCAAACACACTTCAAAGACTAATTTGCTCGATAAATGGATGCGGTTACTGTTTGACGAGAATTCTCTGTTAGAACAATCCAACGGAACAATTACGTCAGTGAAGGACACAGCTTATCCGTAGTTTTACTGGAAAGTTCGTTCTGAATACAATTTATCCAGCAGCACAAGGCTGGCAGTATTATAAAAACCCGACTCTTGACTTCGACACCGTAACTCGGCTGCCGAGGTACTCTCCCCGTGAGTGCGGCAGTACAGATTCCAGACGGAGGGATGCACACGGGCGCGGATGTTTCCATATTTG
Organism: Heligmosomoides polygyrus bakeri; assembly: GCA_947359475.1. NCBI lineage: Eukaryota > Metazoa > Nematoda > Chromadorea > Rhabditida > Heligmosomidae > Heligmosomoides > Heligmosomoides polygyrus. Next base: position 12,618,213 of record OX375870.1, read on the forward strand.
GTCCACGTGTCAGTAATGAGCACACGGTCGCGAGCGGGTCCCCAAGCACGATAACGACGATAACGAATTAGGCCTCGTTTACACTTCCGACGCCGAGCGACGCGACGACATGTGAAGTGGCCAAATTGATCGATCGCGTCGCTCAATCGATATGGACACTATACGTGGCGTCGCGTCGCTCGACGTCGAAGTATAAACGCGGGCCTTACGAAATCTAGAGGGACTGAGACCGTCCACATCACGCTAAGTCCTGTTGCATTCACGCGTTTAGGAAGTTACATTGAAGCGTTTGCGAGAAATTATAGGGAGGAAAGATTTTTTTAGGAGGAGTGAAGGAGGTAATCACGACTCATATCCTCCAAGCAGATAACTTCTCGAAACACACTCCAGAGCTGTCTAAGGATGAACGAAAATTCTTCCCCCCTCTCTTTAACTTTCGAAGCCTGATGGACAACTGAATGTCCTCATAATGCTCATAACAGAGGTCTACTAACGTTCCTAAGATCTTCGCTGTCTTCTTTACGACAGTGTAGTGACATGAAACGACACATAGTCAGTCAGTGTAGATATTCTAATGGCAAGACGGCTGGTCGAAAAGCTAAAGAACTTAACTGGGATGAAGAATGTTGGTCATATGTGTCTCAATTCGCAAAACCGACACTTGTCGTGTTCAGAAATGATCCTGCAAAAGGTTTGGAGCGTCAGTCATCGCTAGAATGCGGGATTTGTTAAATTACTAGTAGAAGCGAGAAGGCGCATTCACGGGAGGCGTTCACCAGCAGGACCCCAGCGACTGGGTGGCGAAGTGGATAGTGCGGTGGACTTGCTGGAGGGTGGTCAAGGGATCGGTTCCTGAGTTGGTGTCTATGCATTGCTAGTAGTGGTTTTTGCATTTTTATCAGTGTATATCAACATCTAATCGACGAAGGCTAGCTTGGCTCTCATCCCGCAAGAGATTAGAGAGAGGTTGAAATGCGAACACTGAACTCTGCCGAGACGGAAATGTACTCTACACTGATAAAAATGCCAAAACACCACTAGCAATGCACAGACCACACCCCCTGAACCGACCCCTTGACTACCCTCCAGCAAGTGCACTGCACTATCCACTTCGCCACCCAGTCGCTAGGGGACGTACTGTGAACGCCTCCCGTGAATGCGTCTTCTCGCTTCTACTAGTATTTTAACAAATCCCGCATTCTAGCGATGACTGACACTCCAAACCTTCTGCAGGATCATTTCTGAGCACGACAAGGGTATTCTAGGCATAAGTTTTGCGTTATCGGCCAGTACTGCAGCGGTACAGTTTTCTTGTCATTTTTAACCTACCCAGAGGTCCGCAGTAAATTTGGAAACAACTATGGTGCTTCCCAGTCAACGCTCTACAACCCTATATAGGACGCTTTGAGAAACTCCACGGTCACCTCTTTGACCTTCCTCGTAAGTTAAGGCCCAGTGTTACATAACAGTTGACCCTCAGAGCAGGGTACAGAAACTTCGGCTAAGGAAGGAGATCGTTCGATTAGTCCCAACATGTACCCCTCACCACTGCGCGGATACTTCAAAATATCATGATTGTAGGATGCTCGAAGCGCGGTCGAGACCCACTCCAAGCTGTGCGATTACGTTACGAGTTTAGAGGACCGATCGCGCCCCAATCGGACGCCGGGTACGGTGTCAAAGTCAGGAGTCTGATTTTTATAATACTGTATGAGGTTGTCCAGCCCCATCTAGATAGTTCTCTCTAAATGACCCGACTTACATTCGCCATTATTTTTAGACATTCATTACCTTGTAAGGTAGGCGTCCAACCCTTTGATTGTTCAACATCTCACCAGTTAGTTCATTTTAAAAAATTAAAAAGCCTATTGGTGGTTATGATTATTCAGGTTCCAAAGAAGGGTAAGAAACGCCGCGCCCGCAAGTCATCGACTGAAAAGGAGCTTGAAGTATGTTGTCATGTCTTTCGATCTTGATTAATTGCTTCAATATGCAGAAATATTAAATATGGAACATTGACAAAACTTTGAGAAGGATGTATTTTCAACCAGCAGGCTCCACGAATCTTGTAATCGCTGGCTAGCTAACAGTTAAGTATTTCAAGCTGAAATTCCTGTTGGGTATTTTGGCACGTTTACCCTTGTTGTTAACATGCGAAAAAAAGGTACGGAGGAGTTCTCGCGAATATAGAAGGGAAAACTTGCTCCTCCGCAGCTGTCAGAGACGGTGGCACGTAGAAACACGAGGATTGCTAAGTGATGCAAAAAGGACCAACTCCGTACCGTCTCACATTTCATTGGAGTGCGCCAACTTACAGGGTCAGTGCAGGCGATCCTTACTGCTTAGCTAGATTTCTGGTTGGTGAGAACGTGGATGTGGATGTGATGTACTTTTTTCCAGCGTCTAACAGTGATAGAAAGAAGGTAATTACAGAGAGGGATCACGTTGCTCATTCTTTAAAACAATTTCTACGTGTTAGTAATACTACGGACTTCCTGGAAGATAGTAACTCAAGGTGACTGAAGTAAGTGATAGCAACTTGCGCCATAACCCAGAGGAAGCTGCCACAACAACAAAACAATAAAAGGGAATCCTTGTTGGTGAGGCTAAGTGTGTACGCTTTAGCGGTCCAAACAGATGGTAGTCCATGTTCGACTCTCCTTGAACCTCGGCATGGTAGAATCTGTCTGTAGAGTTGCTGAGCTCTTCACGAGGCTCCGGAGGCATTCAACGAACATATTGGCGTTGCTAATGTGAGCCGGAATAAATTTTAGCGGCTGGCCTAGAACAGAGTTGAGAAGCCACCCGATTTTGTCCGTTGGACCACCCACGCAGCTAACGATGGGTCTGACCTTAATGGCAGCAGGGTTGACTGAGGCCAAGTTGTCGTCTGGTGAAAACTTATGGGTCTTAATAAGTAAATATAAGACCGGACAACTAGGACACTCAGACTTTAGGTGGTTTATCATACCTGATCCCCATCTCGCTAGCTTTGCCTCCTGGACCCACGCCTTGTAAAGTCTACGGTACTGCGCTTGAAATTCCTTTACAGAGGATGTGCGGTATAGAGATGTGTCTTCAAGGTGGCACTCGGTAATGGCCCTATCCAGGTGGCTTGGTATTACAACAAATTCCCCACCTTTGTCGCTTATGGAGAGCCTTATGGCTTTGGACTTGACAAGGTCACGGACCTCCCTGATGCCCACCATCTGCGATCTAGAGAGGTTGCTGTTGGCCTTGTATGCGGTAATGCCTAAGAACCCTGAACACTTCATCAGCGAATAGGCGAAAGCTTACATCAACTTGGATGTTCGGTTCCGGCTGCTTGAAGTGTGTTTGAGGGAAAGGAATTGTTGGCATTAGACTTAGCTGCATTAGCGGTTGAGTTTGAGAATCCGCTCGTGCTTTTTGCCGGAGTCGGTCTTGCAGCTCGTGGAGACCACAGATGACCCTGCGCATGAAAAAGGTTGAAATGGGTTGAGATGGAGAGAAACTTGGACCCAATTCCAAAACTGACAGCGCGTTTTCTGACAAAGTGAAATTGCCCATAACGGTTACCCTCGATTTATTCCGGCTCACCTTAGCAACACTAATATGTTCCTTGAATGCCTCCGGAGAACGCAGCGCCACCAGCGCAATGGAGTCGTTTGATGTTGCGGCGTTTACACCAATGTGTCAAACGATTCCGCTATGGAAGCCATCTTCGAACTCCTCAGCCAACACGAAGGAGCAATTAACATGATTGGTTTTTCCATAAGCCAGTTGATGACACTCCTTAAAGAGTGTCTATCGTGCAATATCTTCAGGTGGTCCGGGAGGTATTTTGCGCAAATAAGGGGATTGGCTATGGGAAAACGACTAGCACCCACACTGGCCATTGCTTTCATGTCAAAGATCGAGGCACCGGTGGTGTCACGGCTTCCTTTGTTATGCTGCCGATATGTGGATGACTTCTTCATCGTCACCACCACGCAACATGAAATGGACAAGTGCTTTGAGATTATGAACAGCCAGTCCGAATACATCAAACTTACAAGGGAAAAGCCTTGTGGGGGCTGGCTCCCTTTCCTCAATGTCCAAGTTCAGCTGGCAGGGAATAACTATATCACCAAGTGGTATCGAAAGCCCAGCTGCAAAAACATAATTATCCATAGTCGATCGACACACCCACATCGGATAAAAGAAGCGGTAGTAAGGAACATGTTCCGAACGGCAGCTAGTGTGTGTACAGGAGAAGGTGAGCGGAAGGAATCCCTGGAAGTGGCTCTGGAGATAGCCGTTCTCAACGGCTATTCTCTCCGTAAACCCTCATTCAGACCCAGGGGGAGGGCGGTTCAGGAAAACGGCACTACCCCAACTATGAAAATTCCCTTTCTGGTGCCGTTCGTCTCCGATGAAGTGAGCACTTCTATACGGAAGTGTCTGAGAAGATCTGGGATGGAAAATTTGGTTGCGGTCATTGATCTTCCACCTGACAACCTTAAGACCAGATGGGCCGCAATCGACTATATGACCGCATTTGTGGGACCCCCAATTGTGTGGTTTGCCCAGGGGGAAAGGAAGGTGACTGCACCGTATCGGGTGTAGTCTACCTGATCTCCTGTCAAGCTTGTGGCGAAGAGTACATCGGCGAAACTGGCCGTCCTCTGCATGTGAGGATAAAGGAGTATCTGGATGGCAAGGAGAAGCTTAGGGCATCCACTGCCCTAGGCTATCACAGGATCAATTCTCATGGAGGGGAGGATTTTGGAGATGAGGTGAGGATTCTGGGACACGAGGTTCAAACGTCGGCGCGCAAAGCCCTTGAGGCGTTCTGGATCTATTCCAGAGATCCCAAGGTCAACCGGAAGGGGATATGCCTGTATATAACGCGCGAACTCAGGCCCTACCTCAGTCTCGCATTCTAACCTGGGCCGCATGGGAACCGACCGAGGCGAGAGAGCGAGGCGGGAGAGAGAGCCGAGAGATGATTTCGCTTATCTCCCGCTCCCACCGCTTCATAAATACGGCCTCTGGGGTAGGTGCTGTCCCGTATCCCTGCTTGCCCTGTTCGGCTTCCTTTAGTCCTTCAGTGGACTGCGGTGAGGTACGACACTCGGATTCTCTCCTTTGTTCAGGCTTCCAAAAATTTGACATTGAATTTTGTAAGATTGAAGAGATGTTTGGTGGGGTAACTCCTAATTGACCTGCCCCTTTCAGGCTCTGAAGAATCCAGCCGAAACGTTAGCCACCAATAAAGCCGTTTACCTACCTCGTGAAGAGCTCAGCAACCCTACAGACAGATGGTAGTCCAACGGCACAAGATACGGCGAATACGCTGGATGGGCTACCGAATGCCAGTCGTGTCCGGCTATCTTCTCACAGATTGTCGATGCGTGTGGGCGCGCGTTGTTGTACAAAAGGGTGGACACTTGATTTTTTCGCTTTTTTTCTGGCAATGCATCGACCAATTTCTGAAGTTGATTAACGTATATGGAAGCGTTGAGCAGCCATCAGCTCATAGTATGTTGGCCCTTTCGCATCCCACCAAACGCAAGATGTCTGCGTTGGTGCGCGTCTGGCTTCGGCTGGACTCGTGATTCTGTTCCGCGTGGGAGCCAGACGGCGCGAGTGCGCTTTTATCGTAGACTATCCAGCTCTCATTTTCAGTCGGTAGATCCTCAAGAAATTCCTTTCGATGCGGCTGCGCAAGGAGTAGCTGACATAAGTTCATTCGCACTTGCTTATGTGCCTCGGTCAGCCGATGAGGGATCCATCTTGTCAAAGCTTTTCGGTAGCCGAGGTCGCGGAGATGCAGCTCGGTGGTGGAGTGGATTGCAGCCGAGGGTTGTTGCCAGTTTCCCCGTAGTGGTTCTGGATTAGATAAGATAGCGAGCTGCAATCCACCATCATCGATAGCAGAAGGTCGTCCACTGCGCTCTCTTCAAGGCTCATATCTCCTGAATCAAAGCCAGTGAACCAACGATGCACTGTGGTGCGGCTTACACTCCCTTCTCCAAATCATCATCATCATTGTCATTAGCGCCTGTCCCGCTTGGCAGCATGGTCAGCTCTTCTGGTGTGATGACGCCAATTCTCCCGATCAAGTGCTTGATCAGGGTGCACACCAGCTCTCTTTAAGTCAAGGTGCAAGGTATCTAGCTATCGTTGCTTCGGGCGTCCTCTGGGCCGCTTTCCAGGTACCTCAAAGTTCAGGCCAATCTTACGGACGGTATCGTTGTTAGCACAATGCCGTACCATCGTAGAGAGCTTCGCGCACCGTGCCGGATATTGGGACGACACCGAACCTCTGTCGTATGGTGTCGTTGCGAACGCCGTCCAAACGCGTAACACCGACCGTCCACGTGTTCTCTCCCAAAACGTTAGTTGCGCCCGAATGAATATTCCAGCATTCGAATTCGAATGCTTGAAAAAATGCGATTTTTGAATCTATTCGAAGCCGAATGCTCGAAAAACGCGATTTTTGAATGTATTGAATTTTCGAATGTTCGAAAATAGTCGCTGTTCCAATATATTCGGTTATTCGAAATTTTTGGGAAAGCACATCTATAGAACAGCCCCATAGACAAATGTGTGTGTCAGCGACTATGGACTGCGTCCTTTCGGCTAGCGCAGAAGAACGAAAGCAGCTGAATTGGACACGTTGTTGACAGAGCTGCTTAGTTGATGTCCTCTTGAAGGGTGAAGAAGTGGGTTGTTCATTAAATACGAATGGAAATAGGCTCAATCTGTCCCAAGTGAGAAAAAATCGTTAGAAAGTGTGTGATGAGAAAAATTCGAAACAAGGATTGAATTGGTCACACTTATTAAGGCCTATGTTATACTTCGGCGACGCTGTGTCGGCAACGTCAGCGGCAGTGTTGAGGGGCGCTACGCAGTGCGTAGCAACATATAACATAGGCCTAACCAGAAGCTCAAGACGCAGGTGATTGCAAATTTCTAGCCTCCTGGAGTGCGATGCAGTGTAGTCGGAACCTGAGTCTTTAACAACCCGTGAATTGATATCGAATTATTTCTTCATCTATCTTTCGATTGTTGAATGCAAGGTTTGTACAATCTCTGGATCACCCGTATCACCTGTCGTCCCGTTGATCATCGAGCTGCTCGAGGGAGCGCCAGCGGGGGCAGACATAACTCCAACCCCGCGCAAACCTCCAGGGTGTCGCGCGCGGTGCGCGACGAAATTGGACAAGTTGTTGCAGTCCGAATGCTTCCGATAGGCCCCGTTTAAACTTCGTCGCGGCGCGACGCGACGCCACGCATGGTGGCCATATCGATTACGCGACGCGATCGATCAATTTGGCCTCATTGCGCGCCCATCGCGTCGCGCCGCGAAGAAGTATAAACGGGGCCATAGAGACGGCTAGTGACGTCAGCCGCTCATGCTACTGGGCGCGCTAGAGCGCAAAAGCATGTGCTGGCGACTAGACCGCGTAGAAGAAAGAAAGAGACATGAGACGGGAACGAGACAAGTCTGAAGTCTCCTGGTAGGGAAGTGGGAGCGATTGTTAACACAGTGCGGTCGGAATGATACTCAATCTGCTCCAAATGAGTGAAGGGAAGCGGCGACAAATGACTAAAAGTTTCGGTAAGAGTGAGTAAGAGTTTGTAAGTTTTTATTGGAGGGGGGGGGGGTGGATGAGCAAAAGCATGAATACTCTACTCACATTCTCCGAAGTGATAATAGATTATCTCTATAAGAAAAAAAAAACAGGAAGTATGTTAACCGTAGGTTTGGGAATTGTATAAAGCTAGAGCTACAACATGAACAGAAGAGAAGTAAGAAGAGGTCGGGGAAAAGTGCGAGAGATAGAATTTTGACTCAGTGGGTTTAGAATGATCCTATAAGGGAGAAAACAGAACGAAATAGCGAACCAAGAGACCCTCTAATGTTTAAAGAGTCCTTTCCACGGGTTCTTCATTACACCCCTTCGGCGTTACGTTTCTAGTTGAAAAAGCTTGAATATTGGCAAAATTTCGTGCTCCGCGGTGAATCATGCGTCACCGAGCGCACGTCCTCGTTTCAGCTCCGCGACGTCGCGTTGGAGTTACGTCCTGGAGCCGGAGCGCCAGTAGTGTGTATATTCGTCCTTGTCGCATGCCAGAGTACTACAATGGATCCTCCTCGTCTAGTCGCATGCACACTTTGCAGCGGCGGGGTGGCGTTCCACTCCCCGTCCTTTAAACAGAGGCGTGGCAAATGTCTGCGTCTCCATTATCCGCTGCCCGTTGTAAGGTGTGCATGCGGCTTTTCCTGCCTATAACGTCAATAGCCGTCCCTGTCGTCAACAGTCGTGCCAAGAAGGGTTCTGTAAAGGCTACCACACACTTCTGCAGCATCGCCCCGGCCCTATCCTTTACTATAGGGCAGGAATGCAGAGCTCGCCGCCATCGGCGTCCCTGCCCTATGGCCTCTGTTATACCACCGCTCACCCCGAGCGATCCCAAATGATATACTCCCATAACGAGCGCGCGGCGCGATGTGATCGATATGGGAGCATATGATTAGGCATCGCTCGGAGTGAACGATGGTATAAGAAACGCATATCCTTAACCATAGCGGCGAGCGGCGTTGCCGCAGAAGTGTGTTGGGGCCTTAAAGGTGAACATCGTGAAAAGGGTTTCTGTCTTCCGCTGGTCAGCAGCATTGGAATGCTAAAAAATCCCTTGGCTCGTTTAGGACGCTGGATGTCATGAGCGCAGGTCAAAACTGCACAGGAAGATTAAGGTGGTGGGTGGCTTTAGGGCCAATATTGAATTGTCAAGCTCGTAACCAAGACTGTTATCAACCTGAGCTGGCTCCGCTTACCCTTTGGATGCTGCCCTTTTCATACATTGGAAAGTAGAAACATTTGTAATGCTATCCTCCAATCACCAGTTCATTCTGAAGCGTACAGGGTTCGCCAGTGGCGGCGCCTCTACGGGATAAGCGCGCATCCAAGCGACTTTTCAAAACAAGTTGGGCTCCCTTCTAAGCAAGGTTTACCCTTCCGAGATCAAATTGAACATCTTCCAAATTAAAACTTTTCCTCATTACAGTAGAGACTTTCCCAGGAATGTAGAATACAGTTTTGCCCAAGGAAAACCTAGTACTACTTCGTAACTTTTGGAATCTTACATTTTTTTACATTTTTAAGAATAGAATGCTCTGTACCTCAGGGCCTTAACCTTATTTGAATAAAATTTTCATAAAATCGAAAATGGTTCGGTCACATATTGGATCAGGTGGGTTAAAAATTTCAAAAATGTTGTGCTAAATTTTACTTGGGCAAAAGAGCATTCTATGTTTCTTGGCGAGTTTCTAGTGTGATTTGGAAGAAGTTCGTTTTGATTTGGAACATGTTCTGTTTGATTTGAGGAGAGTCGAGCACCAATTGCGCGCCAATTTGACTTGAAAAGAGTCCAGCTAAAGGCGCAAATGGCGCGCATACATGTATGGCTATCCTTTACATGTTCGGAATGTCAAGCTCCGCATCCCTTCTTTCCACTCGCCACGCATTCTACCTTTGCTTGGAGTTCTTTTAGCAGTTTGGACATGTCGCTAGCCGACACCTCGAAATAGCTAGTCAGTGCAAAATCCCTGGAAATATTTATTTTACTGAATGGCAGGGTTAGTAATCGTACGAAATACACCAGAAGTCGAATCAGTGAAGAAGGCCCTTCTACCAAATACACACAGTCTGTGGTGCTACAATATCCAATACTATCCTTAATTGTCGCGAAATATTTTAGGAACCTGAAGATGCACCCTTGAAGGAGCTTGCTAAAACCAGCTGCGACGACAACGACACAAAATCCGTGAGTTTAGTTTAACAAACAGTTCTGTTCAATGCAGAGGAAAAGAATGTGTGAAGCAAACTTTGCCGGCTATCAGTGGTTCAAATCGTGTTCTATCTGGGTCTTCATAACAACTCCCCAGTCCATGCTCCATGCAGATTTCGGGCAACGTATTCCATGGTAGTTCTTTCGAGAATACTCGAAAAACGAGCCGTCGATGACTTGCTAGTGAGAAGTGCACTTCAAAGACGAATTTGCACTCGGTAAATGGATGCGGTTACTGTTTGACGAGAATTCTCTGTTAGTTCAATGGAACAATCCGTCAGTGAAGGACACCGCTTAGCCGCAGTTTTACTGGAAAGTTCGTTCTGAATACAATTTATCCAGCAGTACAAGGCTGGCAATATTATAAAAACCCGACTCCTGACTTGTATATCAATATCTAATCCACTATCTATTCGACGAAGGCTAGCTTGACTCTCATCCTGCAAGAGATTAGAAAGGGGTTGAAACGCGAACACTGAACCCTGCCGAGACCAAAATGCACACTACACTAATAAAAATGTACAAACACCACTAGCAATGCACAAACCACCTCCGGAACCGATCCCTTGACCACCCTCTCGCAAGTCCACCTCGCTAAGCAGTCGGCCATCCAGTCGCCGGGGGTGTGCTGGTGAACGCCTCCCGTGAATGCGCCTTCTCGCTTCTACTAGGAATTTATCAAATCCCGCGTTTTAGCAATGGTTGAAGCTTCAAACCTTTTGCAGGATCATTTCTGAGCACGACAAGGGTGTTCTAGGCATAAGTTTTGCGTTATCGGCCAGTACTGCAGCGGTACAGTTTTCTTGTCATTTTTAACCTACCCAGAGGTTCGCAGTAAATTTGGAAACAACTATGGTGCTTCCCAGTCAACGCTCTACAACCCTATATAGGACGCTTTGAGAAACTCCACGGTCACCTCTTTGACCTTCCTTGTAAGTTAAGGCCCAGTGTTACGTTACAGTTGACCCTCAGAGCAAAGTACAGAAACCTCGGCTAAGGAGGGAGATCCGTTCGATTAGTCCCAACATGTACCCCTCACCACTGCGCGGATACTTCAAAATATCATGAATGTAGGATGCTCGAAGCGCGGTCGACACCCACTTCAAGCTGTGCGATTACGTTCCGAACTTAGAGGACCGATCGCGCCCCAATCGGACGCCGGGTACGGTGTCAAAGTCAGGAGTCGGATTTTTATAATACTGTATGAGGTTGTCCAACCCCATCGAGATAGTTCTGTCTAAATGACCCGACTTGCATTCGCCATTATTTTTAGACATTCATAACCTTGAAAGGTAGGCGTCCAACCCCTTGATTGTTCAACATCTCACCAGTAAGTTCATTTTAAAAAATTAAAAAGCCTATTGGTGGTTATGATTATTCAGGTTCCAAAGAAGGGTAAGAAACGCCGCGCCCGCAAGTCATCGACTAAAAAGGAGCTTGAAGTATGTTGTCATGTCTTTCGATCTTGATTAATTGCTTCAATATGCAGAAATATTAAATATGGAACATTGACAAAACTTTGAGAAGGATGTATTTTCAACCAGTAGGCTCCACGAGTCTTGTAATCGCTGGCTGGCTAACAGATAAGTATTTCAAGCTGAAATTCCTGCTGGGTATTTTGGCACGTTTACCCTTGTTGTTAACATGCGAAAAAAAAGGTACGGACGAGTTCTCGCACGCGGCGGGAATTTAAAAGGGAAAACTTGCTCCTCCGCAGCTGTCAGAGGCGGTAGCACGTAAAAACACGAGGATTGCTAAGTGATGCAAAAAGGACCAACTCCGTACCGTCTGACCTTTCATTGGAGCGCGCCAACTTACTAAGTCAGTGCAGGCGATCCTAATTGCTTTGTTAGGCTTCTGGTTGGTGAGAACGTGGATGTGGATATGATGTACTTTTTCCAGCGTCTAACAGTGATAGAAAGAAGGTGATTACAGAGAGGGATCACGTTGCTCATTCTTTAAAACAATTTCTACGTGGTAGTAATACCACGGACTTCCTGGAAGATAGTAACTCAAGGTGACTGAAATAAGTGACAGCTACTTGCGCCATAACCCAGAGGAAGCTAACACAACACCATCAACAACAAAACAATAAAAATCCTTGTTGGTGAGGCTAGGTGTGTACGACGGCAAACAAAAATGATGTGAACTGAGCCCTACCCTTCCTTAGATGCCTCCCATTGCCAGACGCCATTTCTACAGATGGAACACTCCTCACCAATAACAGAGCGTGTCAGATGGGCCCATGCGAAGCATGCATTGGGGTTAGCCTGCCGGGTTGGCGCTCCAATGGGAAATGAGATGTTAAGAAACCGGTCCTTTTTGCATCACATAGGACCTGCTCATATTTCGCGACAGCAGCGACAAGAGCGATACGAGCGCAGCGCGCGTAGCGTGGGAAGGGCGCGGAAGTATGAACAAGCGACTAGAGCGACAAGAGCGACAGGAGCGAGTGGAGTGAAAGCCCCGGCGCTCGCGTATGAAAGGTTTTCAGCGATGCGCGCTCGGTTTGAATCGATATGCATGTTTTGCACGGGCGACGAGAGCGTAGCATGCGTGGCGCGTACAGAACCGGCAAGTACGACGACAAGAGCGACTGGAGCGATAGCGCCGGCGCTCTATGTAGTATGGATACTTTTCGGCGGCGGTCGCTCAGCTTCAATAGATATGCATGTTATGCACGGGCGACGAGTCGCTCTTATCGCGAATTATGAACAGACCTTTAGCAATCCTCTAGAAACACCCCCTCCCCTTCTCCGCCCCGTGCAATCCGACTGGGTCAGGACTTCGCGATGGTGCGCGCTTGCGCACCAGGGATGAACGGATAATGAAATTTTGAAAACCGGATAACGGATAACGGATAATTTTGCCCGGAAATGACCGGATAACGGAAAACGGATAACGAACAAACAACAAAAACTAAAACTCGTTTTAAATTGCACCAGTTTCAACAACAGATCAGGGCTTAAAGCAACGTTAATTCACATTCAATTTCTAGATATTTTAGTGGTGTTTTTTAAACGTTTTGCAGTCGCCGCATTAACGACGCTCTATGGGTTTTTCTGCCCATCCATAGGAAAACAAACGCACAGCAACATAGTGGATTGTAGCTCGTTCTTATTTAAACTAGAACCACTATGGTATGAACCGCTATTGTTGTTGCTGCTCGATAGCATCCAATGATCCAAGGTGCTTCAACGTGGAATTATCTGGGATGGATAAAATACTAACTTTTGGGTAGTAACTACAAGCAATTGTGTACAGCAAACACACACTCAATGAGTTATGACATCCAGACCTTCTGGACCTGAGGAAGAAGTCCCAACCCATCACTTCTGGAGCAGAGGAAGAATATCCGACCCAGCCCCAAAGGTGTTCCCTATGTTGCAGATAAATTTCACAAAAAACTCACAAATTAAAGCAAATCTACATGTCTTCAGCACCCACGATGATAAGCACGTTCAGTAGTTTATTGCTCCCTTAAAATTTTTACTGGAGAAGTTGCTTACTCTATGTATTTGAATTAATCCTATTTCTTTTGCTAGTATTCATTGCTGTGTTGCAGTATTTTTTGATAATTCACGACAGCATATGGCTAAAAAGGTACCATTACCGCCTGCCATCAAATTGAACATACTGCAATCGTGTAACCACAAATGATACGATGGAAAGCTCGGCGGTAAAAAATTCTTCCAAGGATGCGGCTCTTGACGATTGCTAGTAGCAGTTTGCATGCCTTCTTGGTCATCACATGACTTGAGATGAATGAACAATGCTGTGCTAACTAGGCCTCATATAAGTATGGTGTAGGCTTGACGGGCCTTCAGTATGGCTGAAAGTTAGATATCTTTAAAACTATGTAGCCAGTTTCCAAGTGAGAAAACCTCAATTAACCCTTCTCGATTTGAATACTTCTGTTGTTTCTGACGACCACTCTTTTGATCGTGAAGGATCCTGTACATAGTACACCCATCACCACGTCCAAAGCTAACGAGGAAGGTCAAAGAGGTCACCGTGGAGTTTCTCAAAGCGACCAATATAGGGTTGTAGGGCGTTGTCTGAGAAGCACCATAGTGGTTTCCAAATTTCCTGCTGACCTCTGGGTATGTCAAAAAGGGAAAAAACTGTATCGTTTCAGTGCGGGCCGATAACGCAAAACTTATGCCTGGAATACCCTTGTCGTGCTCAGAAATGATCCTGCAGAAGGTTTGAAACTTCAACCATTGCTAGAACCTCGGAATTGATTAATTCCTAATTGAAGCGAGGCGACGCATTCACGTGAGGAGCGCGCCACCGGTGTCATATTCGATTTCCTACCCTGATTTCAACCTTCTGTGATACGATTTTACTTCAAAACACAAGTGACGCTAATGAATATGCAATAAACTGCTTAACAGTTGTGGTAACGTTCTATAAAACACGCGAGGCAAAGCAGCTTTTGACACCAGCAGCAGAGGATAAATGCCAAGGAAGAGCAGCCGGAAGCTTCCTGGCAGGACGTGCCGACAGGCACTTCATCGATGGCGTAGTCCGCCAGTGTTGAGAAGTGCCCCGGATGTCCACATATCCAGCTGCCACCCACGCGTACGCAAAGCACCTTCGGAATAGCGGAGCGCAAAATTGCAGCTTATACGTCTGACTGACCACCCGCAAGAACGGGTACCTTGAAAATTGCCTTAAAAATTTAAACATCAAGTGAGCTGGTCCGAAGCGAATCATGATTACCTTCAAAGTATTGTCTCCGGAGATGCAGTCGAAATCCGGACGGAAGTGGAGCACACGTTCATGAATTCGCCGGATGAACCGTTTGAAAAGCCGGAAGTATACATCGAGAGGCTGGTAAAGGCTCGTCGCTCCTGGCGGTATTGTCATCAGGTTAAGCTCTTTTCCAGCAGGCACCTCGGAAACGAGGTTCTCGTGATCCCTGAACCCATGCCAGCTGTCAAGGAGGTCAATGGTTAGGGATCCCCATATATCGCGTTCTGGAGTATGCCGCGAAAGGCATCTGCAATGGCGGTCTCCCTGCGAGTAGGGGGAGGGTGGTCGGTAGGGAAGTAGGCAGCAAGACGAGCAATAACTCGTGATGGAGAAAACATTTCACAATTAATGCACGTTGGTGGAAACTTGTCTTATATACATTCCATAAGTCGGTGCAGGGAAATTCATGGTCAAATCAATGCATGTCGATTATGTTCACAATAGATCAAGACAAGAAACATTTCCAAAAGTAATACGGTATATGTGTAACATACAACACATATGTACCTAACATGAAAACTTCCCAAACAAGATGCACATGCTTGAGTAGACGAGCAGCGTATGCTTACATGTAGCGCGCCTGGGTGGCAGCTGGATATGCGGACACGCATCCGGGGCACTTCTCAACACCGGCGGACTACACCTTCGATGAAGTGCCTGTCGACACGTCCTGCCAGGAAGCTTCCGGCAGCTCTTCCTTGGCATTTATCCGCTGCTGCTGGTGTCAGAAGCTGCTTTGCTTCGCGTGTTTTATAGAACGTTTCCACAACTGTTAAACAGTTTATTGCATATTCATTAGCGTGACTTGTGTTTTGAAATAAAATCGTATCACAGAAGGTTGAAATCAGGGTTGGAAATCGAATATGACACCTAGTCGTGACATAAAAGCACTTTACGGTGGCAAAAACGCAAGATGTGCGCCCAGCAATGCAGAAACCACACTGCCGGAATCGAACCCTTGACCACTCTCCCGCAAGTCCGCCACGCTCGTCCATCCAGTCGCTGGTGCACCGGTGGCGCGCTCCTCACGTGAATGCGTCGCCTCGCTTCAATTAGGAATTAATCGATTCCTAGGTTCTAGCAACGATTGAAGCTTCAAACCTTTTGCAGGACTATTTGTGGGCACGACAAGGGTATTCCAGGCGTCAGTTTTGCGTTATCGGCCCACACTGAAGCGGTACAGTTTTTTGCCATTTTTGACCTACCCAGAGGTCCGCAGGAAATTTGGAAACCACTATGGTGCTTCCCAGACAACGCCCTACAACCCTATATAGGTCGCTTTGAGAAACTCCACGGTGAGCTCTTTGACCTTCCTCGTAAGATTCGGCTAATTTGTTGTTCGTCATCCGGCCCAAAATCGCCGGATAACAAACATGGGAGTTGGAGTTGACTTCATCAAGTTTCTTTTCTTGCTTATCAGCCACTTGGCTCTCCAGGAAATGCAGGGGAATGGATGGTGAAACGACATGTTGTCGCCTCCCCAAAATTGGGTTGCACCAATTCTTACTGTCCTAAGATGCATTTCCTTAGCATTTACCGTGCCTTAGTTTCGTGAAGTTTGTTGCAAAGTGCCTTTCCTTAATGTTTACCGTGAAATACGGCGTATCGTGAATGCAAAACACACGCCTAATTTCGGATTACGTTAAGTCGGCACTGTATTCCGTGATTCCTGTCCCCTCGAAGCTGCTAAGCCAGCGAACGAGGCCGCGTCGTGGGCTCCACTGCATTGTGCGCAATAGGGATGCGCGAATTAACCGTTATCCGTCATCCGTTTTCCGGTTTCCGGGGGGTTTGGGCCTACCGTTTTGTTGTTCATTATCCGGCGATTTTGGGCCGGATAGCGAACAACAAATTAGCTGAATCTTAGCCTTGGACGTGGTGATGGGTGTACTATGTACTAGACATGGGATCCGAATCATGCATTTTCGGATATCCGGCCGGATTTATCCGGTTTCGGATTATCCGAAATCCGGCTCGGTCGAAAACTGCCCTCATCTGAATCATCCGAAGATCCGGAGTTTCTAAAATTCCCCTCATCTGAATCATCCGAAGATCCGGGGTTTTCAAAATTACTCTCATCTGAATCATCCGAAGATCCGGGGTTTTGAAAAACGCAACGATTCGGATAAAATCGGATAAAAATCGGATAATAGGAGGTTAGCGCGCCTTGCTGGCAAATGCTGCGCTATTGATAATCTGACTTTTCGGGCAGATCTGCAATCATTTGGCGGGAATTCTCTCACAAGGGAAGGGTCTGATAGCGTATATCTGAACGGGGAGAGGGAGTCATCCCTTTAAGTAGGAATAATCCCCACCCCTCAATTAGCGTAAAATGTGTTTCATTTTTGCCAAGTCGTTAAACCCAAGGAGTGGGGGTTCTTGAAGTCACAATGGAATACGGCGCATCACGAGTTTGGGGTCTTGTATGACCACGATGCCTCGGCCGGCAAACAGCTCGGAGCGCAATGGGTAGTGACGATGCTTCATGTGAGGAAGGTTGGGGGTTCGATCTTCATGCGCTGCTGCATTGCTTCATTTTAACTGATTGGTAGAAAGTTGGGGGATTCTGACGTCTATACCATTTTCAGACGTTTTCTGCGCATATTCCAGCTGCATGCTGTGGTACTCAACATGATGATGCATAAATATTCAACACCAGTGATACACAGGTACAACGTGCATAAAGCAGCACTGGACACAATGGGCAGGGTATAAATGCTGCAGGCTCCTCTCAGTCTGTTTCTATACATCGGCCAATGACCTCGGGTAAAACCATGCTGCTGCGGATTTTCAAAGGAGACCATGAAGTGACACCACATGTAGTTAAAACAAGAAAGTCTGTGGATCCCGGAAATTGACTTAAACGCCATCAATACACTTTTTCTCTCATCTTTGCCTGTCATCTGGAAATCAGAGGTCTGCTGGAGGTTCTCTGAAACTTAACACCAATAAAGTCGCCGATGCTCGAATGGTGATCCACTTGCTCACGCTGAAGTGTGGTCCACCTTTAGATAACGAGCCTTCAAGGGAACACCAACCTGACCAAGCGGATGACCAGCATACTCAAGGACTTCGAAGCACTCAACTTGAAGATAACGAAGACGAACGGCTGGAAATGGTGGAAAACCAGAAGAAGCTTGGGATCCGCAAAATGAACTGATAGACGTGGAAAGACTGGCAAGCAGTGGGCACATGATAACGTTTTCGGCTGGAACTCTTGTTTTGGAGGGAAGGAAAAGTCTTCAATTGGATTTCGTCTATGGAGGCGATCTCGTTTGTCCATATATGGAGGCAAACTGTGAGGAGCCAGTAGCCTTTATGCGCTGCCCGTATTGTGACCAGTGCTTCTGTTTCGTGCACTTTCTGCAATGGATCACTGTTGTTGAACGTTCATACATCGCTATGTTGAACAGCTTTCCAATTGCGTTTTGGTCAAAAAACCGGTCAGTAATAAACAGGTGGCAACAAAGTTGCTATCCACGGCATACATCTGGAAACACTGCGCAGCAAACATCTAAAATGGTATAGATGTCAGAATCCCTCCAATCAAACAATAAGGTGAAATGCAAAGATTTAGTAGCGCAGAAAAGTCGAACCCTCTACCTCCCTCTCATGGAGCAACGTCACTATCCACTGCGCTACGAGCCGCTTCCCGCCAGCGGCATTGCGAACGTACAAGGCACCGGAATTCGTGAAGCCCCGATTCCACTGTAACTTCAAGGGTCCTCTACTCCTCGAGCTTTTCGATTTGGCAAAAAAGAAACACATTTTTATACTAATTGAGGGGTGGCGATTATTCCTATGTATGACTCGCTCTCTCCGTTCAGAAATACGCTTCAGACCATTCCCTTCTCAGAGCACGAAAAATTTCTTGCGGGGCGTTTCGGAATCGTTCCATTATTGTTCTTTACAAGACTTTGCTGTGCATTACCAACTCACTGTAGAGTTGATATTAGCTCTTTGGGGTCTTAAAGCTGTTTTTGTTTGTTCTGGAAACGCAACATAGCTCTGGGAGGGCTCTCCTCGCCAGGCAGCCAAATACGACATCTTTTACGTAGCGCTGGTGTGTTCCACTACATTGGTGAACTAAGCTAGGCCAGATATAATGTAATTGGGCATTCATGTGCCTTGCTACCAGGGCATATAAACACTTAATTCAAGGTGAGGCACTCCAAGCTGCTTTGCGCGCTCGTGGCTTCAATTGGTCAAGGAAATAAACGCGGAGTTACTGATGTGTTCAGTTTTTAAGAGGTTGCGTGCCCCTACTATATCACTTATCCGGTTGTATCCGAATCGGATATCCGAAATCCGGCACGGCCGAAAAAGGCGCTATCTGAATCATCCGAAGATCCGGGGTTTTCGAAATTGCCCTCATCTGAATCATCCGAAGATCCGGGGTTTGAAAAAATGGCCTATCCGAATCATCCGATGATCCGGAAAATCGGTGTCGGATCCAATGTCTACTATGTACAGGATCCTTCACGATGATAAGAGTGGTCGTAAGAAACAACAGAAGTATTCAAATCTAGAAGGGTTAATTGAAGTTTCTTCACTTGAGAACTGGCTACATAGTTTTAAAGATATCTAACTTTCAGCCATACAGAAGGCCCGCTAAGCCTACACCATACTCATATGAGGCGTACTTAGCACAGCATTGTTCATTCATCTCAAGTCATGTGCTGACCAAGAAGGCATGCAAACTGCTACTAGCAATCGTCAAAAGTGGAGAGCCGCATCCTGGGAAGAATTTTTTACCGCCGATCTTTCCATCGTATCATTTGTGGTTATACGATTGCAGTATGTTCGATTTGATGGCAGGCGGTAATGGTACCTTTTTAGCCATATGCTGTCGTGAATTATCAAAAAATGCATTACAGCAATGTATAGTAGCAAAAGAAATAGGATTAATTCAAATATATAGAACAAGTGCTCCGACAGGCCTAACGGCGTGTCTCGCACTTGCGCGCTTCGCGCGACTTTGTAGCATCACTGACCTATGGAAAGTAGTTTTTGTAAAACATAAGAATCGCTAGCATCTAGGACTTGGTGCGTACTTTATCGGCATCAAGTCCTTCACCACTTCGGTGCCTTCCTCATAGATATTCTCTCCGGACCGTCCACTGACGTCATTGGTTTGTGCTGCGCAGTACTTCTGCCCCTCAGGTTGCTCTTCCGCAATCGTTCTCATGCTCAACAGCTAGCGTTTCAAGTTGTCGTTGACATGTCTTCCGAAGCCAGGTTACCCCTTACTCGTGTCTTCTTACTGGATCCAATTGCTGGTCCGCCTTTACAGGTCTTCCCTCCCCCTCTCTCCCCCTTTAGTCCCCATCTTCCTGATCCCAACTACTGGCCCACTTCTTTGTTTCCACTTCTGACACCTACTGGTCTCTTCTTGCTGGTTTCTCTGTCCTGGCCTCTCCTCCAGGTTCTTCCTTTCCTTCCTGGTTGCCCTCCTGGTCTACCATAGAGGTCCCCATACCGCCCTTCTCCACTATCTCCTTAGTGGTCCTCACAGGCTCATGGCATGGTCGGTGACACGTATTCAGAATGAGGATGCTTGTTGCGCGAAGTAGGGGGTCCGTTTTCTGGATCAGGAAACTCAGAAGCGCGCGCAGTGGCCGCTGTGTCGAGCATGACGAGGCTATGCATATGGCAGATTCCTTCTTCTCCGTATGAATTCCCTTACGGCTCCCTTCTTGTTGGTTCCCCGTCTTGGTCCCGCCTCCAGGTCCCTTTTTCAAGGTATATTCCTCTTCACCCCCTCGGGATTCTCCCTACTACTCTACTACAATTAAGTAGCCCTCCCACGCTCACGACACGACGACGGCGAGCGAGCGCCCATTGTGTGAATCGGTGTCACATTCTCTAAATCCGGTCTCTCTTAATGGTAATGGATCTCCTTGCTGATCCTCCCTACTGTCCCCCTTCCCTGACTGGTAACTCCCTAATGATCCTTCGTATTGCCTAAACTCTTCTTGGTACCACCTCCTGGCCTTCTTCTTTGCTCTCCCCATCGACCATCACGATGCTCTTCCTGGTCGCTGCCTCCTTATCGCCGTCGGTTCTCCACCCTCAAAGTCCCCCTTCTACCCTTACCCCTTTAGTAGTCCTCTCATGCTAATGGCAAGTCGGCATCTGAATCTGGACGCTCAACAACGCGCGTAGGTGCTGTTGTGTTAAGGAGTGAAGGGCTGCGTTTTCCCTGCTACAGCAACATCCCACGCTCAATAACAAATTCGCCCGCTCTGTAGATGATGAGGAGCACCTTATTCAGGTTAGATCACTCAACCGCTTTCGCTGTGGATGATGCGGCGTAGCTCACTTAGCTCAGATCACTCCACGCACAAACTTTTTTATATATAGGTGGTGATAAGCAACTTCTCCATTAAAAAGTTTAAGGGAGCAATAAACTACTGAACATGCTTATGATCGTGGGTGCTGAAGACATGTAGATTTGGCTTAATTTGTGAGTTTTTTGTGAAATTTATCTGCAACATAGGGAACACCTCCGCTTTGGGGCTGGGTCGGATATTCTTCCTCTGCTCCAGATGTGATGGATCGGTCTTCTTCCTCAGGTCCAGAAGGTCTGGATGTCATAACTATTTGAGTGTGTGTTTGCCGTACACAATTGCTTGTAGTTACTACCCAAAAGTTACTATTTTATCCATCCCAGATAATTCCACGTTGAAGCACCTTGGATCATTGGATGCTATCGAGCAGCAACAACAATAGCGGTTCATACCATAGTGGTTCTAGTTTAAATAAGAACGAGCTACAATCCACTATCATCGATAGCAGAAGGTCTCACACTGCGCTCTCTTCATGGTTCATATCGCCTGCAAGCGAATGAACCAACGATGCACTCTGGTGCGGTTTACAGTCCCTTCTCCAAATCACCATCATCATCATCATCATTTTCATTAGCGTCTGTCCCGCTTGGCAGCAGGGTCCGCTCTTCTGGTGTGGTGACGCCAATTCTCCCAATCAAGTGCTTGATCAGGGTGCACACCAGCTAGCTTTAAGTCCAGGGGCAACGTATCTAGCAAACATTGCTTCGGACGACTTCTGGGCCGCTTTCACGCACCTCAAGGTTTAGGTTCACGGACGGTGTCATTGCTAGCACGAAGGGCCCTGGTTGTACCATCGTAAACGAGCTTCGCGCACCGTGCCGGATATTGGGACGACACCGAACCTCTGTCATATGGTGTCGTTGCAAACGCGGTCCAAACGCGTAACTCCGACCGTCCACCGTAGCATTTCCTTTCCATTACAGTCCCTTCTCCAAATGCATCGGTGGTATTGGAGGCCGTTGTGCTTGCGTTGGAGCCTCGGCACCATTCGTAGAGGATGATCATTCGAAGCTGTTGTTGGATAATATGTTCGACATGTCTCCAAAATGACGCGCGCGAGCCCTAATGTACTAATATGGTGAAAGCTTCTGGAACCTTCTACACGATCCTCACTGACCCAAGATTTTTGCAGGAATTTGAACTTTTTTCGAGAAAATTCTGATGTTTTTAAAATTTTGTTTCAAGACTTTTCGGCCAGCCTAATAATTAGAGGATCTGAAATTGCTGCTGGTAAAGAATTTGGAGCTGTTTGACGCCCATAAGGAAGTAAAAGGTAGCTAAAATTCTACAAATGGGCAAGGTTGCGCCATGCACTAGTCTGCAACCTTACATTTCAGACCCGATTCATAGTGGGCTGAATGCCTGTTACAATTGTTACTACTTGGCAACATTAACCTGTGCTGTGCTTCTTTTAACATTTAGAACCTGACAATTACGTGAGAGACACGTAACATGTGAGTTTAATGATTGCACAATTTGCCGTTCTCGCTATCGCTCTAATAACGCCTCCTACATATCTCAGCCTATACAAAGTGTCATGCCCGGTCCTACGCTTCCCTTCGAGGAGAAGCTTATCCTGAAGTGCTAAAAAATCGAAAATATGATCGTCGAAGTGCAGAGGCGATTCGGCGACCAGTTCTCTAAAGCACCACAGGCACCACCCCGTCCCGTCACCATTCACGATAAATCGAGTCTGAAATGCACGGTTTCAAGCGGGGGCATCACGCGATCTTGATTATTAGCATGCCACAGAAATCTCGTTACCTGTGCTTTAATGTGTGAGTCCCAAGCTGTTCCATAAGCTTCCCTAAAAGCAATGTTAGAACCTTTCAATTTGCACCTACATTTTTAATGTCCCCTACACTTCCCCAAGCGATAGTGTGTTTTTAAGTTTTAAACTTTAAAAAAAGCACAAATCAATCGAATCGATCACTCCTTGAAAATATAGCCAGTATTCAAGCGATCTGGTGTAAAACACAAAATTTAAGCCGAGTGAAGCATTTCATACCCCTCATATGTCAGAAAATTTCTATTATCTAAAGTTTTCATATGAGCCCTTAACTTCTTTAGCACCCTTACTCTGAGCAACGTCATCGTCACCTTTCTAACATTGTATACATTTTTTGAGACCCCGTGCATTTGCTTTGACGAAATGATGTTCTCTCCCAAAACGCTAGTTGTGCTCGAATGAATATTCCAGCATTCGAATTCGAATATTTGAAAAAATGCGATTTTCGAATGTATTCGAAGCCCGAAAAACGCGATTTTTGAATGTATTGGATTTTCGAATGTTCGAAAATAGTCGCTGTTCGAATTAGGTTATTCGAAATTTTTGGGAGAGCACATCTATAGAACAAACCCATAGACCAATGTGTGTGTCAGCGACTATGGACTGCGTTCTCTCGGCTAGCGCAGAAGAACGAAAGCAGCTGAATTGGAGATATTGTTCAGAGCTGAATTGGACACATTACACAGAGCTGCTTAGTTGATATCCTCTTGAAGGGTGAAGAAGTGGGCTGTTTATTAAACATGAATGGAAAGAGGCTCAATCTGTCCCAAGTGATAAAAAATCGTTAGAAAGTGTGTGATGAGAAAAATTTGAAACAAGGATTGAATTGGTCACACTTATTAAGGCCTATGTTATACTTCGGCGACGCTGTGTCGGCAACGTCAGCGGCAGTGTTGAGGGGCAACATATAACATAGGCCTAACCAGAAGCTCAAGACGCAGGTGATTGCAAATTTCTAGCCTCCTGGAGTGCGATGCAGTGTAGTCGGAACCTCAGTCTTTAACATCCCGTGAATTGATATCGAATTATTTCTTCATCTATCTGATTTTTCTCTCGCTGCCATTTTCGCTTTCGATTGTTGATTGCAAGGTTTGTACAATCTCTGGATCACCCGTATCACCTGTCTTCCCGTTCATCATCGAGCTGCTCGAGGGAGCGCCAGCGGGGGCAGACATAACTCCAACGCCGCGCGAACCTCCAGGATGTCGCGCACGGTGCGCGACGAAATTGGACGAGTTGTTGCGGTCCGAATGCTTCCGATAGAGACGGCTAGTGACATCAGCCGTTCTTGCTACTGGGCGCGCTAGAGCGCAAAAGCATGTGCTGGCGACTAAACCGCGTAGAAGAAAGAAAGAGACATGAGATGGGAATGAGACAAGTCTGAAGTCTCCCGGTAGGGAAGTGGGAGCGATTGTTAACACAGTGCGCTCGGAATGAGACTCAATCTATTCCAAATGAGTGAAGGAAAGCGGCGATCAATGACTAGAAGTTTCGGTAAGAGTGAGTAAGAGTTTGTAAGTTTCTATTGGAGGGAGGGGGAGGGGGGTGGATGAGCAAAAGCATGAATACTCTACTCACATTCTCCGAAGTGATAATAGATTATCTCTATAAGAAAAAAAAACAGGAAGTATGTTAACCGTAGGTTTGGGAATTGTATAAAGCTAGAGCTACAACATGAACAGAAGAGAAGTAAGAAGAGGTCGGGGAAAAGTGCGATCGAGATAGAATTTTGACTCAGTGGGTTTAGAATGATCCTATAAGGGAGAAAACAGAACGAAATAGCGAACCAAGAGACCCTCTAATGTTTAAAGAGTCCTTTCCACGGGTTCTTCATTACACCCCTTCGGCGTTACGTTTCTAGTTGAAAAAGCTTGAATATTGGCAAAATTTCGTGCTCCGCGGTGAATCATGCGTCACCGAGCGCACGTCCTCGTTTCAGCTCCGCGACGTCGCGTTGGAGTTACGTCCTGGAGCCGGAGCGCCAGTAGTGTGCCTATTCGTCCTTGTCGCATGCCAGAGTACTACAATGGATCCTACTCGTCTAGTCGCATGCACACTTTGCAGCGGCGGGGTGGCGTTCCACCCCCCGTCCTTTAAACAGAGGCGTGGCAAATGTCTGCGTCTCCATTACCCGCTGCCCGTTGTAAGGTGTGCATGCGGCTTTTCCCGCGTATAACGTCAGTAGCCGCCCCGTCGTCAACACTCGTGCCAAGAAGGGTTCTGTAAAGGCCACCACACACTTCTGCAGCATCGCCGCGGCCCTATCCTTATCTATAGGGCAGGAAGGCAGAGCTCGCCGCCGGCGGCGTCCCTGCCCTATGGCCTCTGTTATACCACCGCTCACCCCGAGCGATTCCTAATCAGGGATGAGCGGATTAACCGTTATCCGTTATCCGGTTTCCGGTGGGATTTGGCCTATCCGTTTTGTTGTTCGTTATCCGGCTATTTTCCCCCGGATAACGAACAACAAAATATGGTAAGCTTGTGATTACTTAGATCAATATAAGGAGGATTAAAAAAATAATCCTGTGTTTTTTTCACTGGCAGTCGAGGTACGCTTGCAATGCCAGGTCGGTACCTTCTCAGAATTCTCAATGCTATAATTAGACTAAGCTACCTAATTGCTCATAGCGTGTTTTGAAATGCTGAACACTGCCTTTCTCATTTCTACATGCGGAGTTTTGAACAAAATTCCTTCTAGCATAATGTACGATCTGGAAAAAAACTAGTCGATCAGTGAAGAAAAGGACAAACGTCCATAAGAATCACTTCGTTTAAAGGATGTGCCAGATAATTCGCATCTACACGACCTTTTAGCGCTTCTTGATACTATGTTTGGGACTAGGAGCAATTTACAATTTCCCCTTTTCAAAGCAATAGAGGGAATTTTATTCGATCTGAGCAGAATTAGTGTTAAATTTAATTGGAGAGTAAACAACGACTGCCTCACCCAAGAACAGAAATTCCCGCGGGATCTATCAATAGTGACTTCATTGCAGCCGAAAAACATGAATAAAAGACGACGGCAGTGTCAGATGCGACACGCATTCTACTCTTACTTGATATGATGGAGGCACTTTGAATGCGTATTTGGTCAGTACAATGACTTTACGGTGGTCAACCGATGGACAAGTCAGTGCAAGTCAAGTCAGTGCATTATCCTGCCCGGACAAGCTGGTACCAATACATCGAGCCCGAAAGGATGGAAGGCTTGGTTGACCTGGATGGGAAATCCGAAGCAAGAACATTGAGTCGGGGAGCATGTGACAGGGCGCACTTTCGACTGCACTACCACGTGACTTCAAGAAAAAACACCAATAACAATGTTAAATTGGGTAACTTGACGTATGACATGGACAATGTCACAATTACTGACCTACCATTGGAGAAGGAATGGTTTAAAAGTAGTTAAATTTTTGTTGTTTGTTCGTTATCCGTTTTTCCGTTATCCGGCCATTTTTGGACAAAATTATCCGTTATCCGTTATTCGGGTTTCAAAATTTTATTATCCGCTCATCCCTGTCCCTAATGATATGCTCCCATAACGCCCATGCACACTTCTGCGACAGCGCGGCACGGCCATGATGAAGGATAGGGCCGCGACGGGGCGGCGCGACATAGCGACACGTACCGCAGAGGGGGGCATGCACACCTTTGCGACTATCGCGGCGGCTATCGCCGGCGATGCCGCGCCGAGTGCCGAAGGGTGGAATGGTTCAAATTATTCCTAGCGGCGCTACATGCACTGGGACGTCGGTCCCGTTGCCTATAACGATGCTCTAACGCGACCGCGCCGCGACCCCCAGATTTCGCGAAGGTGACCGTCGCTCCTCTTGCCGCGCCGCGGTGTCGCAGGAGTGTGCATGGGCCTATAACGAGCTCGCGGCGCGATGTGATCGATATGGGGGCATATGATTAGGCATCGCTCAGAGTGAACGATGGTATAAGAAACGCATATCCTTAACCATAGCGGCGAGCGGCGTTGCAGCAGAAGTGTGTTGGGGCCTTAAAGGTGAACATCGTGAAAAGGGTTTCTGTCTTCCGCTGGTCAGCAGCACTGGAAGGCTAAAAAAATTCCTTGGATCGTTTAGGACGCTGGATGCCATGAGCGCAGATTAAAACTGCGAAGGCAGATTAAGGTGTTTGGCGGCCTTAGGACCGACATTGAATTGTCAACCTCGTATCCAAGATTGTTGTCAACCTGAGTGGGCTCAGTTTACCCTTCCGATGCTGCCTTTTCCAGACATTGGGAAGGCGGAAAGCCTTTGCAATGCTATTTTCCAAACACCAGTTCATTCAGAAGCGTACAGGGCCCGCCAGTGGCGGCGCCTCTACGGGATAAGCGCGCATCCAATTCTTATCATTTTCACATGAAATTGAAGACTTTTCAAAACAAATTGGGCTCTCTTCTAAGCAAGGTTTACCCTTCCGAGATCAAATTGAACATCTTCCAAATTAAAACTTTTTGCACATTATAGTAGAGACTTTCCCTGGAATTTAAAATACAGTTTTGCCCAAGAAAAACCTAAATTTATTTATTTATTTATTTATTTATTTAAACAAAGACAACAGTCTTGTTTAAAGAATGAGAGAACACAAAAAAACTGTACATACACGACACAACAAAACACGAAAGAATGAGTCATATGCACATTGAATTCGATGACATAAAAGCGTCTACTGACTGCGCAATATTTTATAATGCTTAAGGTGTGGAAAACCCTTTGCAGACCTGTACAGATAACCTTGACATGTCTTCGTATTTACCTAGCAGCAGATTGAAATCACCAAGTGTTCTGTATGTTAGAAAATAGATCTGACTCGAGTTTTGGCAACTGAAACTTGAAGCTTAAGCTTTCCTCTTACGGATCTCGTCAGAGCGCCATCGAAGAAATCGGTTGGGTTAACGGATAACTTGTTGCTAATGATCTTGAACATCATGACACGATCTGCTGCTTTTCTTCTATTCTTGAGCGACGGTAGGCCAAGTAAGACTGATCTTTGAGAAGCATGTGGAATCTGATCGTAGTTCATTGAAAAGCATCTCATCATAAGTTTTCTAGTGAAGCTATTTTGAACACTTTAAAAAAGCCCGATATCTTTCTTCTTAGTTGGATTGAATACCGTGATTCCCGATTCAACAATTGGCCTCACATATGTTTTATAAGCTCGGATACAAATTTCTGGTTGATTTGACTTTAGAGCTCGAAAGAGGTTATATATACGGTGGCCGGCCATTTCGTCAATTTTTGAATCTTTCATTTTTTAAGAACAGAATTCTCTGTATCTCAGCGCCTTAACCTTTTTTAAATAAAATTTTCATAAAATCGAAAATGATTCGGTCACATATTGGATCAGGTGAATTAAAAATTTCAAAAAGGTTGTGCTAAATGTTCCTTGGGCAAAAGAACATTCTATGTTTCTTGGCGAGTTTCTAGTGTGATTTGGAAGAAGTTCGTTTTGATTTGGAACATGTTCTGTTTGATTTGAGGAGCGTTGAGCACCAATTGCGCGCCAATTTGACTTGAAAAGGGTCCAGCTAAAGGCGCAAATGGTGCGCATACATGTATGACTATCCTTGATAGCCATTAGAACTAACCACTTGCTCCGCTGGCAATATGCCAGCTCCTGCTGGAGTACCACGCAAACTTGCACATCAATCCGTGCTGAGACTGCTTTCGTCGCTGAGGGGGACATCGGAGATGGGTTGAGCGCACAACTCGGCTAGGGAAGGGACTCCGGGGTGTGGGCCATCCAGGCGGCTCGTGCCAAGAATGCTTTCGTCGCTGAGGGGGACATCGGAGATGGGTTGTGCGCTCTTCGAGCGCACAACTCGGCTAGGGAAGCGACTCCGGGGTGTGGGCCATCCAGGCGGCTCGTGCCAAGAATGCTTTCGTCGCTGAGGGGGACATCGGAGATGGGTTGTGCGCTCTTCGAGCGCACAACTCGGCTAGGGAAGGGACTCCGGGGTGTGGGCCATCCAGGCGGCTCGTGCCAAGAATGCTTTCGTCGCTGAGGGGGACATCGGAGATGGGTTGTGCGCTCTTCGAGCGCACAACTCGGCTAGGGAAGGGACTCCAGGGTGTAGTGCGTCCAAGGTGCTCGTGCAGGAACTGCTCCCGTCTCCCAGTGCTCTCCTGTAGCGGCGGTGGAAGAGCCGCGATCCGCCACCGACCGCTCAACGACCCTCCTCCATATCGACTGACCATGGTGTCGGTGGATATCGAAAATGGCCACGTCGATATGACGCGACATCAGGAGAATCTCGTTAGATCTAAGTAAGACCCTATCCTTTACATGTTCGGAAAGTCAAACTCCGCATCCCTTCTTTCCACTCGCCACGCATTTGAAACGGTACAGCTTTTTTCTTCATTTTTAGCCTACCCAGAAGTCCGCAGGAAATTTGGAAACCACTACGGTGCTTCCCAGGCAGCGTCCTACAATCCTATATAGGTCACTTTGAGAAACTCCACAGTCACCTCTTTGACCTTCCTTGTAAGTTAAGGCCCAGTGTTACATCACAGTTGACCCTCAGAGCAAAGTACAGAAACTTTGGCCTAGGAGGAAGATCCGTTCGATTAGTCCCAATATGTACCCCTCATCACTGCGCGGATACTTCAAAATATCATGAATGTAGGATGCTCGAAGCGCGGTCGACACCCACTTCAAGCTGTGCGATTACGTCACGAGTTTAAAGGACGGATCGCGCCCCAATCGGACGCCGGGTTACGGTGTCAAAGTCAGGAGTCGGATTTCTATACTAGTGTACAAGGTTGTCCAACCCGATCGAGATAGTTCTGTCTAAATGACCCGACTTACATTCGCCATTATTTTTGGAGATTCACTACCTTGAAAGGTAGGCGTCCAACCCTTTGATTGTTCAACATTTCACCAGTAAGTTCATTTTAAAAAAATTAACAAGCCTATTGGTGGTTATGATTATTCAGGTTCCAAAGAAGCCTAAGAGACGCCGCGCCCGGAAGTCATCGACTGAAAAGGAGCTTGTGGTATGTTGTCATGTCTTTCGATCTTGATTAATTGCTTCAATATGCAGAAATATCAAATATGGAACATTGACAAAACTTTGAGAAGGATGTATTTCCAACCAGCAGGCTCCACGAGTCTTGTAATCGCTGGCTAGCTAACAGTTACGTATTTCAAGCTGAAATTCCTGCTGGGTATTTTGGCACGTTTACCCTTGTTGTTAACGTGCGAAAAAAGGTACGGACGAGTTCTCGCGCGCGGCGGGAATTTAAAAGGGAAAACTTGCTCCTCCGCAGCTGTCAGAGACGGTGGCACGTACAAACACGAGGATTGCTAAGTGACGCAAAAAGGACCAGCTCCTTACTGTCTCACCTTTCATTGGAGCGCGCCAACTTTCCAGGTCAGTGCAGGCGACCCAGAGGAAGCTAACACAACAGCATCAACAACAAAAGAATAAAAGGGAATCCTTGTTGATGCGGCTAAGTGTGTACGACGGCTAGCAAAAAGGATGTGAACTGAGCAGCTTACCCTTCCTTAGACGCCTCCCATTGCCAGACGTCATTTCTACAGATGGAACACTCCTCACCAATAGCAGAGCGTGTCAGATGGGCACATGCGAGGCATACATTGGGGTTAGCCTGGTGAGTTGGCGCTCCAATGGGAAATGAGAAGTTAAGAAGCCGGTCCTTTTTGCGTCACTTAGGACCTGTTCATACTCCGCGGCAGCAGCGACAAGAGCGACGAGAGCGCAGCGTGCGAAGTGCGCGGAATTATGAACAAGCGACTAGAGCGACAGCGAGCATGAACGGTTTTCAGCGATGCGCGCACGATTTGAATCGATATGTATGTTTTGCACGGGCGACGAGTCGCTCTTGTCGAGAAGTATGAACAGACCCTTAGACCTTTGTTATACCACCGCTAACCCCGATCGACGCCTAATGATATGCTCCCATATCGATCGGGCGGCGCGATGGATCGATATGGGAGCATATCATTAGGCGTCGCTCGGGGTGAGCGGTGGTATAACAAAGGCCTTACCAATCATCTAGGAACACCCTCCCCCTCTCCGCCCCGTGGAATCCGACTGGGTCAGGACTTGCGCACCGTGCAGTGGAGCCGACGACGCGGCGTCGTTCGCTGGCTTAGCAGCTTCGAGAGGACAGGAATCACGGGATACAGTGCCGACTTGACGTAATTCGAAATTAGGCGTGTGTTTTGCATTCGCGATACGCCGTATTTTACGGTAAACACTAAGGAAAGGCACTTTGCAACAAAAGTCACGAAATTGAGGCACGGTAATTGCTAAGGAAATGCACTTTGGAATCGGTCTTACGATCTATGGTTATGAAATTAAGCTGCTTACTGAGTGTATGTGCCAAACAGTCACTTTTGTTAATACAGCCCTCTTAGAATACACATTTTTTAAAGGAATCGCATCTATTTCGACGTTGTTATTCCATGAGTTTGGTTCAAAATATCAGATTTAAGCAGTTACCTCCGCTCAGAGCTAATCTTAATGAGAGCTAAAAGAATCTACACGCTCTTGGTGATAATGTCTAAGGGTAGAGTTCCACGATTATGAAATGGAAGGCTTCCGGGGATGAGACAGTTGGAGTTGACTCCATAGTGGTTCAATAAGTGGCCTTAGGGAAGCGAAAGTTTCTTCTGTTGCTTATCAGCCACTTGGCTCTCCAGGAAATGCAGGGGAGTGGATGGTGAAACGAGATGTTGTGGCCTCCTCAAAATTGGGTTGCACCAATTCTTACTGTCCTAAGAATTGTAGCGATTGTGGAAGCAATATGAATATATGTCTCTGTGTTACTTTCATGAGTGAGTTCACGACGCTGGCAAGGATCTTCAGCTGATCTTCAGGTCCACGCGTACAGTCGAATAGCACATGATGCTTTCCTCTTTGCCCGCATGTCTCGGAGACTACTCGATCTCCAGTACTACAGAGTCGAAGCGGCTAAGTCAACGGACGAGGCCGTGCAAGGCTACTCCAGCGCACGTTGCGCAAGCGCGCCCCATCGCGAGCGCCTGACCCAATCGATTGCAGAAGGGGGGTGCTTGTATGTGTCATCGTCAGGGACACAGAGGTAGAGCGTTCTGATGCCTCAATTGGATTTAACGGGCTGTGCTCAGCGATTCTGAGCATTGCCGGCCTATTGTCGGACCACCGGTGAGTTTCCCCCGCCGCCCTGTGGTTCTATACTACCTACTTACCCACTTAGGCTGATCTAGCAAAGGCAACAAGGGAAAATGATCTGACCAAGAAAAACACGAACAAAACCACTGTCTAAAAGGAGACAAAGATAAAAGCGACACAGGGTATTATTTAGCACTCCGCTAAAGGTAAGGTACATGTTGACGAGTTTTCAATGGGTGGAATGTGTGTTGTGTATTTGTTAAGGTAACGATCGGCTCATCGAAACCCTTATGTTTCATACTATTTGGAATGTGCCCAGGAAGTCTACTATGTAACCCACATTTTCTGATTTTTCCTTGCGCTAAGCCCGAGTGTTAAGTGGAAAAGAAGAGTGTGTCGAGGAAGTGCATTAGGGGTCGTTTAGTATGCACTCGACGCGCGACGCGATGCATGTGTAGTGGCCAAATTGATCGAGCGACGCGATTGATCAATTCGGCCATTACACATGGCATCGCGTCGCGCGTCGCGCGCACTCTAAAAGGCCCCGCACACTTCGGCGGTGTTGCCGTTGCCCTATCCTTAACCATGAGGCAGGGACGCAGAGTTCGCCGCCGACGGCGTCCCTACAGTATCCTTAACCATAGAGGCGAGCGGCCTTGCCGCAGAAGTGTGTGGGGGCTTTAAGGGTCGTTTAATGTGCGCGCGATGCGCGACGCGATGCCATGTGTAGTGGCCGAATTGATCGATCACTTCGCTCGATCAATTTGGCCACTACACATGCGTCGCGTCGCGCCTCGCGCGCGCGCTAAACGACCCCTAAACGGCCCATTATGCACTCCTTCCCTGGACCCATGGTCACTAAGCGAGTCTTTGGCTTCGGTTGAAATATTACGAACCATTTCGAGACTATCCTGGAGAATCAATCCTTGTAGTACAATGTACCGACCACATACCCCGGTAGCATGCTGAAAAACAAGTAGTGCTCCGTGCACTTCAATTGGAAGTTCAACATTGAAGCACAAAATATACGTTGGCCTGTTTGCTTGTCTTCCCGTAATTTGAAGGTTGGGTCTCTACGCTCCTCCCTGAGAAGTAAAGTTGCGATCAAATTTGTACCTGTAAGCTATACTGTACGGTGACCGCGGCAGAACCTTTACGTCATGACAGGGGCAAAGAAGCGAAGGCCCGCTTCAAATCCCCCGTGCCCGAGAACTCGTCCAGAGAATTATCTGCATATTTGTTAGCGTACGTTTAAAAGCGAGAGCACCTTCACACATATGTTGGGAAATGGGACGGCGCAATAGAAGACCCATACCTACACTTAGTAGCCTAAAATCTCGTCCTGAAAAATATGTATATGTTGAGAATCTGAGGAGGACGGAGAATGAAGTGCGGTGTAACGCAGTAGTATCTGAACGAAGGAGCAGTCCGAAACGTTTTCGCTGAGCAAACCGAAGTGGAAGACGTTGCGCAAGAGTGCGGGTATGACAGGTGCGAAATATTCTGGGCAGGCGGCCCAACTTCTGCCGACAGGGATGGCTAATGATGTCACACGCGGGGTCGCTCGCCGACGACAGTGCTGCGAGTATAGCATAGGGCCTGTTCATACTTCGAGCAGCAAGAGTGACAGGAGAGACTGGAGCGTAATCATTTACGTACTACGTTCGTCGCAGACGGAGTGTTGAGTAGGTAATCATTTACGTACCCCACACTACGTCCGTCGCCCCAGTCGCTCCAGTCGCTCTTGTCGCTCTTGTCGCTCAAAGTATGAACAGGCTCTAGTTGTGCCCGAATGAATATTCAAACATTCGAATTCGAATAGTTCTATTCGAAATCGAATATTCGTATTCGATCGTTCGAAAAACGCGATTTTCGAATGTATTCGAAGTCGAATACTCGAAACACTCGTGTTCGAATGCTCGAAACATCCGCATTCGAATGTTCGAATGCTGCGAAATCTCCGATCCAGCCAAATTATCTATCTTTCCTGCTTCAAGCATCCTACGAGCAAATAATTTAATTAATAATTCCAATCAGAAAAGTGCGCACCCTCATCGGGCACTCAGGGGCCATATGTTCTTCGAGCGCAGAAGCGGGCTAAGGAAGGGATTCAGGGTGTGTGGCATCCAAACTGCTCGTGTGGGAACTGCCTTCTTTGCTCGGTGAGAGTCCGCAGCTGGGTTCGCAGAAATGCATTCAGCTGGAAAATGCGCAGAAAACGCCAGCGAACTATGTAGATGTCCAAGCCCCTCAAATCTTAGCCACTCAATTGAAATGCGAAAATCCCGCAACGCAGGAGACCGAACCTCGACCTCCCTCGCATGAAGCAGCGCCACTATCTACTTCCTCACAATCCGCGGATTAAATACGAATGGAAAGAGGCTCAATCTGTTCCAAGTGAGGAAAAGTCGTTCAAAAGTGTGTGATGAGGAAAACTCGAAACAAGGATTGGATTGGTGACACTTAATAAGGTTTATTTTATACTTCGGCGACGCTG
This sequence comes from Heligmosomoides polygyrus bakeri, assembly GCA_947359475.1. Lineage (NCBI taxonomy): Eukaryota > Metazoa > Nematoda > Chromadorea > Rhabditida > Heligmosomidae > Heligmosomoides > Heligmosomoides polygyrus. The sequence goes on from OX375870.1 coordinate 12,652,559, forward strand.
TCGTCGACGTCGCCGACAACAGCATCGCCGAAGTATAACATAGGCCTAACCAGAAGCTCAAGACGCAGGTGATTGCAAATTTCTAGCTTCCTGGGGTGCGATGCAGTGTAGTCGGAACCTGAGTCTTTAACATCCCGTGAATTGATAACGAATTATTTCTTCATCTAACTGATTTTTCCCTCGTTGCCATTTTCGTTTTCGATTGTTGAATGGAAGGTTTGTACAATCTCTGGATCAGCTGTATCACCTGTCGACCCGTTGATTATCGAGCTGCTCGAGGGAACGCCAGCAGTGTGTCTATTCCCCGTCGCATGCCAGAGTACTACAGTGGATCCTCTTCGTCCAGTCGCATGCACACTTTGCAGCGGCGGAGCGGCGGAGCGGAGTTCCACGAGTTCTCCACTATCTCGCAATGCAGCCACTGGACTCTCGGGCAGTCCCAGGGAGTTGGGGGTGGGCGAGCCGGCTGCGGGACATTATGTACGAATGCTCGCCGCAGACACGGCGAATAGCGCGGCAGAAGTTGCCGCAATAGGACGACTTCAACGGCCAGCGATCCGCGGCCCAAGACCCATGGTCCAGGATCTCGGAAAAACTTTCATTTCTGGAAAAGTCGTCACTTTCAGGTCGTCATCACTACAATTGAGTGAAAACCGACCCGAAGGCCACTAAACCTCGCATTTCGCCTCCCAAAACAGTGCATTCAGGCTTAGCCGAGAAATATTGTTTGCTGAGCGATGTGCGACAATCCTTTAGAAGAAAGCAGAACGTGGAGGACAACAGAATTGGCGGAAAAGGGAGGGAACCGAAGTAGGGAACACCGAAACGGGAAGAAAAATAAATCGAATTTTGTTTAAAAAACGACCCAAATGATGTGTGGAATGACTGTTACCGCTTGTTCTCTATCTGAACAAAGCCCTCACAACGGGTATCAATTTTGAACAAGGCATACGTAATAGAGAAAAATATGCCTGCTTAATATCAATGAATTATCTTCTGCTAAGAACTTGCTGTGCAAGCCTAGAGCGAAAGGTCTACCGTCTTTTTTCTCAATATACGGAACTTTTTTGAAATTTTCTTAAATAAAAACGCAAAGCGAACGCAACGTTAAGGAAGTATTATTGTTGTAGAAATTCACTTAGAGTTGGTGAGCTTAAGAAAAGCTGCCACTTTAGAAGGAGATACAGGATAAGCTCCTATCTAGACTTGCATCAGAATCTGCACATCATGTGTTAGGAAGTGTTCACAAAATCATTTTCACTGCGAAGAAGGCCACACTTCAGTGTGTCACCTTTTCTGCTTTTCATGAAAACCACCATCTAAAAATAGATTGAACATAAAAATGTTGTTCAGTTTTGTAACACGAACTCAACTTCTGAACCAGAACATGTTTTCCCGCAGCTCCTGCAGCAGCGGAAGGGGATACCAACAACTCAGACCTGGCGTCTGCAGCAGGTCGTGAGCGACAACTCCCACGACCGCGGCGGGGCTCATCGCGCACGCGACAGTCGTCGTCGCGGGCGCGGCGACCATTCCTACATAAAAACCGCCCCTCGGGCGAGCCAGGGGACGAGGGGGTAGAATGCTGGTCCCCCCTTTGCAGCGGGCAATGGAATGTGGGCGGAGACCAGCTCCGCCTATACTCCGCTGCCCGCTGCTCGCTGCATAGTGTGCATGCGGCTTTTTCCACCTATAACGTCAATAGCCGTCCCTGTCGTCAACAGTCGAGCAGGAAGGGTTCTGTAAAGGCCACCACACGCTTCTGCAGCATCGCCCTATCCTTAACCATAGGGCAGGAAGGCAGAGCTCGCCGCCGACGGCGTCTCTGCCCTATGACCTCTGTTATACCACCGCTCACCCCGAGCGATCCCAAATGATATACTCCCATATCGCTCGCGAGGCGCGATGTGATCGATATGAGAGCATATCATTAGGCGTCGCTCTGAGTGAGAGATGGTATAAGAAAGTCATATCCTTACCATAGCGTCGAGCGGCGTCGCAGAAGTGAGTAGGGACCTTGAAGGTGAGCATGGTGAAAAGAGTTTCTGTCTTCCGCTGGTCAGCAGCATTGGAATGCTAAAAAAATCCCTTGGCTCGTTTAGGACGCTGGATGCCATGAGCGCAGATTAAAACTGCGCAGGCAGATTAAGGTGGTGGGTGGCTTTAGGGCCAATATTGAATTGTCAAGCTCGTAACCAAGACTGTTATCAACCTGAGCTGGCTCCGCTTACCCTTTGGATGCTGCCCTTTTCATACATTGGAAAGTAGAAACATTTGTAATGCTATCCTCCAATCACCAGTTCATTCTGAAGCGTACAGGGTCCGCCAGTGGCGGCGCCTCTACGGGATAAGCGCGCATCCAATTTTATCATTTTCACATGAAATTGAAGACTTTTCAAAACAAATTGGGCTCTCTTCTAAGCAAGGTTTACCCTTCCATGATCAAATTGAACATATTCCAAATTAAAACTTTTCCTCATTACAGTAGAGACTTTCCCAGGAATGTAGAATACAGTTTTGCCCAAGGAAAACCTAGTACTACTTCGTAAATTTTAGAATCTTACATTTTTTTACATTTTTATACAATAGAATGCTCTGTACCTCAGGGCCCTAACCTTTTTTTCAAGTAAAATTTTCATAAAATTCAAAATGGTTCGTTCACATATTGGATCAGGTGGGTTAAAAATTTCAAAAATGTTGTGCTAAATTTTACTTGGGCAAAAGAGCATTCTATGTTTCTTGGCGAGTTTCTAGTGTGATTTGGAAGAAGCTCGTTTTGATTTGGAACATGTTCTGTTTTATTTGAAGAGCGTCGAACATGCTTAAAAGAGTGCGCCAAGTTGATTTGAAAAGAGTCCAGCTAAAGGCGGAAATGGTGCGCATACATGTATGATAAACCGTTACGTGTTCGGAAAGTCAAACTCCGCATCCCTTGTTTCCACTCGACACGCATTCTACTTTTGCTTGGAGTTCTTTTAGAAGTTTGAACATGTCTCCAGCCTAGCCGTTACTTTCCTCGAAATAGTTTGTGCAAAGTCCCTGCAAATGTGTATTTTACTGAATTTATGGTTGGTAATCGTATGAAATAAGCCAGAAATCGAATCAGTAAAGCAGCCGTTCTACTCACATACACACAGCTCTGTACTGCTACAAGAACAATACTATCATTGATTGTCACGAAATGTTTTAGGAAATTGAAGATGCACTCTTGAAGGAGCTTGGTACAATCAGCGGCGATGACGGTGACGCCAAACCCGTGAGTTTAGTTTAACATATGCAGTTCCGTTCAATGCAGAAGAAAAGAACATGTGCAGCAAACTTTGCCGGCTATCCGTGATTCAAATCGTGTTCTATCTGGGTCTTCATAAGTACTCCCCAGTCCAAGCTCCATGCAGATTTCGAGCAACGTCTTCCATGGTAGTTCTTTCCAGAATATTCGAAAAACGAGCCGTCGATGACTTGCTAGTGAGAAGTGGATGACCTAGGATTTATTTCTTACCCATGAAAATTACCGGAGCAAGCATTTTAATGCGTGAAAATCGTTTTTATGATAACACTTCTGTACTTTCACGACTCCAGAAGTCTAGGAGAGGTAGGAGAAAATTTTTAGCCCAAACTGCGCCCCGGGAGTGGAAGGTTATTTGGTTAGCTGATCGCAAATCTGACATCCGTTCTCGTGATTACGCTAGAGTGCGTAATTCAGCATTGTCCCATGTTGAGCAGAAAATTTTACCCGCGCGAATACGCCTCTCCGTACCTGGCGCAGGCAATTTGCTGTTCAGCATGGGACAATGAAACATGGGGTGTTGCTGCAGCCGAGGAAGCGCATCCTCCTCCTGCTTGACGCAGCGGCACCTTCGTGCGTTTCAGAGCGTTTATATCCAGAAGACTGGTCCCCTACATCGCGCAATAAGCGTCCGGAGGAAGAAGAGGTGACACCGCCGTTGTAGGACGAGCGGCCGCATTCAGAATCCAGCATTACCCCGTGTTGAACGAAAATTTTTACTCGCGCGAGATATGCCTCTGCGTACCTCGCCCGGGCAACGCTTGCCGTTCAACATGTGATGTTGCTGCAGCAGAGGAAGCCTCCGCTGCTTCCTCCTGCTTGACGCAGCGGCAACTGCGCCCGTTTCTGAGCGTCCTGATTCCGATTACGTGTCACCGATGTTGCCGTGAGCATGGGAGGACCACTAAGGGGTAATATAGGAGGAAAGCAAGTAGGATGTCCAGGACGGACCAGGAGATCTACTAGGAAGGAAAGGAACAACTTGAAGGATGGACCAGGACGGAGAAACCAGCAAGAAGAGACCAGTAGAGGAGTCAATAGTGGCAGCAATAATGTGGGTCAGGAGTTGTGACCAGTTAGGTCACAGGGGAGGGAGAACAAGAAGAGGGGGGGGGGAGAGACCAGTAAAGGCGGATCAGCAATTAGACCCAGTAGGAGCAAACGAGTGAAGTGAACCTGGCGTCCGCATTCGGAAGACGTGTCAACGATATCGGGTGACGCAAGCTGTTGAGCATGAGAGCGACTGCGGAGGAGCAACCTGAGGGCCGTTTTATGTAGCTTCACACATACACACAGCTCTGAAGTGCTAGAAGTAGAATACTATCCTTAATTGTCACGAAATATTCTAGAAACCTGAACCGGAGCTTGTTACAATCAGCGACGATGATGACGACGCCAAACCCGTGAGTTTAGTTCAGCATATACATTTCCGTTCAATGCAGAGGAAAAGAACGTGTGCAGCAAACTTTGCCGGCTATCCGTGGTTCAAATCGTGTTTCCATCTGGGTCTTCATATGTACTCCCCAGTCCATGCTCCATGCAGATTTTGAGCAATGTATTCAATGTATTCCACGGTAGTTCTCTCGAGAATATTCGAAAAACGAGTTGTAAATGACTCGCTAGTGAGAAGTGGATGATCTAGGATTTATTTCTCACCATGAAAATTACCAGAGCAAGTATTTTAACCCATGGAAGATACGCCACTGTATGGTGGTAATCTTTTATTATGATTTCTGAGCACTACTGAACCTTCACGACTCCAGAACTCTAGGAGAGGTTGGAAAAAAATTTTCGCCCAAACTTTGCCCCGGGAGGGGGAGGTTATTTGGGGAGCTGATCAGTTCTCGTGACTATGCTAGAGTGCGGTAATTCAGCATTCGCATCTTCGATAAAGCGTTATTCACATGATTCAGAAAAGCAGGTATTTTTCGGCGTTTCATAGAAAAAATGCAGTCATACCATCGAACAGTCGTGGAGACGTGCCGGATGCTGACAAATTCCATATGGAAGAACGGTCTAGGAGAGGTTGGAAAAAAATCTTCGCGCAAACTTCGCCCGGGGGAGGTTATCTGGGGATCTGACCACTAATCTGACATCTGTTTCTGCGATTACGCTGGAGTGCTGTAGGCTACATACGGTAGGTACTGGTTACTAGGACCATGGTCACCAATTTAGCGCAAACTTCGTCTGCGGGGTTATCCGGTGTGCTGATAATGAAATTGGGATCTTACAGAATTGGCAAATACGGTATTGGCACAGCGTGCATGCTGTCCCGCAGCGATCGCTTTCGATATAAAGGATAAAAGGATAAAGGACGGCGTTATTCAATCCCCTTGGGATGCGCCACGCATTCTACTTCTACGGGATGTCGCGGAGGCGAGTTGAATGCGTATTTGGCCATACAATGACTTGCGGTGGCCAGCCGATAAACAAGTCAGCGCTTTGTCCTCTCCAGACGAGTCTGGTACCAATTCACCGACTCCGGAGGGATGGAAAGCTTGGTTGGCCTGGACGGGAAATCCGAGCCAGGAACCTGGTATCGGGTGCAGCCGCTCCTCCTCCGACTGCGCTCCACGCGCCAGCTTTCGATATGTATAGCCTAATTGCAAGACAGCAATATAAGCATCATGGCGCTCCTGGAGCTGTTCCCCAACCGCCGCCAGGAATAGCTTTGCGACCTCAAAATTTCAGGGTTTTATTGGTGTTCAAAACGAGCTCTAAAACTTTGCTAGCATTATAAGAATAAGACTTTAATAACCATTCAAATTTTGTACAAAAAAACGACATATCTTTTTTACCTTTACTCTAGCCTGTTGAGGCATCAATATCCTAATGCTATTTGTTTTTCTGTTTCGTATTATCTCATTGTTTCTTTTAAGAAGGAAGAAAACGACGTTCGTTTTCCGAATGGGCTCTCCATCACAGTTGATGATTTTCGAAATTACCTTCGGCCCAACAGCATGATGTGTGGACCATTAGCATCTGCCATGTTCAATCACTTTTTGCCAGTCCATAAAGGTTTGAGGTTTGTACCTTTTTTGTCATGCCACATACATGCCCACTATAAAAGGCATTCTGTGGACATTTCAGAGATAAGGGGTTCAATTTCTGTGATCCCGAAGTATTCGCGAACATTCTGTCGGTATACAAGAAATTTCCAGAGCACGAGCTGACTGAGGAAATGGTAGGGTCACTGATTCTATTGCGTGGAGACAAAATGGGTGCCCTGATCGCTTGTTTTTTTTTGTTTTTTTAGGTGGCCCGCTTTGTCAACAGGAAAGGCGAGGCGCGCGAATATCTCAAGGATTTACTGATCTGCAGGTTTTCCATGATACCGGTGTGCTTCATGGATCATTGGTGGGAACATTATATTGATCTCAGATTACTTAGCAGTGAGTTGTTCAATTCATATTATTCTTCGTGCTTTTTTCAGGATATTGGCCATCCTTCAGATGAAATACACTAAGGAGGTATTGTCAAGAAGAGAATTTCGAATCGCAAGTTTAAGAGAACAAAAATGAAAAATTAGAGCGACTTATAATGCTGCTATTGTATAATCCCTCACTCTTGGATACATTCTGGTAACAGATAGCAGATTTAAAACAAAAGAATTTATAAAAACTGAATAAATAAATAAACAAATAAATAATTGGAATGGATTTGGAATGAAGGCGGGACCAACACTTATAACTGCAAAGAAAGAGCACCGAAATTCTGGGTCTACAAATTATCGCTCTTTAGGAATATCTCCTATAACTGCTCCGCTTTTAAGGTTTGTAATTGATTAGTCCATAAAAGTATTTTTTGTCAAGGCCAAGGGTTACTGGAAGACTAAAAATCGTGTTTCTCGGCGCAAAAACAGCAGACATTCACAGTCATCAATCCTTCTGTCCACCACGTGATTGTCCAGGAAATCCTGAATTAAACTCTGCGTGAAAGACAGCAGAGCAAGCCTGAATTTCCGAAGGCGATTAGGCCTCATTTCTAGCTTGATAGGCGTGAGAACTGTGCAACGCTGCTGTATGTATATTATCATACACAGGATCCGAATGAATCATTCTCGGACATCCTGTCGGGGATATCCTATCCGAATCATTCAATTATGTATCTGGGGTCTTTTAATTTAATTTTAAATAAAAATTTCCATTAACCGAATAATCCCATCATCACGCCACTTGAAAATGCTTTGATTCGCATCGAATCGGGAAGAAAGCGCTTAATGTGCTCTACAGCTCTGTAGGTCTCTAAAGTTTCCTTGTCTCTAACCAACAGGGATGTGCGGAGTTTTGTCCGTGTTCCGAATTCCGGTTTCCGGCCATCTTGAGCTCTTCCGCTCCACCCCGTATTTCGCCTCTTTTTCTACCGCAAGACGGAGACGGGAATGGACGCTGTTCAACACTAGACTTCTATTGCACACAATCAGCTCATCAGTTTAAAAAAGCTCTCCTTCATATGATTGTGAGAGGAATACTGTTTGACAACTCTAGTATCAATTTTCTTTATATTGATTAGATTACCAAAAAATTACTCAGAAATAGCAACCGCTGAGCGCAGGACCAAACTGATGTGAAAGCAAAGGGTGTGAATGCATTGTGTGCTGAAAATGCACTCAACATTTGAATGATCATAAAATTATTGTTCCTCTAGTTACAAATAGATACAAAAACTGTGTAGGCATATAGTGCAGTACCATGAAGCAACCGGTTCAGTGAAAGCTCTATGTCGTGCTTCAAGATTACATCGATGTTTCTGATCGAGGGTGTAAATTTCATCCACATGGAGTTACGCATTTTTTAAAGAGGCGTCACGAACATCAACTTGAGCTGTTATTTTGATTGACTAGGGTTACTCACTGAACTCTGGAACAAAACTATGTATTACTTCGAGAACCATCTAGGAAGTTATTCCACCACCATATCAGGGAGCTTCTAGCCTGGTACAGACTGAACACTCTTGTGGAAGTGTAATCAGTCATTCAATTATTAGCTTGGAAAAAAGTCTATTCACACTTCGAAAAGTTTTTTATCGTTATCCTTGTAAACACACTAGCTAGTATTGGTTGCTGACTTCATAATCCTATCACACTTGTCTACCGTTCGCACGCGGACACAGGCCAAGACCCTTCTTGTACTTCGTTATCTATCCAATATTCCGGACTCAATACTAGTTCTACCTCATGGTCATTTTTGGCACGGCATTCTCTATGAAATCATTAAAGGATCTGCAACACGTCAGGCAGCCGACCAAATTAGCTATATATATGGCTTGGGATCTACTACTCATCGCGCCTTTTATGAATGGTTCGGAAAGTTTTTAAAGGGAGATTATTCACTCGAGGACAAAGCAAGGTGAGGAAGGCCAACTGAATTGGACGACACTGAACTACTCCATCTTCTTCATACCGATAGTAGGCAGACGACACGTCAACTGGCAGAAAAGCTCGAAGTGTTTCATAGGATAGTGGCTATCTCTCTGAAGGGTCTTGGTTTTGCACGGAAATTTGGAGCTTGGATTCCACCTGCCCTGTCAGACACTCAGTGCAAAACCACATGTTGCAAGACTCACCAGAGAAACAATAAAGGAGCTAGGCTGGGAGGAAATGCCACATCAACCGTGTAGCCCTGACCTCGCCCCTACCGACTACCTCTTCCGTGCTCTCAAGCAAGAAATTGGAGAAAATTGAAACGGATGAAGACCTCAAAATTAGATTCAGCAATGGTACGACTACAGAACCGCAGTTCTTTAAGTGAGAGGAATTAGAAGAGCACCCAGTCTTTGGAGAAGTGTAGTGGAACAAAATGGAGTTTATCTCAATTGATTTGCCATTGTACGTAGTTGTGAAGTAATAAATCTTTGAAAAAAATTAAAAGACATTTGTCCAAACTAGCAAAAATTCCTGTAAATCGTTAATGAATCCGGCCCCAGGACCGCTCGAGTTCATTCTTATCTTCGCCAGCGAGCATTATGTCATCAGCAGAAAGCAACGTCCATGGGACATGCTTCTTAAGATCTCTCGTAATGGCATCCATGACGGCAACCAATAGGAGTGGAGAAGGCGCAGAACCCTGGTGCACCCCAACAGAGATGGAAACTCCATTGAGGTTCCAGCTGCAGCTTGCGCTCTACTCTTTGGGCAAGACTAGAGCATCCGCACCCACTCTATGAGTTCCTCAGGTACATTGTATTGTCGTAAGGCGTACCATACATATAACCTCACGCGGTATGCGGTCGATGAACTCCAATTCGAGAAAGGCTATACGCACCGGCTTATGTTTCTCGCGATGCTTCTCCACCAGAATTCGGGCGGCGTGTATACACCCCGCACTGGTTGTCGGAGAGCCAGACGATTTCATGAATTGTCTGCCGAGGATTCGCTCGAAGATCTTCATGTTGTGTGAAAGAAAGCGAATCGGATGGTAGTTTGAGAAGTCTACAGGACTGCCCTCCTTCTTTCAAATCGGAACCGTCGTACTGTTCTGCCAGCTCTCCGGCATTTTGTTCTTCCTTACTACCTGTTTGATGAATTCAGCCAGCCACTCAATAGGATACCAGAGCTTCGACTTCCAAACATCGGCTGCCAGATCATCCGGCCTTGTAGCCTTACCAGGCTTCATCTTCTTCAGGCCGCTTCTGTTTCCTCCACGGTGATCCTTTGAACAGGACCGTGAACAGAAACCGCAGAAGGGATGGTCGGATGAGGAAATTCCATAGTGGAAATTTCCTCAAAGTTAATCACGCCATGGTTTCAGCGCCTTTTTGCGGTCTTTCAGAAGATGGTCGCTCTCATCATTGATGCCAACGAACTTTTCAGGTATCCTCGGTTTGGCGATGGCGGGTCTTAGCAAGTCGGTACAAATACCGCTCACCATCGCGCGTCTCGAGCTTTCCGTAGACATCACCATAATGAGTGGCTTTCGCAACAGCCACCGCTTTCTTTGCAGCCTTCTTCGCCTTCTGATACTCCTGCCAGTTGTCGGCTGTTCTGTCGCCGAGAAACACATGGTACAGCGACTTCTTCTCTCGAACCTTCGCTTTCACATCATCCGTCCATAGCCATGTCTGCTTGTCGACTTTGCGTCCTCCAGTCTTCGTAGTGCCGAGTTCCAACCTTGCAGCTTGGCGTATCGCGTCGGTTGCTTTCTTCCAAGTTTCATCGACAGTCGTGACTGTCGGTAACCGTACGCGAGAAAACACAGCTGCTTCTGTCTCTCTCATTCGCCACCACTTGATTCTAGCTGCACCAAATCCCTCGAGCTGCTTCAGCCTCGGAGGGGTGATCTTAAAGGTGCTGTGAGGCGGCCGATGCTGTCAGACGATCGTCTGATACGGCACTACCTTCGCGTCTATGACAATGCTTCGGTTGCGATCCTTTGCAAGCACAAAGTCTATCTGAGACTTGGAGCTCCCACTATAGTATGAGATGAGGTGAGAGTCGCGTTTTCATAAGACGGTGTTCACAATGGTGGGGCTATGCTATTCCGCATACTCAAGATTACGCTCACCATCGGCGTCAAGAGACCCGTATCTGAAACCACCATGACAGCTGTACTCCTCCTTCGCAGTACCTACGTGCCCATTAAGGTCACCAGCGGCTATGATGACATCTTCCGACAGTACCTCTGTTGCCTTCTCATCAAGCAGGCTCCAAAACTCTTCCCTGGCTTGATCCAAGCAGCCTCTCTACGGAGCATACGCAGAGAAGAAGTGATAGAATCGCTCTTAGCAGAGACTTTAGTGGTTCCCCAGCTGGCTCGCCTAGTTGACTTGCCACGCGGTTTATAGTTCCTTTAGCTGAAGAATCCACTGACACCGGGGATACTCACAAGTTTATTACTACATACGTCACTAGCTACTATTGCCTATTAACTATTGACTGGTTATTGCACGAGGAGCCGCGAGTCGTCGTAGTGTGGGGTTGAGTAGCAGACGAGAGTCGTTGGAGTCGACCAGAGCTGATCAGAGCTATCAGAGCCACCAGAGCCACAAGAGCCACCAGAGCTGAAGAGCCGAAGGTCGAAGGTCCAGAGCTCGCAGATCCAAAGAGCTCGTTGATCCAGAGAGATCGATCGCGGGTTCCCTCGGCTTATATATGCAGCGTCGAAGGCATCCTCATGGTGGAATGTAAACATATCCCTGACTGTTTCTCATCATATCTTCGAGAGCTGAGCGTGGAAATCAAAACAAATGAACAACATTTCTAGCTGCTTACCCTATTGATTATGGTAGCGTAGCTACAGAGACAACGATCTTCATCAATCGATCGTCAAAGCGCTCGACGCTTACAATCGAGTCACGAAATCGTTCGGAGACGATTATTCCGACACCACTGGTGGTCTTGGGACTTCCATATAGAACGGCCTTGAAGCCACGTCCTATGTCCCTTGACTTGCGGCAGGCCCACTTCGTCTCCTGCACCGCACAGAAATCAACTCTTCTTCGCTCCAGTGCTTCAACCAACTCGCACGAGCGGCCCGTCAACGTACCCACATTCAGCGTAGCCACGCGGGTCCTGCTTACGTTACGGGACTTTCGGACTAGCTCAGTTGCCCCCCGATGCCGTCCTCGCATGAGGGACCCTCGCATACTTTCCACACTCGCCGGGCTCTGCGAGTGCGCGTCGGCTCCCGCGGACGCCGTAGCACAATCTCGAAAAACATGACTATTCATACACCCTGTGATGTGACATGGGTCTTCGTAGGCCGGCTTGTCACAACGGCCTGTCGCCTGCATTCGAATGTCCGTGATTAGCTTAGCTCGCACAGCGAGCAGTTTCCAATGGCACCACGTGGAGGAACGGACATCGCCACCTTCCACAAATAGTACTATCAAATCTAATTTTTATAGGTTCACTAATTTTCTACACATTCACGTATTCACGTCTCCGAACACATAGTGCACTTTGCTAAACGCGTAATGTGCAGCGCTCTTAAAAGATCGATTCTTAAAACGAATAATCCAATTTAATAACTATTGAACGTTTCCCATTTGTAACCGACAACTTTAAGTTTTTTTTTAACACACTTTCACTCATAACCTTCTATCCTACTTACTTTGATACTTTGATTATCCTTTTGTCGGTTAGAGGTCTTTTCAGCGGGGACCACAACTCTTCCAGACCGCTCGACCTCTGGCAGCTTGCATCCAGTGAGGCAGACTCCGCTCTCTGAAAGATCTTGAGAATGAGTCTGCCCGCGGTCGTCCCGGTGGTCTCTTAAGGCCCCCGCAGACTTCTGCGGCGAGCGGCGGGCGGCGGACGGCGAAATCGCTGAGCGGCGACGGCGAACGGCGAAACCGCAGTACAGTACCTCGCCGTCACCGCTCCCACTGATGATGAGTCAAGCCGCTCAGCGGCTTGACTCATCATCAGTGGGAGCGGTGACGGCGAGGTACTGTACTGTTTCTAGTCGGGACCGACTGGTGCTTAATAATAACGCGCCCCGATGGCGATCGCGTCCGTCTCCGCTCTGGATCCCGCCGCGAAAGGGCAGAGCACAGAGCACAGACAGACAGATGCTGGAGCGGCGCCGCCGGGTGGAATGATTCAAGTCATTTCCGCCAGCGACGGCGCCGGTGCCGCTGGCGGCGCGTCCCTGCCCTATGGTTAAGCATAGGGCAGCGGCAACGCCGCAGAATTCCGCGGGGCCTTTGTGCTCTCTTCGAAGCTATTCTGTGACACGGAGGCTCCATCTGTCGTTCTATCGTCGAAGCAGGAGTCTGGCACAGAGATATTTGGACTTCTTCATGCACTGCAGCGGATCTGCTAATTGCTACCTCTCCCTTAGCTCCGAGCTTCGTAGGCCTTCTTGCCATTGACGAAGACTTGTCCTCAGAAGGCATCTCTCCAGTGCACAATGCGTAGTTTGCATCGCTCTGGCGATTGTCTTGTTGTCGGGCCAGGTTTCCGTCGCGTAACACATCGCAGGCAGTAGGCCCTGAGGCCGGAATCCTTGCTCTGATCGGTGACTTCGCGTATCGGACTGAAGGCTGGCCCATGCTGCGCGTCTCCTGCGGCGATTTCAGTAGCGAGGTCGTTATCCATGTTCAGCTCTCTTTCCAGAGGAGTCGAGCTGTTGTAGAGCGACTCCGTTTAACCTTACGAGTCCCGTGTCACGCCACTGGTTGACCATAAATTGCGTTTTGGACATATTCATGTCCAATCCAGTCTTCAAACCTGCCACATTGAGCTCATTCAGCATCTCGTCGACTTCTGCTGTGAGAGATGAGAACAATATCGTCGGCGAAGCAAGGGTTGCTGATCCGTTTACCGTCGGCAAGGTAGCCTTTATCGTCCCAGTTCAAGTCCTTCATGGCATCCTGGAGTGCCGCTGTGAATAGATTAAGAGAAATCGTGTCTCCCTGCCGTACTCCTTTCCCAATAGGAAAATTAAGCTTTCGATCGAACAACTGGATTGTAGTCGATGTGTTCGAAAAGGAGTCGGATGTAGGGCGATGGTGTACCGGCATGCACAAGCGCGTTCTGAACAGCGTTGATTTCCACAGAGTCGAACGCTTTCCGATAATCCACAAAGACAAGGACAAGTGGGATGTGGGATTCGCGGCTCCTTTCGTTGTGAGACAGTCTGAATATGGTCCATGCAGGACAAAGCCTTGCGAAACCCAGCTTGCACCACTGGCTGATACTCATCCAAGCAACGCTCCATGCGGTTAAGCAATATCTTGGTGAGGATCTTGTACACAACCGAGAGAATATTGATGGGTCAGTAGTTGTCCTCCTGCTGACCTTTTTTGAAGATTAGAATTGTTTTCGACTCCTTCCATGAGTCCGGAATCTACCAAGACGAAGGTAGTGGTTGAAGTGCCCGGCAAGAAGTGAGCAGCCACGCGCGCGAAGGAGATCAGCTAAAATGCTATACGGTCCGGGAGCAGTGCCTGGCTTCATACTCCTAATGGCATGAGCAACTTCTGATTTCAGAATTGGAGGTACTTTCTTAGCTGGTGGCATGAAGTATTTTGAGACAGTGATGGAAGAACGAAACAGATCTGTGTAGAATTTTTGACCGATGGCTTCCATCGCTCTTCGAGACGTTTGCATTGTTCCCTCCTTATCCATAAGGACTGACATTATTGCCTTCTGCTCCCAGAGATTTATTTATTTATTTATTCAATACACCGAAGATGTGCCTAAACATTAGTATTAAAAGAATCAATCGCACGTGCAAGAACTGATGAAGTTTGGCCAAAAAATCAAACAAAACAAAAAATTACAAACGCAAAGAACATACAAACACTGTACACTAAGTACATCAGCACACCACAAACCCATGGTAAGCCCATTGCAAATATGAGGTACCGAGGTACAATAACGTGAGACACAATAATATGGGGCAAATACACATACGAGACTGCACCGCTTTATGCTTGAACCTTTCCCAACGGCTTCTACAGCTTTAATCTTCTGTTGGCTTGTGTGGCATTAGGATCCAGTTTGACAGCTCTTCTCTGCTCCAAGATTTTCATCGCATGTGCGTTAAGTCTTGAGGCAGACTGTCGAAGGTCATAGTCTTTCGATGGATCTTCAAGAAGATTTCAATCACGACTTTATTGCACATTCCAACTTCTCCGACATAAGTGTGGGTAGGGATCCTCTCCATTGCCGGTTTATGAGTGTCACGTTTGAACATCCTCTTTTTGAGAGTCAGCTTCGCACGGACAAGACGGTGATCCGAGCCGATGTTAAACGAAGACAGCACGGAGACGTCGAAAGGACTCCAGCGTCTTTTTGTGAAGACATTGTCGATCTCCGAACGTATTTCTCCATTTGAGCTTTTCCAGGTCCTTGAAAGCTTCTTGAGCAAAAAACTTCGTGAAAGAGACGGCATGCGGATAAGAAGTCTATCAGACGCTCTTCGTTTTTGTTCCTTCAGGAAGTTCCATGTAGTCTTAGCCTCCATTCGTCATACCGACGGTAGCGTTTAAGTCCCCAACAACAACATTGTAGTAACTCTTCTCCTCGTTGATGGTCCTTTCGAATAAAGGATAGAAAGGATAAAGGACGGCGTTACTCAATCCCTTCTGGGATGCGCCAGCACATTCTACTCCTACGGGATGTCGTGGAGGCGAAATGAATGCGTATTTGGCCATACAATGACTTGCGGTGGCCAGGCGATGAACACGTCAGCGCTCTCCTTCCCAGACAAGTCTGGTACCAATTCACCGACCCCGGAGGGATGGAAGGCTTGGTTGGCCTGGGCGGGAAATCCGAACCAGGAACCTGGTATCGGGTGCACGCGACAGTCGCGCCTCCTCCGACCGCGCCCTCCTTTCGAATAGCTTGTAGAATTCCTCCTTGTCTTCGTCTGTGGCCGCAGATGTTGGAGCATATCCATTTATGATGGAGATGGTTCCTTGATCTTTGGTTTCCAAACGCAGAACAGCTACTCGCGGTCTGATGATCTTGTAAGAATCTGCTAGGTGGTGCTCTGTCGAGTTGACGAGAAATCCAACTCCGCCATTATTTCTTCTCTTCACCTTTGCTCCGATGATTAGAAGCTCGTTGTGGTCGGTCCTTCTTATGGTTTCCGTTCTGCCTTTCGTTTCCTCCACGGCGATAACGTTGTATTTGATGTTGCAGCTTCTGTGAAGCAGTGTCCCAAGATCCTGCTCAGATGCGATCGTACGACAGTTATAAGTGCAGATGAATAGGCAGTTTCCGTGTCGTGGTGGGAGAGGATTTCCGGTAATCCGATTCCAGTGACATCCTGATAGTTTGACTCCGATATTAGATGGCCCCTCGCCGGAGGTGGATGCAACCGACGTCCTAGAAATCCACCTCCGGCGGGCGGAGGATTGGGGCGCGGGTTCAAATGTTTGACCATGGCGGTAGTCTGGTTACTCACATGTTCCTGGCCAGGTATACATGATAGCCGCCCATACACGACAAAGCATCGTGTGCTGCGTGACTATTTAGCCAACACTGAAGTGATGTTCACCCCTTCACCGTGATGAGTTGGCACATGAAGAGGAACTTTTTCAACATACCTATTAATGGAGCCCTGTTTCTCTAATCGTTTCGCAAGGTCCTTATCAGTAATCCATTACCGTGTTTGCGTGCGTTCTCGGAGCTGCTTCATCATCTACCTTCATAAGTTCCTCCTCCCCGCTCATTCGACGTAGGCTTATACCACATACTTAACTGATGAGCACGAACACATACTCAATTTAGTCCACTTTGAAAGACGAAGTCAAGACATTGTATCGTCCTCCCTCCCACGACTGCGGCCAGCCTCTGCACGTTCACACAAAACTCGCCCTCTCCGCCAACGAAGCAGCGAGCAGCGCGTGTTCTCGTTCCGTTTGAGGCGAGAACACGCGCACGACCGCACGCGTTCATTTGAGTATCGCTGTCCCGGGGGCAGACATAAGTCCAACGCCGCGCGAACCCCTCTGGCGTCGCGCACGGTGCGCGACGAAAATGGACGAGTTCTCTCGGCTCGATACTTCCCACGGCTAGAAACGCTTCCTACAGGGACATGCGGCACGCCTTTGCCTCATTTCAACGTTTCTTGGAGATGGCATATGGATGTGGTTTCAATAGGACGATCAGCGAGAGTTTATACAGGAATCCTGGTCATGTGAGTGGTTTCTAGCGTCACTATTTGCCATCTACAACTTCTTCGGTCAATTTTTACCGTGATTATGGTTATGCTTGCTGCCCATTCTCGGATCAATTGTCCTACTGCAGACTGTTGTCTACCACATTCTGTGGGATCTTAAGTTCCTTGCTAGAAATGTGGTCTGGGAGCTTGAACACTGAGAACATTTCGTGCTCTGCGGCTAACCATGCGTCACCGAGCGCATGTCCGCGCTTCAGCGCCGCGACGTCGCGTTGGAGTTAGGTCCTGGAGCCTCACTGTCCCCCACCCCTTCACCCGGGAACGCACCGTTGTTCTTACCATTTTCGCGGCAGCCAATCACATATTCTGCCTGTGCGGCTGAGTCGGTGGCTGTGTTGTGAATACCCAACTAGGGTCTACATCGGTGAATACATAATAGTATAATGTAGAGCAAATGAGAATGAATGATATGGCCTAGCATACTTAGATGAACACTCTAAGATAAGTATCATTGGGTGACATCCACAGGCATAACATAGGAGTACCGCAAGTAGGTAATAGAGATTGCGCTCAAGTAGTCCACTCTAGGCGCGGCGCCTCCTTTCAAGACTAGAGATAGTTGCCCCATTGGCTAGCTATCGGAGATATTTGTAGCTCCGTCGCTGCATATTGTCTATATAACCTTCTGCGTGGGTGCGTGTAGCGCAGTCGGAGGAGGCGCGACTGTCGCGTGCGCCCGATAGCAGGTTCCTGGTGCGGATTTCCTGCCCAGGCCAACCAAGCCTTCCATCCCTCCAGGGTCGGTGAATTGGTACCAGTCTTGTCTGGGAAGGATAAAGCGCTGGCTTGTTCATCGGCTGGCCACTGCAAGTCATTGTATGGCCAAATACGCATTCATGTCGCCTCCACGACATCCCGTAGAAGTAGAATGCGCTGGTGCATCCCAGAATGGATTGAGTAACGCCGTCCTTTATCCTTTATCCTAACCTTCTGTGTTGTGATATTCGTATTGTGTCCTGGAGGTAACCCACGTAATAAAACCATTATTACACGCTTTGCCGCGACGCATCCTAATACCAAATTGGTGCATCAAACGTGGATTCAAGCCCAAAAGTTTCTGCGCTAGCTCTCCTCAGTGAGAGACAGAAACTAAAAAAGTGCTCCAGTAAGCGTTCCTCGGGGAACCAGGAGAACTTTGATAAAGCCTTCCTACCGTGTTGTTTTAGGAGAGCCCTGGAAACATCGGAGGCTTTTTTCCACCGCTAGGGAAAGAAGCCTTCAAAAGTCTTCCACTAAACGTTTTTAAGGGGACCAGGAAGACTTGAAGACCTCCTACCTTGTTCTTTCAGGAGAGCCCTGGAAGCATCCGAAACTTCTCCTGGTTGGCTATAGCGGTTACGGTAGGAGCTGCGACGAGTTCCCGTACGCCGCGGGCTGACAGCTCAAGTTCAGCCAAACACCGAAATCAATATCAAACTATGTAAAATGTGACTCCCTGGTCTGGGAATGAAAAGAACCCCATTGGTAAGGAAGCGGTGTTGCTGGAATCACATTTAAATTTCTGAGAAAACGGATCATGAAGTAAAAGAGTTTATTGAGGTGAGAGACGAGCGGAGAGAATCCTTTATCGCATAATCTATTAATTGACGCATCCATGTACCAATAATTTTATCTCTTCATTTGTCAAACAAATCACCACTGCAATCACCATTGTGCAAGTTCTCGAGCAAACAAGAACGCTTTTCCGAACTTAGCTGGTGGATTTAGTGGTGTAGAAAGAAGTTATTCCCTTTATTTAAAATATTTAACCCAAAACTGTAATAAAAGAGTCGATTCCGCTTAAATTTCAGTGTAAGGATATAAGGGCTCGGCTGATTGTTGTTGACAGTCTACTTAACTCGACGTCGCACAAGTGAGTCTAATTGTGTTAAACGTTTAAAACACTCATTTGTTGATCGATTATTCCTTCAATGAAGTTTGTTTTTCAGACATCGCACTGAGATTCGAGCCGTCACGACCTACCGCGCAATTGGTTTGGCTCTTAAGGCAGCCCTACAACTGGGAAACAGCCGATACGCCCTGGGCAAGTACACGTTAGTTTTATCGTCATTTTTTCATGTCAGTTATAATCGGCGGTACTGCTTACGCGGCCCTTGTGTTGTATGTATGCACAAGGTGGCCCATATGTACAGCGGCAAAATTTGGTCAACTGCATTGAACACCACAACAGTTATTATGGTATGGCAAACAAGCTGAGGAAAGAGCTTTAGAAACGTAAGGCACTCATCAGCTGTCGCCTGTGTCACATGCTTCCGTTGATCGTCGAGCTGCTCGAGCGGGCCCAAGAAGCGCCTCCATTTGACAAGACGGTCTTACTAGGATATCACGTTTTCAAAACGGTTACCGTAACAACAATCGTTGCGGGACTATCACGTCTCTGGTCCAGCGCTGGCGCTATGCCAACTGGACAGCAATTAATAATATAGCTGCGGAATGACGGAATGAGGATTTTTTAATACTGTTTGAGGTCTTAGATGGAGCATTTTGGGAAGATTTACTACTCGGCGGCTCTCTAGTGCTGGACTGTATCATCAAAACTCACTATGGTGTGTTCGACGGCATGTTAGGTGAAAGGTCATCATAACACTTAGCTGGAAGAGTGCGTCCGAATTCTGTAACCCATGGGAGCGAAGCAATATGGTTAGATGGCGACCCATGAGACAGGTCTGCCTCGAATCAGTCACCTTCTCCTTGAACGTCTACTAGGTCGTTGAGCATTGTAGAACTAAGATGTTCAAGCTAAACATATATTCACCACACATGTATGGTTACATCTTGTATTGTATTCCTAAAGTATAAAACACATTTTCTGTTCTTGAAACTATGAAGAATTGCGGAAACGCCTCATTTGCATTACGCCAGCTCTCTAGAAACAAACTAACGTTCCTTCCCAGTAGAAAAAAATATTCTCAGCAGTTTTAGGAAAGGTAAAGATACTGTTTCAATGACTGTTTAAACGTCTACAGAGGAAACCGTTGCTGCATCGTTTTGAGAACTTCTCTCCGTGTAGACGACAGAAATAAGAATGATTGACCGAAAAGAATGCTTTGAAAAAGAAACATGATCACCTGATTCTGTATCATTTGTATTCGTTTTCTTACAAAGGATTAGCTGGTTTCTTAACAGTCTAAATCCGCACACAGCTCCTTCTTTTATCATCACGCAATCAGCTAGTGTAGGGTAATTCGGCACGACTTCTGCATAATCCATAAACGTCATGAAGATTGTTCATAGGTGACACTACTTGACCACTCTTACAGGTTAGCTCTGCAGAGCCGTCAAATAGCACTTCCTTACAAATTTTTCCATCCAGAACCTCCGCAATGAGTATGAAATCGCTCCTTCCCGTGGTCTCGTAGCTCCCTTATTTATTTCCGTGCAGCGGGCATGATGCCAGCGCTACATCAGAGATGTGATGGTTTCGCAGCGATTGCTGTTACGGCAACCGTTTTGAAAACGTGGTACCCTAGTAAGGACGTCTTGTCTCCATTCGTCCGTGTCGTGTCAGTAAATCGTCCTAAATATCAAAGTAGGAATTTTTATGTCGGAACGATATGAAACAGCGACAGGAAGCTAATAAGGTGCCATATTTGAAATTTATCAATGTAGGCGAGGCGAGTGCAGGAGAAGACTACATGATCATTAACTTGACCTACACCTCGATCGATATTATCGCCTTTGCTCTACGTATGGGATAAACAATGCCAAATTTGGTTTGGCAGATCCTGCGAAGAGATCAGACCAGCATCATGGTGGATTTGTTGACTGGTGGCTCGGTGAAGAACTTTTGGGTGCGCGCGTTCTCTGCAGAATACCACCCGCCACCCGCTTCCCGTACTGCCCGCACCGAATTTTTATGTCGGAACGATATGAAACAGCGACAGGAAGCTAAGAAGGTGCCATATTTGAAATTTATCAATGTCGGCGAGGCGAGTGCAGAAGAAGACTACATGATCATTTACTTGACCTACACCTCGATCGATATTATCGCCTTTGCTCTACGTATGGGATAAGCAATGCCAAATTTGGTTTGGCAGATACTGCGAAGAGATCAGACCAGCATCATGGTGGATTTGTTGACTGGTGGCTCGGTGAAGAACTTTTGGGTGCGCGCGTTCTCTGCAGAATACCACCCGCCACCCGCTTCCCGTACTGCCCGCACCGAATTTTTATGTCGGAACGATATGAAACAGCGACAGGAAGCTAAGAAGGTGCCATATTTGAAATTTATCAATGTCGGCGAGGCGAGTGCAGAAGAAGACTACATGATCATTTACTTGACCTACACCTCGATCGATATTATCGCCTTTGCTCTACGTATGGGATAAGCAATGCCAAATTTGGTTTGGCAGATACTGCGAAGAGATCAGACCAGCATCATGGTGGATTTGTTGACTGGTGGCTCGGTGAAGAACTTTTGGGTGCGCGCGTTCTCTACAGGATACCACCCGCCGCCCGCTTCCCGTCCTGCCCGCATCGCCCTTTTTGAACCAGTTTGTGACGCAAGAAAACTGTGGCGCAGTTTGCGGAATCATTAACGTGAAGTCGTCCAAAAACCTCGGAAGAGATCAAAAGAAGGACCGAAGGATTAATACAAGAATAATACGGACTAATACGGATTAACCCTTTGCCCTGTTTGTGAAATTAAGATGAAAGAATCGACGAACGGCAGCCGGAGCAGGCTAAAACGATCAAAGCGTTGTTAATAACCCCATAGGTATCATGGAGCCCTATAATTGCGTACCCGAAAATCTCCTCCACAATGAACGCTCTGCGCGCCTCTTGCTCCGCCCCTTTCTGAGGGCTGTCTAGGGAATGATTCTCCGCAAGAACTTTGCTAGCTCATAAATAAAAAATAAGACCAGTCCTAATCGAGGGGAGGAGGTGGGACTAAGGCCTGCAATACCAACCAGAAGGCTATCTCAACGGTAAGTTGGAACAGCCCAAGTATTGTACATGAACAGAATCGCCTCTTTCTGAGAAACAGCAAAATGCAAATATCTCGACCCCAATACAACTCTGCGCGGAGCTAGTTAAGACGGAAGTTGGGCTGTTGGCGGCGCTAGCCCTCTGCCTGCACGCGGAGGGTGGGCTCAAGTTGGCTGGACACAGCGATCATGGGAATTACGCCGCCCCTTAACCCACTGCGCCACCACCGCTCACTCGTTATCGTTGTTTCCAGCCAACTTGAGCCTGCCCTACGCGCACAGGCAGAGGGCTTACGCCGCCAACGGCCCGGATTCCGTCGTCTCTAACTCTGCGCAGAGTGCTATTGGGGTCGAGATAGAGATTGCATTTTGTTGTTGGCAATTCTGCCCATATGCACTTGGGCTGTTCCGACCTACTGTTGAGTCAGTCATACTAAAAGGGAAAGTGGTAAACTTGTTTAGAAAAAAGTCCGTGAAGTATCTGAAAATTTCCGATAAGTCGTTAAGCCACATTTTAACGTTACTTTGTTGAATTCGTTAAATCCATATCTGTTAAATGTACGCACCTGCTTCCTACTTTTGTTGTTGCCTGTCGTTTATATATACCAGTGCGTATGTATATGTTTTATTTATTTTGTTCCACTCTAGGACTTACTTATATTTTCCTCTTTGTGCATTTTTCGTGGATATCCACGTACATGCAAATAAAATATAAACATATCGTCGTATATTTGGAACATTGATAGTGCATCACAAAGTGTCGACAAGGAATGTGTAGTAAGTTATACCTTCGCAGCAACCTGCATGAAGACATAGCTTTGCTCTATGGAAGGGGCAGATGTGCAAAGTTCATATGACATACTTAGCGCGGACATGAGCCTTTCATAAAGCAGCACCTCTACCACTGCACCATCAAGGTCCCACTGCCAGCGAATCGAGCCTTCGTGATGAACTGGAGCCTACGGACCTTTGACCATTTGAAGTTTTGGGTGCTTCTTACTCGTTTACCTCAGGAGTTCGGCAGATTAAAAATATGTTGTGTTACTCCACGATCGATATGCTACACGATATATTGAGGAGGGGGATGGAGACCCTAACTAAAACATTCGCCCTTCATCAAGATACTTCCCTAGGACTCACCACACCATCAACATAACTATTCGACTGATATACTTCCCCAAAATCAATTTATTCTCGGAACAGTACCGGCATTCATATGTATTTACTAGCAAACCTTCACTGTCAAAACTTCAACTTGTCGTTTTAGGCTTGTAAGAGTGGAGAAAATGCCTTGTCAAACTAACGGATACGACGGCGGCTTTTATATGACGCTGTTCGCTGAGACACTCGCGACGTATAGCAGCTGGAGAGTAAGTCTATACAAGATCATCTGATTTTAATAATGGAATACTGTTTAAGCAGCAGACTAACAGACTAAAAACTATCGAGTGGATTATGGTCGTCGTTGGGAAGACCCGCAGTACAACTGCTCTATTTTCTTCTTCTTCTTCTTCTTCGCAAGACTCGTTTCCATCGTTAGGTATTCGGTCTCAGATTGAGTCCAAACCACCAAATCTCACGTTGTGTCCAAGCGATCGCACCAAGCTTGCACCTCTCGCTCTAGTTAACGTTTATCTTCGCTAGCGAGCATTACGTCATAAGCATATAGCAATGTCCTAGCCTCTGAAGATCCGGCGTAATGGCGTCCACCACGACAACAAAGAGGAGTGGGGGAAGCGCAGAGCCTTGGTGTACCCCGACAGAGATGGGGAACGCCATCGAGGTTACAGTTGCAGCTTGAGCTCGACTCTTTGGACAAGAGTAGAGCATCCGCACCCACTCTATGAGCTCCTGAGGAACTCCATGATGTCACAAGTAGTACCATATCACTTCACGCGGTACGCGGTCAAAGGACTTCTCCAAGTCGAGGAAGGCGATAAGCACTGGCTTCTGTTTCTCGCGATGCTTGTCCAACAGGAGGCGGGCAGCTTGTGGCTTGTGATTCGATTGATAGTAGAATTAAGTGTTCGCATGGAGTTTGACACCTGTTAACAATACAACAAAAAGCACTGTAAAAAACAAAATATCCACACTTTGATGGTTAATGTGAGTGGCATTCACACTATAAATCGAATAAAAATTGCGGCGAAGTTTTTGAGTGCACTTCGCGACCTTGTCTTCTAATACGTTATATGCTCGCTTGTTTGCTGTGGTTGAAAGCAAAATTTAACTTGTTATTTTTTCTTGAAATAAAAATTTAAATAACAATAAATGTAATCATAATTATAGGATTATGTTTGGGGGGGGGGGGCAGTCGACCGTAAATGTTGAGACAAACTTTACCATCATGTTTGGCATCCCAAACTTATCTTTAGACGAAGTTTGGGTCACGATGTGTCCTGTTACGTTTGCGCGGCTTATTTCGTCCCACGGGTCAGACACGTGAAAATCGCTTTCGTCCTCAACGCTTTGATGCCACTTTTCGTCTTGCCCCTTTATTGGTCACTCGCGTCTAAAGCTACGTGGTAGTGACGAGTTTTCCGGGGCGGGTTGGACGACTTTTCGCACAGTATGCAGGCGATCGTCACGGGACCGACTGGCGGCTGCGAAGCGGTCGCGGCCGACCAGGATCTCGTCGAGCTGAATTGTTCCGTGACTCGATCAAGGATGGGAATACAATGCAATGATTACACACATATAAGATCTTCCATCCCGCGAGGTAACACTAAGTGTAGCTTGGAACCAAGTTGTTGGGCAGCCTCAGGTAATCGAAAATTCCGCTTTAAAAATAGTTCGGGCGCTATGGTAGTTAGGGGAGGAATCACCATAGCATACCGTGGGGTGCAGGAGTGGCGAGTAGCTACATACAGCGAATGTAAATGCAGTCTTAACTCCTATTTTCAATTACAGGCCCGTATTTTGTCTGCATCCGTATTGGACGAGGGAGGGAACTCCAGGTGTAGGCAATTTTAACATGGGTGCGTCACTCCAGCCACATTCTGGAGTCCCTTCCCCTGCTCAAATCTAGAGCATAGAACAGAGCGGCGCAAATAGGGCCCGGGGGGGGGGGGGGGTCACCTTATAAAAAGTGTCACCAGCACCAAGAAAACGAGACAAGGCACAGTGATAGTAAGGAAAACAAACAAATAATGCTGGAGCTGTGATCTGTGCATCCGCAGCGGAGGAGAGCACAGATTTAGGCAGGGAAAGGGACTTCAGGGTGCGGCTCGAGTGACGCGCCCGTGTTATAATTGCCCACATGCTGGAGTTCCCTCCCTTGCCCAATTCGGAAGCATATAAAACACGGATATGTAATCGAAACGAAGAGATAAGACTGCATTTACATTCACTGTATGTAGCTACTCGCCACGCCGGCCTGCCGCGCCGTGCTGTGGTGCCCCCCCCCCCCCCCCGGACCCTATTTGCGCCAATAGAGCTATAGCATTGTTCGTTTTCTTAATTATAGATGTGCCATCATTTCTTTTTGTTCGTATTAGTGACACTTTTTATAAGGTGACTCCCCACAACTACCATAGCGGCATAGTTCGTTAAAGCAGACTAAGAAAGTCGTTCAAACATCCCAGTAGTGCAGACGTTTGCAAATATTTTTGGGGAATTGAAGGTTTTCTGTTCCTTCCAGCTCCACATGCTCGTATTGTAGTTATGCTCATTCCTAGTATTCGTCTCCTTTTCAATGCAACTTCCATAGATTCCTGCTGAGTACAGAAGCCTACTCATAAGAATTGCGCGTAAGTGATACCAAATAGCACCCACTAGCGAAATGAAGGTTGGCAAACGTCCGCTGGTTTCTCTATGATTGATTGGAGCACTTGGGTCCCGCAACGATCGCCTTTATACTGTGCGAAAACTCATCAATCCCCGCCCGGAAAACTCGTCACTATCATGTAGCTTTAGACGCGAGTTTATTGATCCCCTTACTGGTCCCGTTCAATGGTCCCCCTTTTTCTTCTCTCCTTACCGATCGCCCTTCTACTGATCCCTATGCACGTTGGACAACGTGTTCTCCGCACCTATTCTGCATTCCGACGCCGTTGCACGACGTCTTCTTTAAGATGTAGTAAGATAGCCTACAATTTCACTTCCCTGCTGTTTCCTGCAGAGGAGAGAAAATAACTTGTGTGACAAGGCCATCCTTTGATTGTCATTCCGTCATCGAAGATCACTTCAAAAAATTCCGTAGTAATTTATACTTAACGCTTTATAGGGTCCAATTTCGGACATAGATGTCACTTTTCGGGTAGAAAACTGTCGTGTCCATGTCATCCTGGAAGAGTCTGGAAAAAAGTCTTTCATTGACTCGAAATCTGCCGGCAGGAAATCATTGTTCTTACCTGTAGAACAGTTAGCATGTAAAGCTTTGCTAATCTTCAATTCCATAATCTTAACTTCAAGAAACGAAGCTGCGCGCGAATCTTCAAATTGTCGAAGTCACACCTGAAAAAAACTTATTAGGGGATACAAAGATCACCCACCCAAAGACCTAAACATACGCGAGAATCTTCTGCCAAACCCAGGGAAGTACGACCACCCTTTCAAAACGGCGTCACAGTATGACCCCCATTTTCTCGAACCTCAAGTCTGACTGCGGCTGGTTACGGTAGGTGCGGTAGTGTTGTTGGTGGCTGATCTTGAGACAATCGTCCTGAGCGGGTGAGCCTCTTAGATGAATTGGTATCACCTGTCGTCCTGTTCATCATCGACTTGCTCGAGCGGGCGCCAGCAGCGTCTCCATTCGTCTCTGTCGTCCCTGATCCTCCTCGCTCGAGGGACACGAAGAGCGTCATATCGGTCGTTCAGGGCTTTCACGAAGAAGTCCGACCAACGTGTTGGTGGGCGTCCCGGAGTTCTCTTAACATCCCGCGGAATCCAGTCGGTAACGGCTCTCGTCCAGCGGATGTCTGCGAAGCGCATTACGTGGCCGGTCCACCTAATTTTCAACAACTTGGCTCACGCGACAGCGTCTCTGATCTTCGAACCGGAGGCCTTCTCTCACTTGCGTGAGTCGTGTCACTCCGAGCATCGTCCTCTCGATTCCACGCTGCGCGACGCTGATCGCGTGTTCATCCTGCTTTCGTATTGCCCAGGTCTCTGAGACGTATGCTAGGGCAGGAAGAACGGTAGAGTCGAATAGGTGGGCACGGAGTCGGAGGTTCTTCGTCTTCTTCGCGACTTCTTCGACGCTCTTGAAAGCTCCCCAAGCCGCTCGTTTCCTTTTGCTCAGCTCCGGCGCTAGGTCGTTGGCCATATTGACTTCGCGACCCAGATACACGCAGCTGGAGCATTCGGAGATGTTCGTTCCGGTGAGCGAGAATGGGGCATCAGAAACATGTCCGTTCCTCATGAACATCGTCTTCGTAAGATTCAGGTGCAGTCCAACATTCCCACATACACGATAGAAGTCGGTCAGCATTCGCCCCGCCTGGCTGATGCTCGGTGTTATGAGCACGATGTCGTCAGCGAAACGAAGATTGTGCAGCTGCTGGCCGTCGACCTTCACTGCCATGTCTTCCCATTGTAGTTCGCGCATGACGTTTTCGAGAGTGGCGCTGAAGAGCTTCGGGGATATGGTATCCCCTTGCCGAACCCCTCTATTCACGTCGATGACGACGTCGTTGTAGAATGGAGAGATCTTGGTCGTGAATCCACTGTACAGCTCTCGAAGGGATCTGATGTACTGAGTAGGAACGCCCCGAGTGAGCAGGGCTTCGAGGAGCGCTTCAGTCTCGACGGAGTCGAATGCCTTCTTCAGGTCGGTGAACGTAAGGCACAGCGGCAGCTTATACTCTCGCGACACTTCGATGAGCTTCGTAATGGTGTTTATGTGGTCGATCGTGCTGAATCCTCTCCGAAATCCTGCTTGCTCGCATGGCTGTCCTTCGTCCAGCGTTCTGCTGATCATATTCAGGATCACTCGAGCTTGTAGACTACGGACAGCAGGCAGATCGGGCGATAGTTGCCAATGTCGTGCACGTCTCCCTTTTTGTACAGCAAGACGATCTTGCTGGTCCTCCACTGAGATGGAACCTTGCGCCCAGACGGGTAGCGTGTGAAGAGCCGCGCCAGGGTGTTGATGAGCGCTGGCGGTAGGTTCTTCAGGTGTTCGGGTCTGAACCGGGTGCTGTACGTTTCTTCACCGACGAGATGGCGTGTCGGATCTCGGAATTGAGAACAGAGGGAACGACGTATCCATCCTGCGGAAGATGGCATGGGGCAGGTGGACGTGGCTATCGAAGAGATCGGAGTAGAAGTCGTGGATGACCTTCTCCATGGTCGTTCTGGAAGAGGTGACGATTCCGTCAGGACGTCGGAGAGCGGTTATCTTGGTCTTGAAGTTGGCGAAGTTCCAGCGGGCATTGCGGATGCCCAACCCTGCCTCTGCTGCTTCAACCAACACTTCCGCCCTTCTCTCCTTGAGATCTTCCTTTATCGCCGCTCTGCATAGCTTCGGAAGCTCGCACGTCAGTTGGTAGTTGCCTGACGCTCGTGCTGCTCTACGCTGGAGAGTTTCCGGAAACAGGCGTTTCTTGGTGGTCTTCAAGCTCTCGGCTCCCTTAGCACTATCGAGGTGATGGTGTACGAAGCGGTCGTATTCCTCATCGACGTTGTCCTTGACGGCGTCTTCCCAAAGGCCGGCAAGAAAGGTGTAGAGGTCCCAGTTGATGGTCGTTCTGGGACTCCTCTTCCTGAACTTCGCGACCTTCTCTCATTGACGCGAAAAGCGGAACCTCGCGCGAAGGAGGCGATGGTTCCATCCCGTTTAGAACTTGGGGACAACGGAGATGTCGGTCAGGTAATTCTTGCGATTGAAGATGATGTGGTCGATCTCGTTGTGGAACTGGCCACCGGGAGATTCCCAGGTCCATCGTAGGGAGGGAGGCTTCTGGAACTGAGAGTTTCCATGGATGGTCTTGGTCGACATGATAAACTCAGACAGCCTTTCACCTTGCTCGTTCCACTCCAAACCGTGGGTTCCGATGTGAAGTTCTTCCGGCGACCTTCGTGATCCGATCTTGGCGTTGAAGTTGCCGACGATCACCTTGTAGAAGGTGTGATCTTCCTTATAGAACTTCTCCAGCTCCACGTAGAAGGCTTCGACCTCTTCGTCGTCGTAGTCGGATGTTGGGGCATACGCGACGAACACAGTCAAAGCCGGCACGGAGCCACATCGCTTCAGTCGCAGACGTCCGATTCGGGTTGTCAGGGACTCGTACGAATCGATGTTCATGGCCAAGTGCGTGTTGACGAGGACACCAACGCCGCCTACTCCCCTGCTGTCGCATGTTCCGAGGAACAGTTCTTCTCCGGAGTCGTAGGCGGCGTGTAGGGGGTGGTGCCTTCTCGTCTCGGTCAGTCCGATGACGTCGTACTTGATCTTCCTGGCTTGCATCATCAGGTCCTCGACGGATGCTTCCGATGCAAGTGTGCGGGCGTTGTAAGTACAGATCGTCATCTTAGTCCTTCTCAATTTGCGCAGCCTGGTTAGGCCCTGAGATTTTAGCGTCCTTCCCATCGCTGCAGAAATGGGGGCTCTTTCGGGGTCAGGGGAATGAGGCCCTTTAGTGCTGCTGTGTTTGACTGGAATACAACACGGGTAGCTAGTCAGGCTCTGTCGTGCGGGCGAAGAACTCCGGGCAGCCAGCCAGACTGCCCGAAGGGACTGGGCGAGGCTTTTGAGGCGGCCCCGAATCGCCTTACGATGTACTTCCAGTCTACCGAGTGCAAGCTTTTGGCTGAGCCGACACAGTTACAATCCGCGCAGTCAAGGACACATCCACGCACATTGTGCACGTACATGCTGCTCCCACGCACAAGGAACGCGTCGACCCGACACAGCATGAGCAAGGAGTCCATCCCCTGCATCCCACCTGCGTCTCTGGGCGGTACACGGTCGCATTTGGTTCGCGTTTAATTCCCCTATCCACCACCCGCGCCACGTGGCCCTGCGACAAGCGGCCCGAGATCCCTCTTAACAAGAGAGCCCGATGGCTCTCTATCGAGGGAGATCCGTGGGATGAATTGGTAGCACTGGGAAACTTCATGGAGGAGGAGTCGACTACATATGTCATGGTCGACACTATCAGACCTCAAGCGGCCTCT
>OX375870.1:12682724-12766189 GCA_947359475.1 Heligmosomoides polygyrus bakeri
ATCTGGACCACCCCTTTTTCCGTGTATATAAACCGGCCCTTATCCTCATATTGTTGTGTGTGGTATTCGTTCTAATAAACTGTTCTGTTCTTCGCACCCGGTCTCCGACGGCACAACAAAAAGTTATTACTAGGGCGAAGTCGTTCAGAAGCCGCCAGTGCGGCCGACAAGCCGCTCTGATGGCTGGTTATCAAGTTATTGCCCAGCCGACGAGTCGCTCCTGGCGCGAAGTATGAACAGACCCTTAAAGAGGAATTCCATTGCATTGCAACAATCTGCAATACGACCTTGTTGCGTAGACCTGCGTCTAACTGATGCAGTTGCGTCCTATCAGGGTCCATCACGCTTCATCACTTGTCAAGTTAGGAAGTGAACCTAGTTGAATTGAAGTGAAGTATCACACATCATTTGTCTACAGCATTCGACTTACTAAGTTGGTTTTAGTTTGGAAGTGAACTTAGAAGAGTGGAAACGAAGCATAACACATCATTTGTCCCCAGAATTCGACTTCCTAAGTGGTTTTGAGCTTTAAAGTGAATCACCTGCAACGTATTCGCAGAGCTAACACGTCACGTCATCAATCAAACTGCATGTCCGAAATCTGTGGTGCACAATGCAGATGGATTCCACCTTCTGCTAAGCAAGGAGCCTTTCCTCTAATGTGTGTACGAGGTTGAACTGCAATGTTACCACCACGAGCATGTTTGAGTCATTTCGTAGTCAAACTTCAGTAGAAGAAGTTCAACTGTGAAGCAGTACTCAATTTCTAACAGAACCGCAGCTGCGAACTCCCATGAGCGACGAGAGCTATTTCCACACGAGCAGCATGGATTCACCACACCCTAGAGTCCCTTTGGTTCTGCGCTCGCTAGATAACACGACATGCACATTACTCCACGAGCACACTACGTGTGAAAACATTTATGTAAAATGCCTTATTTCAGAGCATCTAGGGTCATTTTCTGGATAAATCCATACTGAAGAAGTCAAAACCTTATCATGGAAACAAAACAGTGTCAGTAAGGCTAAACAAACGATGCGTGATGCTTCGTTTCGATTCATCTAGGTTCACTTCACTGAGGGACTCAGAGAGGACGCAACTGCATCGGCCACACGCAAATCTACGCATAAGGACGTGTTGCAGATTGGTGCAATGTAGTGGAATTCCTTTTTAAAGGCCTGCTCATAATTCGCGACGGGAACGACTCGTCGGGCGGGTAAATCAAACGTATCGATTTTTGCTGAGCGACCGCTCGGTACCATACCGTTTGCACGGCGAAGTATGAACGGGCCCTAAAGGAGGCCCTCAACCGCAACTGCCGTAATCGTTCCTATACTCAATACCTTGGTAAGTAGGCGTCCACCCCTTTCGCTCATTCCACATCTCCCTAGTAAGTTTAGTAAAAAAATAACGAGTTTATTCATGTTTATGATTATTCAGGATGGAAATGGAGACTAATAATTCCAGCGCCGACGAGTCATGGAGTGCCAAGGAGAATATCGTATGTCGTCATGTCTTTCGATTTTGATTTAATTGCTTCCATATTGAGAAATATTGAATACGGAACAAAACTTTGAGAAGGATATATTTTCAACCAGCTCCACGAGTCTTGTAGTCTGGCTGGCAGCAAACAGTTGAGTACATGCTGGGTATAGTGGCACTTTTACACTTGTCGCTAGGAGAAAAGGTACGGACGAGTCCACAGGCGGGTTTTCGGGTGTTAATCGTATGAACTTGTCGTTCTTCCCGCAAAAGTACGAAAAAAGTTGTGGACGAGTCTACGGGCGAGTTCTCGATATAGTTGTGCTTTTCCAAAATTTTATCGAACGAATGAATGAACGAAAAATTCGATTCAAAAATTTCAGAATAAATGAACGAGCAAATTTATTCGATGTCGAAATTTTCGAATGATCGAGTAGTCGAATATTTGATCGAATGAACGAATAACGAGTATCCGTGTTTTGCTGTGCAATAAAACGTGAGTAAACAGATCCATGAAACGGACGACCCTCGTTTGAACATGGCGACTACCGCTGAATGATCCTCAAAAGAAACCACGTTTACCGTCGTGTTATTTGTTTTATCCATTAGTCTCGTTTACCGTTTAGAAACGGTGAACAAGACTAATGGATAAAACAAATAACACGACAGCAGAGCCCAAAAAAGCGAGAAGTTTCCGCAAAGGACCTTTTTGTAGCCCGTAATACTTCATGTGGGCCACCCTGTATTTTAAAGCCGTGTTCAAAATTTCCGTTTTTCATAAAAATTAACTCTTTTTTTTTTCTAAGACAGACTACCCGTGCAGTAAAATTCTGCCGCAGAAAGTTTCTAGCCTTGATCAAAACACGGTGAAAAAATCATGGTTTTCTGAATCGAACAGGGTCGCCCTCTGGTTAATACTGCACCGACGTCACTGGAGCGACAAAATTTTACGTTCACAAAAATTATCATAACTCGGCATGTTTTTCAAAATTTGAATTAGCCAAGATCTTTTTTGGAAAGTAGAAGAAAAAAAGCTTTCTTATAGTATAAAAAACAGCCATCAAAAAGAGGTTGTCATGCGGGGCGGGCAGGATTCGATTTTTGACCGAAAAAATTGAAAAGGCCTTGAACGAATAATTAAAACTCAGCAAGTTTTTCGAGCCAAGAGCTCTTCGAAAACTAGAGGGAGTGTGCTTTTTGACCAGATATGAATCAGTTTTGAAGAAAAGAGAACTTCATGCTCAGCGGGGACTGCGATTTTCGGCAAGTATTTCGGCAAAAATCGACTAAAAATCGTACCCCCGCCGCGCATGAAGGTCCCTTATTTAAAACTGATTCATATTTGATAACAAATCACATTTTCTCTAGCTTTCAAAAAGTTTTTGGCTCTTTCAAACTTTGAAGAACGTACCGAGTTATGATAATTTTTATGAACGTCCAATTTTGTCACTCCAATGACGTTGGAGCCAGAACGACCAGAGGTCGATCCAACCTGTTCGATTCAGAAAATAATGGTTTTTTGAATCATGAACGGAAACTTCTAGTGACAAAATTTCAACTGCATAAGCGGTCTGTTTCAGGTAGAAAAGACTTTTTTCAGAAAAAAACGAAAATTTTAAATACAATTCGCCATAATCATCGAAGATTGCTGCAAAAAGCTTGTTTTTTTTTACTGAACAATAATCGCGATCTAAAATTTATACGGTAGAGTTTCGCTATAATGTTCTCCCTTCAGAAGGCAACATTTTTCCACGAGGAGTTCATTCCTCCTTCAGTTGCAATCGATGATATCAGAGACCGCAGTAGCCGCACGTAAACTGCCATAACTCGGAGATTTTTTGTGGCCTCTGAAAATTCATAAAGCCCTAATAAATGTGAATTCTATGCTTTAAAAGGAAGCTTTTAAAAACAACAAACAGCCTTCGTGTGATTAGGGAGGCGGTCGACATTCTCTCGGCAAATAATGCAAAATAGGGACGAAAAATTTTATGTGTTGCGATTTCACTCTGTGATGCCGTTCCCTGCACAAGAGAAAAATTTTTTTCGTGGCAAGTCCATCCTTCGTTTCCATTCCATCGTCGATTCGAAGAGCACTTCAAAAATTTGGTATCTAATGCACTTAGGTCGTCCTCAATAGCTAACACTTTAAATTTTATAGAGTGCAATTTTTGATGTCGCTTCTTTAGGTTGAAAATGTCGTGTCCATGGACAAATCTTAAAAAATTGAAAACTTCTCATTACTAAACATGCGGGCAAGAAATCATTATTTTCACTTACAACAATCAGCATTAAAAGCTTAATATCCAGGTCCATTTTTTATCTTCAGGAAATAAGTCTGTAAGTCTCCACATTGTCGTAACCACTCCTGGAAAAAACAACTTATTAATAGATGCAAACATCACCTAAAAACCTGAAATTGGAGAGAATCCTTTGCCAAAACCGAGGAAGTACGACCCCCTCCCCTAAAAACGGTGTCACAGTACGACCCCTTCCCCTCGCCCCCCCCCCCCCTCCATCGAACCTTAAGCTTGACCCTGACCGATGAACACACGGGTAGCTAGTTATGCTCTGTCGTGCGGAGACCTTTGAAGCAGCCTCGAATCGCCTTACATGTAACCCCAGTCTACCGAGTGCAAACTTTCGGCCGGGACCACACATACAGTCCGCGAAGGCGAGAACCCATCCACGCACTCTTTGCATGAATATGCTACACACGCCACACACAATGACGCGTCGAGCGGACACAGCAGGCGCAAAGGATCCATTTGCTGCAGCCCGGCTGCATTTGGGTTCGCGATTTATTCCCCTATCCACTACTCGGGGACGCGCTACGTGGCCCTGCGACAAGCGGTCCGAGATCCCTCTTGGTTGGCCACCACCTGGAAGCAAGGAGAGCAGACTGAAGCTGAGGAGCTGATTAAGGTGGTGGCCTTAGGGCCGATATTGAATTGTCAAGCTGGTAGCCAAGATTGTGATCAACATGACTTGGCTCAGCTCACCCGCTGGCTGCTGCCATTTTCAGACGTTTTGGGAAGTCGAAAAACTCTTGTAATGCCATCCTTAACACTGTGTCATTCTGAAGCGTACAGAGGAAAGATCCTTCTGTCAGTGGAGGCGCCTTTACGGGATAAGCCAGTGGAGGCACCCAATCTTTATTTTTGATTATCTATTATTTTTTCATTTTCACATGAAATTGAAGACTTTTCAAAACAAGTTGGACCCTTTTCTAAGCAAGGTTTACACTTTCGAGATCAAACTGAACAACTACCAAATTAAACGTTTTCCACCTCACAGTAGAGGAATTTTGAATACCGTTTTGCCCAAGCAAAACGTAGTATTTCTTTTCAATTTTTTAAATTCGGATGCCCTAAACGTTTAAAATCTACACTTTTTTGTTTTTTATATGCACAGAATATTTTTGGTGCACATACATATATGATAAACCGTTACGTGTTCGGAAAGTCAAACTCCGCATCCCTTCTTTCCACTCGACACGCATTCTACTTTTGCTTGGAGTTCTTTTAGAAGTTTGAACATGTCTCCAGCCTAGCCGTTACTTTCCTCGAAATAGTTTGTGCAAAGTCCCTGCAAATATGTATTTTACTGAATTTATGGTTGGTAATCGTAAGAAATAAACCAGAAATCGAATCAGTGAAGCAGACCGTTCTACATACACAGCTCTGTAGCGCTACAAGTGCTATACTATCCCTAATTGTCACGAAATATTTTAGGATCCTGAACAGGTGCTTGTCACAATCACCGACGATGACGGTGACGCCAAACCCGTGAGTTTAGTTTAAAATATGCAGTTCCGTTCAATGCAGAAGAAATGAACATGTGCAGCAAACTTTGCCGGCTATCCGTGATTCAAATCGTGATTCTATCTGGGTCTTCATAAGTACTCCCCAGTCCAAGCTCCATACTGATTTCGAGCAATGTATTCCACGGTAGTTATCTCGAGAATATCCGAAAAACGCCCAGTCGATGACTTGCTAGTAGAAGTGGATGATCTAGGATTTATTTTTTACCCATAAAAACTACCAGAGCGAGCATTTTAATGAAGGATACGCAACTGCACGGCGGTAATCTTTTTTATGATTTTTGAGCACTGTTGTACTTTCGCGACTCCAGAAGTCGAGGAGAGGTCGGAAAAAATTTTTCTCCCAAACTTGGCCCGGGGGAAGGTTATTTGGGGAGCTGATCACAAATCTGACATCCGTTTTCGCGATACGCTGAACTGCGGTAGGTTACATACGGTAGGTACGGGTGACTAGGGTCATGGGCACCAATTTAGCCCAAACTTCTTCTGCGGGGGTATCTGTTGTGCTGATAAGGAATTTGGAATCTTACGTAATTGGACATACGGTAGTGCCTCGGCATGCATGCGGTCCCGCAGCGATCGCTTTCGATATGCATAAGCTAATTGTAGGGCAGCAATACAGGGTTTCTCAACAAAAAAATGTATACACTGTTTGAAAGGTGATAACTTTGTTCATAGTAAAGGTAGTGAAGAAGTTAAGGGCTCATATGAAAGCTTAAGAAAATAGAAATTTTCTGACATGTGAGCGGTGTAGAATGCGCCATACGTGGCAGCTTATGGTTGGACAAAGTTACAGCGATGCGAGTATGCAGGTAAACCTTGTGTGACACGATTTTTTTCCGATTTCAGTCAACTACTGCGGGAACACAAGGCGAGCTAACGGCATACAAATGCGTAGGCGAACATGAGACTGAAAGTACTTCACGACGACTTGCTCGCAGCTCTCCAGATGCCTAAACTGCTTTAGCACGATCTGCCATTTTAGAGCGGCGGAGGTCAACAGTGAAGTTCATTCCGCCCTTACTCGCCCACATTTGAGTTTTTGACACACGGGATGGTACCGTTCTGTTCAGCTCGAAAAGCTCTATCGAACGGTACCAATCCCAGCCAATTCCGGGAAAATTGATTTTTTTCCTCGAGGACGAAGGCGCTCTTCGCCAGACAATGACGTCATTGAAAATCGATATTTTCGAAATTGACCAAATGTCCTCATCCAAAATCACCTAGAGGTTATTTGGGGCGCTGATTACGAACCCGACGTGCTTTTTTGAAAATTCCGACGATTTCGATAGGTTTTGGATTTTGATTCAAATCAGTTTCTTTAAGCCTCAATTGGCTGGTACCGAGGATGTAAGCTGTTACGACGATGTTTTGTTGCGATCAAAACTTCTAGCGCCAGGCGGGACTCGAACCCGCACCTCCCTCTAACCGGGCGGGAATGCTCTACGCCATTACACCACCGGCGCCGTTTGATCGAACGCAACATCCACACCTCGTGGGACCCATCAGCACTCACCCGTACATCGGGATGAGCCGGCCGCTGATATCAGCATGGAACCAGTTAAGCTGTAGGTCTTGATAGAAATGATTCAAATCAGTTTCTTTAAGCCTCAGTTGGCTGGTACCGAGGATGTAAGCTGTTACGACGATGTTTTGTTGCGATCAAAACTTCTAGCGCCAGGCGGGACTCGAACCCGCACCTCCCTCTGACCGGGCGGGAATGCTCTACGCCATTACACCACCGGCGCCGTTTAATCGAACGCAACATCCACACCTCGTGGGACCCATCAGCACTCACCCGTACATCGGGATGAGCCGGCCGCTGATATCAGCATGGAACTAGTTAAGCTGTAGGTCTTGATAGAAATGATTCAAATCAGTTTCTTTAAGCCTCAGTTGGCTGGTACCGAGGATGTAAGCTGTTACGACGATGTTTTGTTGCGATCAAAACTTCTAGCGCCAGGCGGGACTCGAACCCGCACCTCCCTCTAACCGGGCGGGAATGCTCTACGCCATTACACCACCGGCGCCGTTTGATCGAACGCAACATCCACACCTCGTGGGACCCATCAGCACTCACCCGTACATCGGGATGAGCCGGCCGCTGATATCAGCATGGAACCAGTTAAGCTGTAGGTCTTGATAGAAATGATTCAAATCAGTTTCTTTAAGCCTCAGTTGGCTGGTACCGAGGATGTAAGCTGTTACGACGATGTTTTGTTGCGATCAAAACTTCTAGCGCCAGGCGGGACTCGAACCCGCACCTCCCTCTGACCGGGCGGGAATGCTCTACGCCATTACACCACCGGCGCCGTTTAATCGAACGCAACATCCACACCTCGTGGGACCCATCAGCACTCACCCGTACATCGGGATGAGCCGGCCGCTGATATCAGCATGGAACTAGTTAAGCTGTAGGTCTTGATAGAAATGATTCAAATCAGTTTCTTTAAGCCTCAGTTGGCTGGTAC
Source organism: Heligmosomoides polygyrus bakeri (assembly GCA_947359475.1). NCBI lineage: Eukaryota > Metazoa > Nematoda > Chromadorea > Rhabditida > Heligmosomidae > Heligmosomoides > Heligmosomoides polygyrus. Next base: position 12,690,499 of record OX375870.1, read on the forward strand.
CGAGGATGTAAGCTGTTACGACGATGTTTTGTTGCGATCAAAACTTCTAGCGCCAGGCGGGACTCGAACCCGCACCTCCCTCTAACCGGGCGGGAATGCTCTACGCCATTACACCACCGGCGCCGTTTGATCGAACGCAACATCCACACCTCGTGGGACCCATCAGCACTCACCCGTACATCGGGATGAGCCGGCCGCTGATATCAGCATGGAACCAGTTAAGCTGTAGGTCTTGATAGAAATGATTCAAATCAGTTTCTTTAAGCCTCAGTTGGCTGGTACCGAGGATGTAAGCTGTTACGACGATGTTTTGTTGCGATCAAAACTTCTAGCGCCAGGCGGGACTCGAACCCGCACCTCCCTCTGACCGGGCGGGAATGCTCTACGCCATTACACCACCGGCGCCGTTTAATCGAACGCAACATCCACACCTCGTGGGACCCATCAGCACTCACCCGTACATCGGGATGAGCCGGCCGCTGATATCAGCATGGAACTAGTTAAGCTGTAGGTCTTGATAGAAATGATTCAAATCAGTTTCTTTAAGCCTCAGTTGGCTGGTACCGAGGATGTAAGCTGTTACGACGATGTTTTGTTGCGATCAAAACTTCTAGCGCCAGGCGGGACTCGAACCCGCACCTCCCTCTAACCGGGCGGGAATGCTCTACGCCATTACACCACCGGCGCCGTTTGATCGAACGCAACATCCACACCTCGTGGGACCCATCAGCACTCACCCGTACATCGGGATGAGCCGGCCGCTGATATCAGCATGGAACCAGTTAAGCTGTAGGTCTTGATAGAAATGATTCAAATCAGTTTCTTTAAGCCTCAGTTGGCTGGTACCGAGGATGTAAGCTGTTACGACGATGTTTTGTTGCGATCAAAACTTCTAGCGCCAGGCGGGACTCGAACCCGCACCTCCCTCTAACCGGGCGGGAATGCTCTACGCCATTACACCACCAGCGCCGTTTGATCGAACGCAACATCCACACCTCGTGGGACCCATCAGCACTCACCCGTACATCGGGATGAGCCGGCCGCTGATATCAGCATGGAACCAGTTAAGCTGTAGGTCTTGATAGAAATGATTCAAATCAGTTTCTTTAAGCCTCAGTTGGCTGGTACCGAGGATGTAAGCTGTTACGACGATGTTTTGTTGCGATCAAAACTTCTAGCGCCAGGCGGGACTCGAACCCGCACCTCCCTCTAACCGGGCGGGAATGCTCTACGCCATTACACCACCGGCGCCGTTTGATCGAACGCAACATCCACACCTCGTGGGACCCATCAGCACTCACCCGTACATCGGGATGAGCCGGCCGCTGATATCAGCATGGAACCAGTTAAGCTGTAGGTCTTGATAGAAATGATTCAAATCAGTTTCTTTAAGCCTCAGTTGGCTGGTACCGAGGATGTAAGCTGTTACGACGATGTTTTGTTGGATCAAAACTTCTAGCGCCAGGCGGGACTCGAACCCGCACCTCCCTCTAACCGGGCGGGAATGCTCTACGCCATTACACCACCGGCGCCGTTTGATCGAACGCAACATCCACACCTCGTGGGACCCATCAGCACTCACCCGTACATCGGGATGAGCCGGCCGCTGATATCAGCATGGAACCAGTTAAGCTGTAGGTCTTGATAGAAATGATTCAAATCAGTTTCTTTAAGCCTCAGTTGGCTGGTACCGAGGATGTAAGCTGTTACGACGATGTTTTGTTGCGATCAAAACTTCTAGCGCCAGGCGGGACTCGAACCCGCACCTCCCTCTGACCGGGCGGGAATGCTCTACGCCATTACACCACCGGCGCCGTTTAATCGAACGCAACATCCACACCTCGTGGGACCCATCAGCACTCACCCGTACATCGGGATGAGCCGGCCGCTGATATCAGCATGGAACTAGTTAAGCTGTAGGTCTTGATAGAAATGATTCAAATCAGTTTCTTTAAGCCTCAGTTGGCTGGTACCGAGGATGTAAGCTGTTACGACGATGTTTTGTTGCGATCAAAACTTCTAGCGCCAGGCGGGACTCGAACCCGCACCTCCCTCTAACCGGGCGGGAATGCTCTACGCCATTACACCACCGGCGCCGTTTGATCGAACGCAACATCCACACCTCGTGGGACCCATCAGCACTCACCCGTACATCGGGATGAGCCGGCCGCTGATATCAGCATGGAACCAGTTAAGCTGTAGGTCTTGATAGAAATGATTCAAATCAGTTTCTTTAAGCCTCAGTTGGCTGGTACCGAGGATGTAAGCTGTTACGACGATGTTTTGTTGCGATCAAAACTTCTAGCGCCAGGCGGGACTCGAACCCGCACCTCCCTCTGACCGGGCGGGAATGCTCTACGCCATTACACCACCGGCGCCGTTTAATCGAACGCAACATCCACACCTCGTGGGACCCATCAGCACTCACCCGTACATCGGGATGAGCCGGCCGCTGATATCAGCATGGAACTAGTTAAGCTGTAGGTCTTGATAGAAATGATTCAAATCAGTTTCTTTAAGCCTCAGTTGGCTGGTACCGAGGATGTAAGCTGTTACGACGATGTTTTGTTGCGATCAAAACTTCTAGCGCCAGGCGGGACTCGAACCCGCACCTCCCTCTAACCGGGCGGGAATGCTCTACGCCATTACACCACCGGCGCCGTTTGATCGAACGCAACATCCACACCTCGTGGGACCCATCAGCACTCACCCGTACATCGGGATGAGCCGGCCGCTGATATCAGCATGGAACCAGTTAAGCTGTAGGTCTTGATAGAAATGATTCAAATCAGTTTCTTTAAGCCTCAGTTGGCTGGTACCGAGGATGTAAGCTGTTACGACGATGTTTTGTTGCGATCAAAACTTCTAGCGCCAGGCGGGACTCGAACCCGCACCTCCCTCTAACCGGGCGGGAATGCTCTACGCCATTACACCACCGGCGCCGTTTGATCGAACGAAACATCCACACCTCGTGGGACCCATCAGCACTCACCCGTACATCGGGATGAGCCGGCCGCTGATATCAGCACGGAACCAGTTAAGCTGTAGGTCTTGATAGAAAATGATTCAAATCAGTTTCTTTAAGCCTCAGTTGGCTGGTACCGAGGATGTAAGCTGTTACGACGATGTTTTGTTGCGATCAAAACTTCTAGCGCCAGGCGGGACTCGAACCCGCACCTCCCTCTAACCGGGCGGGAATGCTCTACGCCATTACACCACCGGCGCCGTTTGATCGAACGCAACATCCACACCTCGTGGGACCCATCAGCACTCACCCGTACATCGGGATGAGCCGGCCGCTGATATAAGCATGGAAGCTGTAAGCTGTAGGTCTTGATAGAAATGATTCAAATCAGTTTCTTTAAGCCTCAGTTGGCTGGTACCGAGGATGTAAGCTGTTACGACGATGTTTTGTTGCGATCAAAACTTCTAGCGCCAGGCGGGACTCGAACCCGCACCTCCCTCTGACCGGGCGGGAATGCTCTACGCCATTACACCACCGGCGCCGTTTAATCGAACGCAACATCCACACCTCGTGGGACCCATCAGCACTCACCCGTACATCGGGATGAGCCGGCCGCTGATATCAGCATGGAACTAGTTAAGCTGTAGGTCTTGATAGAAATGATTCAAATCAGTTTCTTTAAGCCTCAGTTGGCTGGTACCGAGGATGTAAGCTGTTACGACGATGTTTTGTTGCGATCAAAACTTCTAGCGCCAGGCGGGACTCGAACCCGCACCTCCCTCTAACCGGGCGGGAATGCTCTACGCCATTACACCACCGGCGCCGTTTGATCGAACGCAACATCCACACCTCGTGGGACCCATCAGCACTCACCCGTACATCGGGATGAGCCGGCCGCTGATATCAGCATGGAACCAGTTAAGCTGTAGGTCTTGATAGAAATGATTCAAATCAGTTTCTTTAAGCCTCAGTTGGCTGGTACCGAGGATGTAAGCTGTTACGACGATGTTTTGTTGCGATCAAAACTTCTAGCGCCAGGCGGGACTCGAACCCGCACCTCCCTCTGACCGGGCGGGAATGCTCTACGCCATTACACCACCGGCGCCGTTTAATCGAACGCAACATCCACACCTCGTGGGACCCATCAGCACTCACCCGTACATCGGGATGAGCCGGCCGCTGATATCAGCATGGAACCAGTTAAGCTGTAGGTCTTGATAGAAATGATTCAAATCAGTTTCTTTAAGCCTCAATTGGCTGGTACCGAGGATGTAAGCTGTTACGACGATGTTTTGTTGCGATCAAAACTTCTAGCGCCAGGCGGGACTCGAACCCGCACCTCCCTCTAACCGGGCGGGAATGCTCTACGCCATTACACCACCAGCGCCGTTTGATCGAACGCAACATCCACACCTCGTGGGACCCATCAGCACTCACCCGTACATCGGGATGAGCCGGCCGCTGATATCAGCATGGAACCAGTTAAGCTGTAGGTCTTGATAGAAATGATTCAAATCAGTTTCTTTAAGCCTCAATTGGCTGGTACCGAGGATGTAAGCTGTTACGACGATGTTTTGTTGCGATCAAAACTTCTAGCGCCAGGCGGGACTCGAACCCGCACCTCCCTCTAACCGGGCGGGAATGCTCTACGCCATTACACTACCGGCGCCGTTTGATCGAACGCAACATCCACACCTCGTGGGACCCATCAGCACTCACCCGTACATCGGGATGAGCCGGCCGCTGATATCAGCATGGAACCAGTTAAGCTGTAGGTCTTGATAGAAAATGATTCAAATCAGTTTCTTTAAGCCTCAGTTGGCTGGTACCGAGGATGTAAGCTGTTACGACGATGTTTTGTTGCGATCAAAACTTCTAGCGCCAGGCGGGACTCGAACCCGCACCTCCCTCTAACCGGGCGGGAATGCTCTACGCCATTACACCACCGGCGCCGTTTGATCGAACGCAACATCCACACCTCGTGGGACCCATCAGCACTCACCCGTACATCGGGATGAGCCGGCCGCTGATATCAGCATGGAACCAGTTAAGCTGTAGGTCTTGATAGAAATGATTCAAATCAGTTTCTTTAAGCCTCAATTGGCTGGTACCGAGGATGTAAGCTGTTACGACGATGTTTTGTTGCGATCAAAACTTCTAGCGCCTGGCGGGACTCGAACCCGCACCTCCCTCTAACCGGGCGGGAATGCTCTACGCCATTACACCACCAGCGCCGTTTGATCGAACGCAACATCCACACCTCGTGGGACCCATCAGCACTCACCCGTACATCGGGATGAGCCGGCCGCTGATATCAGCATGGAACCAGTTAAGCTGTAGGTCTTGATAGAAATGATTCAAATCAGTTTCTTTAAGCCTCAATTGGCTGGTACCGAGGATGTAAGCTGTTACGACGATGTTTTGTTGCGATCAAAACTTCTAGCGCCAGGCGGGACTCGAACCCGCACCTCCCTCTAACCGGGCGGGAATGCTCTACGCCATTACACTACCGGCGCCGTTTGATCGAACGCAACATCCACACCTCGTGGGACCCATCAGCACTCACCCGTACATCGGGATGAGCCGGCCGCTGATATCAGCATGGAACCAGTTAAGCTGTAGGTCTTGATAGAAATGATTCAAATCAGTTTCTTTAAGCCTCAGTTGGCTGGTACCGAGGATGTAAGCTGTTACGACGATGTTTTGTTGCGATCAAAGCTTCTAGCGCCAGGCGGGACTCGAACCCGCACCTCCCTCTAACCGGGCGGGAATGCTCTACGCCATTACACCACCAGCGCCGTTTGATCGAACGCAACATCCACACCTCGTGGGACCCATCAGCACTCACCCGTACATCGGGATGAGCCGGCCGCTGATATCAGCATGGAACCAGTTAAGCTGTAGGTCTTGATAGAAATGATTCAAATCAGTTTCTTTAAGCCTCAGTTGGCTGGTACCGAGGATGTAAGCTGTTACGACGATGTTTTGTTGCGATCAAAACTTCTAGCGCCAGGCGGGACTCGAACCCGCACCTCCCTCTAACCGGGCGGGAATGCTCTACGCCATTACACTACCGGCGCCGTTTGATCGAACGCAACATCCACACCTCGTGGGACCCATCAGCACTCACCCGTACATCGGGATGAGCCGGCCGCTGATATCAGCATGGAACCAGTTAAGCTGTAGGTCTTGATAGAAATGATTCAAATCAGTTTCTTTAAGCCTCAATTGGCTGGTACCGAGGATGTAAGCTGTTACGACGATGTTTTGTTGCGATCAAAACTTCTAGCGCCTGGCGGGACTCGAACCCGCACCTCCCTCTAACCGGGCGGGAATGCTCTACGCCATTACACCACCAGCGCCGTTTGATCGAACGCAACATCCACACCTCGTGGGACCCATCAGCACTCACCCGTACATCGGGATGAGCCGGCCGCTGATATCAGCATGGAACCAGTTAAGCTGTAGGTCTTGATAGAAATGATTCAAATCAGTTTCTTTAAGCCTCAATTGGCTGGTACCGAGGATGTAAGCTGTTACGACGATGTTTTGTTGCGATCAAAACTTCTAGCGCCAGGCGGGACTCGAACCCGCACCTCCCTCTAACCGGGCGGGAATGCTCTACGCCATTACACTACCGGCGCCGTTTGATCGAACGCAACATCCACACCTCGTGGGACCCATCAGCACTCACCCGTACATCGGGATGAGCCGGCCGCTGATATCAGCATGGAACCAGTTAAGCTGTAGGTCTTGATAGAAATGATTCAAATCAGTTTCTTTAAGCCTCAGTTGGCTGGTACCGAGGATGTAAGCTGTTACGACGATGTTTTGTTGCGATCAAAGCTTCTAGCGCCAGGCGGGACTCGAACCCGCACCTCCCTCTAACCGGGCGGGAATGCTCTACGCCATTACACCACCAGCGCCGTTTGATCGAACGCAACATCCACACCTCGTGGGACCCATCAGCACTCACCCGTACATCGGGATGAGCCGGCCGCTGATATCAGCATGGAACCAGTTAAGCTGTAGGTCTTGATAGAAATGATTCAAATCAGTTTCTTTAAGCCTCAGTTGGCTGGTACCGAGGATGTAAGCTGTTACGACGATGTTTTGTTGCGATCAAAACTTCTAGCGCCAGGCGGGACTCGAACCCGCACCTCCCTCTAACCGGGCGGGAATGCTCTACGCCATTACACTACCGGCGCCGTTTGATCGAACGCAACATCCACACCTCGTGGGACCCATCAGCACTCACCCGTACATCGGGATGAGCCGGCCGCTGATATCAGCATGGAACCAGTTAAGCTGTAGGTCTTGATAGAAATGATTCAAATCAGTTTCTTTAAGCCTCAATTGGCTGGTACCGAGGATGTAAGCTGTTACGACGATGTTTTGTTGCGATCAAAACTTCTAGCGCCAGGCGGGACTCGAACCCGCATCTCCCTCTAACCGGGCGGGAATCCCGATGTACGGGTGAGTGCTGATGGGTCCCACGAGGTGTGGCGGTTGGTTTTGGATTTTCTTCTGGATAACTGAGGGTGGTCGGGTCAGGAACACCGATTTTGCTCAAACTTCGTCTAAGAGCAGGAGTTATTCAGTCTGCCGAATACGATTCCGAAGTCCATTTGGCCGATTCTGGCAGGAGACCACCCATACCGATAACTGAGGGTGGTCAGTGATCCTGACCCTACCAATCTCAAATGGCTGTAACATGCTAAAATCGATGGAATTTTCAAAAACGGAGTCTGATTCGTAATCGTCGCTCCAAATAACTTCTACACGATTTTGAACGAAGTTTGGACAAGAAAATTAGGCAAATTTCGAAATCGTCGGCTCTCGATGACGTATAGTCCGGCAGGCTCAGCAAAGAGCGCCCTCGTTCTCGAAGGAAATTGTGGAAAAACAATTTTCCCAGAATTGGCTGAAATTGATACCGCTCGATAGAGCTTTTTGTGCTGAACAGAACGGTACCATCGTATATGTCACGAACTAAAATGTGGGCAAGTAAGGGCGGAATGAACTTTGCCGTTGCCATCTGCCGCTCTTAAATGGCAGATTGGGCTGAAGCAGTTTAGGCATCTGGACAGCTGCGAGCACGTCGTCGTAAAGTGCTCGTGCTGGCCCACGCATTTGTATGCCGTTAGCTCGCATTGTGTTCCCGCTGTGGTTGACTGAAATCGGAAAAAATCGTGTCACACAAGTCTACCTGTATTTTCGCACCGCTGTAACTTTATCCAATCATAAGCTACGTTGCTGTGTTTCAACGCACCTATTGAGCTTTCCACTGCTTACGAAATCCACGAGTCGCAGCCGGAAAGATTCAAACTTGACAGAATTATTGCGCTCAGAACACGCCCGCGGTGCAATTTGCGAGCTGTCGCTCCCAGTCGATTGATAGGTTCCATCCTATATACATTGTTCACGGCGCACTACAAAGTTTTGCCAGGATAGAGTACAGCAATTCCTGAGTAGGGCGGCTAAGAATTTCTGTAAAACTACCCAAACGCTCACTCTACAAGCTGTCGCGCCGCCCACTCCATTGCACGATGTATATAGGTTGGATCCTATATACATCGTGCATGGCGCACTCTCAGAGGTTTCCTGGCACGACATAACACTTTACGCCATGATTGTGATACTCCGAGAACAAGTAAGTCCTGAAATATATACTTCTCCAATCGCAAAAAGTTTGCTGCAGTCATTTTTGACCACACACTGCGAAAACGCAGTGATCTGGCGAAGTTGTGTACATGATTGTGTAGATCTCGAAAGGTCGAATCGAACGGTATCAACAGTTTCTCATAGAAATCTCAACTTAGAGGAATTGTGAGCACGCAACGGTTTTCGACGGCTTGCGACTGGCAACTCGTCCGCGAAAGCCCTTCGCGATGGAGCTCAAGTTTTCAATTTCGAACATTTTCATGGCTCCATATGAAATATGTATACCAAACGATAGAGCTCGAGCTGTTGAGCCCAAATATTTCCTTAGTTTTTGAATTGAATGAATTTTCGGCGAGTTATTACAAAAAGAGGCAAAACCGCAAAATCGCGGTTTTTTCGGCGTCTATTCCAAAGACGCGTCCGGCACTGTAGTCAAGATTGTGCCATGCTCCTGCCTGAAACCTTGCATTCCAGCCTGGATTCGTTGTGCATGGGCTGAATGCTTGTTACAATCTTGTTGCTACTTGGTCACATTAACCTGTGATGTGCTTCTTTTAACGTTTTCCGTCGTCCAGTTCCATTCAGCTTAAATGTTGCTTCATTCATCCACAGAATGCGTCTTGTAAAATGCGGCTCCTGCTCACATTTAAATTGTGCCATCGATGAACTCGCATGTAACGTGTCTTTCACAGGGTTGTCAAGTTCAAAACGTTAAAAGAAACACAGCACAGGTTAATGTGACCAAGTAGCAACAAGATTGTAGCAAGCATTCAGCCCATTAACAATCAATCGAGGCTGAAATGCAAGGCTTTTAGGCAGGAACATGGCGCAATCTTGACTATTTGCATGCCACAGTAATTTGGTCGCCCTGCGCTTCTATGTGAGTCTCGTATATCTCCAAATGCTTTACTAGCAATGCTACAACCTTCACATAATACCTTACCTTACCTTTATTTTTAGAGTACCCTTCATTTTTCGCAAGCTATAATGTGTAATTAAATTTTAAACTCTAAAATAAGCGCAAATCTCTTGAAACGGCCACTTTGTGAAGAAGTTATAACATGTATTCAAGCGAAACACAATCAGTCCAGTGTAAAATGGAAAACTTCAGACGAGTGCATGGCCCATTCCACACCGCCCATACGTAAGAAAATTTCTATCTTCTTTTGCTTTCATATGAGCCTTTAACTTCTTCAGTACCTTTACTATGAACAAAGTTATCACCTTTCAAACAGTGTATACATTTTTTGAGACACCCTGTATAAGCATCACGGCGCTACGGGAGCTGTTCCCTAATCGCCGCCAAGAATAAGTTCGCGATATCAAAATTTCAGGGCTTTATTGGTCCAAAACGAGCTATAAAACCTTGCTGGCATTATAAGAATAAAAACTTTAATGATCGTTCAAATTTTGTTTAAAAAAACCGACGTATCTTTTATAGTTTGACCCTTGCTTGTTGAGGCATCAATATCTTAATGTTTGATTTTCTGTTTCTTGTTATCTCACTGTTTCTTTTAAGAAGGAAGAAAACAAAGTTCGTTTTCCGAATGGGCTCTCCATCACAGTTCATGATCTTCGAAATTACCTTCGGCCCAGAAGTCTTATGTGTGGAGCACTCGCATCTGCCATGTTCAATCATTTTTTGCCAGACTATAAAGGTTTGAGGTTAGTACTTTTTTTATCATGCCACATGCGTGCTATGAAAGACATTCTGTGAACATTACAGAAGTACTGGGTTCAACCTCTGTGATCCCGAAGTATTCGCGCTCATTCTGTCGGTATACAAGAAATTTCCAGAACACGAGCTGACTAAGGAGATGGTAGGGTCACTGATTCTATTGCGTGGAGACAAAATGGGTGCCCTGATCGCTCGTCTTTTTTTTTTGTTTTTAGGTGGCCGGCTTTGCCAACAGGAAAGGCCAGGCGCGTGATAATCTCAAGGATTTACTGATGTACAGGTTCTCCATGATACCGGTGTGCCTCAGTGGTCATTGGTAGGGACAATATATTGATCTCAGAATACTTAGCAGAGAGTTGTTTAATTCGGATTCTTCTCGTTTCAGGGTATTGGCCATCCTTCAACTGAGACACAATCTAGAGGTATGGTAAAAAAAGACAATTTTGATTCGCAAGTTTAAGAGAACTAAAATGAAAAATGAGAGCGACTTATAGTGCTGTTATTATGCTTTTTTTTGCATAATCCCTCACTCATTGATACAGTCTGGTAACAGATAGCAGATAAAAATGAATTTGGAATGAAAGCGGGATCAACACTTCTAATAGCAAAGAAAGAGCACGGAAATCCTGGGTCTACATTTTATCACTTTTTAGAAATATTTCCTATAGACTGCGCCGCTCCTAAGGTTCATGACTGTGCAAGGCCAAGGGTCATTGGAAGACTGAAAATCGTGCTTCTTTGCACAGAAACAGCAGGCATTAGCAGTCATCGAACTTTCTGTTCACTACTTGATTGTCAAGGAAATCCTGAATTAAACCCTGCATGAAAGACAGCAGAGCAAACCGGAATTTCCGAAGGGAATTAGGCCTTATTTCTAGCTTGATAGGCTGTTACGTGAGGACTGCGCAACGGATTCGCTGCTGTATGTATACTATCATACACAGAATTCGAATTAATCATTCCCGGACACTCTGTCGGGTATACCCGATCCGAATCATCCAATTATCCGGAGACTTTCAATTTAATTTAAATAAAAGTTTCAATTATCCGAAAAATCCCATTATCCCCCCACTTGAAAAGTGCAGAATCGCTCAACAATAAAAAATAGCCTTCCTTCATTTAATTGTGAGAGAAATGCTTTTGGCAATCCTAGTATTAATTTTCTTGATATTGGTTAGAAACCAAAGAAACTACTCAAAAATAGCAACAGCTGAGTGCAGGACCTGCAAAGGGCGTGTATGCATTGTGTGCTGAAAGTGCACTCAGCATTTGAATGATCATACCATTATTGTTTCTGTAGTTGCAAGTAGCTTCAAAACTTCGTAAGCATACAGCGCAGTACCATGAAGCAAAGGGTTAAGTGAAGGCGAATATGTTGTGCTCCAAGATTACACCGGTGTTTCTGATCGAGGGTGTAAATTTCAAAAAAAGAACTTACTCCTAGCCAAAACGGCGGAATCCGTGAGATACGGGATCTCATTCGGTCTAACACAATACGGCTGTCTGTAAGTGACAAAGGAGCCGAATTTGTGGTGATGCCGCAGCGATTGGACAGGGCCATAACCGATATGCATCTACGCGATGCCTCAACACCCTTCCTCTCTCAAGGGTTTTTCGGCTCAATGCCGCAAACTATGCAGTATCTGGGTTTCCACAGCTAAGTATGCTAACATACCGCCTTCTATTGTATCTCGCCTAAAAATTGACGCCCCTCCCTGCCCGTTCTATATAATCTCATAAAGACTCATAAACTCTAGTGCGGATATGGCGTCATCCGAGCCTTCCAATTTTAATTTTCGGCCCTTTATAAGCTGCATTGGGAGACCAACCGATAGGACTTCGTGGTTTTTAAATCTAATCTTGGTTCAACTTCTTAAATACATCCCTGCTTATCTTAGCAGCACGCATGTGTTCTTGGACCACCCCCGCAATACGACGCTAAGTAAAGGCTGCGATTTGAGTCATTCGACGTATAAGCTTTATACACCAACGTTTCCAAGCTTCCATGACTCCGCCATAAGCTGCCTTCGAACACTTGACCCAACACCATTAAAGCCTTTGCTTATATGGTGTCTCCATTCCTGCCTTTATGACACTTCTTAAAGAGTGTCTCAGCTGCGCCATTTTCAAGTGGTCGGGAAGTTACTAAATGCAGACTAAAGGACTAACCATGGGACAGTGTTTGGCACCTGTTCTTGCCATTGCATTTATGGCCAAAATTGAGGGCCCCATCCTGAGTCGATTACCTATGCTATACTGCATATATGGTATATCGACGATTGTTTTGTGGTTTTCTCCACACAACAGGAAATGAGTAAGTGTTTCGAACTGTTGAACAACCAGTCTCGAAACATAAGCCCACCTGGGAAAAACTTAAAAACAACTGGCTTCGTTCCTAAATGTCGAGGTCTCCATTGCGAATGGATCCTATAGAGCAAAGTGGTATCGCAAGCCTTCCAACAGTAGTATCCTACATAGTTCTTCACTGTCCCTCACACCCCATTCAAACTAAGCGAGCGGTAGTCCACAAAATGTTTCGGAAAGCAAAAAGGGGTCTGCCCAGGTGCAACTAAAAGACAATACTTCTTCAATAAGGCGCGCGATACAGCTATATCTAACGGGTGTACTCTCTAGGTCCTCTCACCAGGGGCCAAAGCGGTAACACCTTCCGTTTAGGAGTCTCCAGAGACTCTAAGGTTAACAAAATAGCATCCTGTATGCCGTTCATCTCTGATGAGGTTAGCAAGTTCGCAAGGCTTTGCCTGAAGAGATGTGACTTACCAGGAGACTATCTCAATGGTAGGTCGGAACGGCCCAAGTATTGTATAGGGCACAATAGTCTCTCTCTGGAAAGCAGCAAAATGCAAGCATCTTGACCACAACACAACTGCGCACACAGTTAGGGGCGACGGAAGTTGGGCGGTCGTCTGTGTTAGCCCTCTGCCTGCACGCAGAGGGCGGGCTGAAGTTGGCTGAAAACAGCGATCATGGGAATTAAGCCGCCCCTCTACCCACTTCGCCACTACCGCTCGCTCGTCATCGTTGTTTCCAGCCAACTTGTGCTCGCCCTTCGCGCCCAGGCAAAGGGTTTACACCGAAAACGGCCCAGATTTCGTCGTCTCTAACTCTGCGCAGTGTTGTATTGGGGTCATGATATTTGCATTTTGTTGTTTCCCAGAGACAGGGGATTATCTCCACATGCAGCACTTTGGCCATTCCTATCTACCGTTGAGATAGTCTCCTTGGTTAGACGAGCTTGTCTCGCTGGTAGAAATACCACCTGACACTTTGAAGAAGCAGCTTGTCAGGAACCGCATATACGACCAAGGGTGCGTGACTCTTAGTTGCGTAATTTGTCCCCGGGGAAAACCTGGTGACTGTAGCAAGAGTGGGGCCATCTATTTAAACTCTTGCTGCGCCTGTGGCGACTACTTCTTGTAGAGACGGCGCGACCTCTCCACATTCGGATCAAGGAACACCTGCAGAGCAAATCCAAGACGCGGCTCTCCACCCCACTGGGCCTCCATCGTGTTGAAAGGCATGCAGGGAAAGAGACTTCGAGATTACGGTCAAAATTCTGAGTCTGGAATCCAACATCACTGCGCGAAAGACACTGAAGGCCTTTTGGATCCACACTAAAAACCCAAAAATTAACCGGAAAGTGGAACGTCTTTTCATCACCAGCGAGCCTTCCTCGTTTTTGGGACTCTGTGGGCTGGCCTAGGTCTGTGCCGCATTCTGACCTGATCCCCTTTGAGCTGATCTCCCTGGTTTGCTGAGTAGTACTTCGTCGGCTTTCCTGTAAGGTTGTCGAGGGATTTGGTCGTTCAACTTTGTGAATGTTTTGTCTCATTTAGGCCCTTGATGAAGGCGATTTTGCCAAAACGTCGGCCAATAAACAGATTTACCAATCTCATGTTGCTAAACAACCTCAATAGACAACAATCACTGATGTTGTTACGTTGTTTTGACTGAGCTCCACACGAGGTATACAGATCTTTATTGACTAACGTTTCGGCGGTATCGCCTTCTTTAGAACCTGAAAGCAAAGGCCAAGTCAAAATGTGGCCACTGCGTCAGACGTTGCCTCAACCTTAGAAAATCAAGACTACCTTTCAATCGCGTAGTCGTATCTTGCAGGTAGCCAGGCGGACTAAACGGTCAGTAGCAGGGCCGTAGTAGAGACACCTGCGCCCCAACTAGAATGCCAACCTGATGTAGGGCCTGAGCTTCCGTGTTATTTAGAGACACTCTTCCTTCCGGCTTAACTAGAGATCGTTGGCATGAATCCAAAATGCCTCCAGAGCCTTGCGGGCAGTAGTTTGGGCTTCGACTGCCAGTAGCTTGACCTTGACCTCGAAGTCCTCCCCGCACGCCCGTGGACTCTATGGTGACCCATTGCAGTGGACGTGCTGGACTTGGTCTTGCCGTCAAGGTGTTCTTTGACCCTGACATGTAAGGGTCGGGCCGTCTCACCGACATATTTTTCGCCGCAGCTCTGGATGGGCAGACGGCGCAACCAGGGGTAACACAAAGGCGATCGTAAGGACGATTCCGAACTAGCTGCCGCCTTAGGTGGTCTGATGGCACCTCAACAACAGTTACCACATTCTCTAGTCCTGCTCTCCTTCACTCTTTACACTCCTCTTCTCCACTGGGTATGAGAGCTGCAGTTCGGAGCATGTTCTTCACTACAGCTTGCTTCATGTGGTTATGGTGGGAGCGAAGGCAGTGAACTATGGTATTCTTGCTGGTAGGTCTTCTATACCATTTTGTTACAGTACCTCCCTCTATCAGTTGGACTTGTACGTTCAGGAACAAAAGCCAATCACCCTAGGTTTTTCGCGAGTGAGCTTGATATAAGGGGACTGGTTCTTAAGCAGGCTAAAGCACAGGTCCACTCTTTCTTGCGTCGAGCAGATAAGAAAACAGTTGTCGATGTAACGACAATAGAGCAATGGAAACCTTTGTAGCACCAGGATTTCAATTTTGGCCAAGAAGGCGATAACGAGTGTAGGTGCTAGTCGTTGCCCCATCGCCACTCCTCTTATCTGAGAGAACTAGTGGCCCGACCATCTGAAAATGTTGCAACCAAGGCATTCTTCAACGGGGACCACTATTGTTCTTACAGAGAATCCGTATGTGTTTACAGCCTCTTGGTGCTGTGTGAGAAGCTCGGATAGCTTCCATGGCGCACTCGTTGCTGATATTGGTATACAAGGCTGCTACATCAAAGGATTCCATGGCGCAAGTGGGGCCGCTCTTGTAGAATGCAGATGTTCCAGGAACATCTGGGTGTTGCTCAAATGGGCCGGTATGAAGCTGGGTAATTCTGCCGAAACCAGGTTTATGAACCAGTTCTATCAGTTACCAAACTAACCATTCTATCAGTAGTAGGCTAATTATTGGACGCACCTCGATATCGGAGGGTTCCAGCGATTCTATACTGCTCGATGAAGGAAGCTTGTGCGTTCTTATAGGTAGATAAAGAGCTGGACACTGCGGTGATTCAATTTTAAGGAGCGTTACCGTTTGTGGGCTAATCCCTGCTGCTTTTGTCAGTGATACCCACGTTCTATTCGAACTTCGGCACTGGCTTTGAAACTCCTTTGCAGAGGCTGGGCGAAAGAAAGGCCCATCCCGAAGGTGGTGTTCGGTTATTGACACATCTATTTATCTGGGAATAACAACGAATTTCCTACTCTGCGTTGTTTTGACTGAGCTCCACGCGAGGTGTACAGATCTTTGTTGGCAAACGTTTCGGCGGTATCGCCTTCTTCAGAGCCTGAAAGGAAGGATCAAGTCAAAAGGTGGCTACCGCGTCAGACGTTGCCTCAACCATGGAAATTCAAGACTACCTTTCGAACGCGTAGTCAATAGAGAGATTGAGACCCTTACCTTACAGGAAGCCAGCCGGACCAATCGGTCGGTAGCAGGGCCGTAGTAGAGATACAGGCACCCCAATCAGAATGCCTTGCGGGCGACAGTTTAGGCTTCGACTGCCAGTACTTGACCCTTACCTCAATGTCCTTCCCCGTACGCCCGTGGACTCTATGGTGAGCCATTGCAGTGGACGTCCTGGACTTGGCAAACGATGATGCCGAGATTCAATGACGGGCGGACCTGGAGGTGTAAATTTCATCCACATAGAGTTATGCATTTTTTAATGAAGCGTTACGAACATCAACCTTGAGCTGTTATTTTGATTGACTAGCGTTATTAATTGGACTCTGGAACAAAACTGTGTATTGCCTCGAGAACCATTTAGAAACTGCCCAGCTATTCCACCCCATATCAGGGAGCTTCTAGCCTGGTACAGACTGGATACTCTTGTGGAAGTGTAGACTCACCATGACTAATCAGTCATCCAATTATCATATCAGGTTCCAGAAGGAAACCTGGGTACTAGTTTTTGTGATTGCAATATGACTACTAATGTTGAGTATGCAGGTATCTGTGCAGTCTCCACGTGGTTCCTGATGCCACAAGTTTGGAAAATGTTGAGACCATTCAGGCCAGGTGATCTCTTTCCTGGTCGGAATATGACCTAAACGGCTGCTCCAGTTTACCCGAGACAGTTTTTTTTGTAGTTGATGTGACTCTGCAAGTAATACCAAGCGGTTAAGTCTACTGCTTAAAAAATTGCGGCAACAAAAAAGTCAGCGAAAAACCTGTAGTCGGAACTAGAAATGGAAACAGTGGAGAGACTGCATGCCGAATTAGTGAGAACTAGTTAGATAAGACCCTGCATTTGTTTTGGTTTATGGCTCTAGTCATACCTTAAAGGATATCACAACGACGATGTTATGAACTCATGCTTCCTTATACATATTATGTTATGATGAGGATGCACATTAATTTGTGGAGGATTCTGATGATCGGAAAGTTCTGCGCAAGGAAAATTGCAAATAAGGCAGCTTCTGACGCCGTTTCAGAGGCAATTCTGAAGAAAGGACGAATATGCGTATTTCCGATTATGCGTATTTTTGTCTCCTATTCCGGTTTCCGGCAATTTTTGAGCGTTTCCGTTCCTTCTTTCCTCTTCCGTTTTTTCAAAAGAACAAATTCATCACATCCCTTCTAACCAATCTCAGCTAATTGCGGGGACGTTTGACAAAAATGGCTGCCATATAGACGATTCGATGGCTGGGAGACGACGGAGATTCTATTCTAACTATTTCAAGAAACGGCGAAACTTAGTCAGAAAACAGTACGAATCACGAAATGCGCGGAACAAATGCGTGCGCTGTTTGAATAATCGTAAAATTCTATTACCACGAGCGGATATTTTTGAGCTATTACTGAAGCTACTGAGGTAAATATTTGCGGTGAATCTAGATAGTAAGCTCGCTTCATTCTATCCATGTCACTTCGTATTTTCGGTATATGGTGTTAGTGCCTTGACTTCTACGTCATCGTCTGGTCTCCAATTGCAAACCCTGAACGCGTTGTTTTGCTACGTAGATTCCTTACAACACACTTTGCAAGCTTTCGATCTTCAAGTCACGTCCAACCATAAGAATTGCGAAGCAACTTGGTCTCTGGAAGCGAAGAACTGGTGCAGCATCTTGATCGGAATCAAAAGTTTTACTATTCAAATGGAACTGAAGTCAGCGAAGCACGGGAATCTGATAGTGCTTAAGAGCTACAGCGTGGATGTGGCAACAGTTCCCAATTGAGCTCTGTTAATTTTTGAAGGGTTATCAACAAGGTGTAGGGTTCTGTCGTTATATGAAGAAACATCTCGCGTTTGTGATCGGCCAGTGGTGGGCGTTTTTCTGGAGTTCCTTGTTAAATTTCGACAGCTGACGACAGCAGACAATCTAGTGAACAGTTCGGTTTCTTGGAAGCAGCTCTAAGCACACTACACCTTATCTAATCCCACCGCACAGAAAATATGATCTTTTCTTGGTGAATGTTGGCTTTGTATATCGATTGTGGGGACGTATTTTGCTTGTACCATGTTTTCGGACAACGCTATCGTAAGCAATACAAAGATTCGCATATGTTAATACATTTGGTGAGGTGGATTCCGAACAGTTCGAGGATCCTAAATATGTAGGTTGTTTCCGTAAACGAGCTGCAAGTAAACGGTTGAAACTCGATATGTAAGGCTTCGATCATATGGCGCCTTTTCGTTAATGTTAAACCAAATGGGTGAACGAGAGAGAACTGCTGAGCTTCGGTTGCGGATATATAATATAACAAGAGGAGGTTTCGGTTTCTC
Organism: Heligmosomoides polygyrus bakeri; assembly: GCA_947359475.1. NCBI lineage: Eukaryota > Metazoa > Nematoda > Chromadorea > Rhabditida > Heligmosomidae > Heligmosomoides > Heligmosomoides polygyrus. The sequence continues at coordinate 12,709,033 of OX375870.1, forward strand.
AAATGATGGTGAAAATTAGAGAAGAAGGAGAACGGATGTGCACAGGAATTCTGAGCGAATGTCTTTGTAGACTACCTCCTGCATTACATTCTCTAATGATATTAGAGAGCTTCTACCGTGCTGTTAGATCAATTTTTTTCTGATTTTACCTGAAAGACTTTTCATGGACGTTTACTGAAGCTGCAAAAGACCCAAAGATTCTACTTTGTCATTTGGACCTGTAATCGGCCAGTTTATCAACAATGAGACTTATTTCCGGCCTACGAGCTACTGAGTAATAACATTGGATGAATGTTTTATGCACTTGATGACTTGGAACCTTTGAAAAGAATAGAGGGGTGGTAATCATGATCACGAATTCAACTTCCCCAAAAAGCACTATCAGACCTAATTTTTATAGGTCCAACAATTTTCTACACAATCGCGTCTTCACGTCTCTGAACACACAATGCTCTTTGCTAAACGCGTAACCGTTACATGCAACGCTCTTAAACAATCGACTCTTAAAACGAATAATCCAATTTAATAACAATTGAACGTTTTCCACTTTTAACGTACAACATTAATTTTTCTATCACACTTTCACTTATAACTTTTTTTAACATACTTAATAATAAAGCCCTGTTTCTCTAATCTTTTCGCAAGGCCCTTACCAATAGCCCATTACTGTGTTTGCGTTCTTGGAGCTGCTTCATCATTTACCTTCATGAGTTCCTACTCCCCGCTCATTTAACATAGACTTATACTACATACTCAACTGATGAGCACGAACACATACTCAATTTAATCCACCTTGAAAGTCGAAGTTAAATATTCTACCGTCCTCTCACCCACGACTGTGTTCAGTCTCGGCACGTTCACGCAAACTCGTACTCTCCGCCAGCGAAGCAGCGAGGACTCCGCCCGAGGCGAGAACCGCGTGAGTATCGCTCCCCCCCCCCCCCCCCCTCATCGCGTTCCTGTACCCCGCGGGCTGACGACTCAAGTTCAACCAAACACCGAAATGAATATCAAACTTTGTAAAAATGTGACTCCATGGTCTGGAAACGTGAAGGGAACCCCATTGGTAAGGAAGTGATGGAAGTGGCGTTGCAGGAATCACATTTAGATTTCTAAAAAATGGGTCGGGAAATATAATAATTTTTTGAAGTGAGGGAAAGCGGAGAAAATCCTTCATCACAGAATCTATCAACTGATGCATCTAAGTACCAATAAGTTCATCTCCTCATCTGCCAAACAAATCACCTCAGCAAATTTTTGTTTTGTTTTCCAAGGTCTATTTTACTTGCTCTAAAAGGGATAGCTCGTTGAGGAGTGGCATCAAATACGACTACGCCAACTCCACTTTTTGTAAAAGAAGAAGGCGACCTTTCGACTGCAACTAAAGCGAGAGCTTAAAGGAAGTAAATAATTATTAAACCCAAGGGCAATATCGTTTTCCCATTTCATTGTGTTTATTGATAACCCTCATTGACTGATTCCGTGAAACTGCTTTATATGATGCCTCATTTAATGTGCAAGTACTCGAGTAAAAAACGCTTTTCTAACGAAGTTGGTGGATTTAGGGATGTATGGAAAAATTATTCCTTATACGCAAAGAATTTCACCCAAAACTGTAATAAAAGAGTAGATTCCGTTTAAATTTCAGCTCAAGCATATCAGAGCTCGACTGATTGTTATTGACAGTCTATCTAACTCGACGTCGCACAAGTGAGTCTAATTGTGTTCAACGTTAGAATAGCACTCATTTGTCAATGGATTATTCTTCCAATAAATGCTGTTTTTCAGAGATCTCACTCAGTTTGTAGCCTTTACGGCCTACTACGCCATTGGTTTGGCACTTAAGGCAACCCTACAACTGGGGAACAGCCTATACACCCTGGGCAACTACACGTTAGTTTTATCGACCTTTTTTCATGTTAGTAATAATCGGCGGTATTCATTTCGCGGTCCCTGTGTTGTATATATGTAAAGATAGCCCATGCATACTGCTGCAAAATTTGGTCAATTGTATTGAACACCACAACAATTATTATGGTGTGGCAAACAAGTCGAGGAAAGAGTTTTAGAAACATAGAGCAGTCACCTATCACCTGTGCCACTCGTTGATCATCGAACTGCTCGAGCGGACTCAAGCATCTTCTCCTTTCGTCCCCGTCGCGTCAGTAAATCGTTCTAAATGTCAATGTAAGAATTTTACGTGGGAACGATATGAAACAGCAACAGGAAGCCAGAAAAGTGCCACATTTGGAATTTAACAGTGTCGGCGAGGCGACTGCACAAGAGGACTACATGATCATTAACTTGACCTATACCTCGATCGATAGTATCGCCTCTGTTCTACCTGCGAAGTCGAACAGATAATACCAAGTGGTGCGCAAAAGTATTATGGGATAAGCAATGCCAAATTTGGTTTGGCAGACTCTGCGGTGGAGATCAGACTAGCATCATGGTGGATTCGTGGCTCTGGGAAGAACTTTTGGATGCGCGCGTCCTCTACAGGATCCCGCCTGCCGCCGGCTTCCTGTCCTTGCCGCACCGCCCTATTTGGACGAGTTTGTGGCGCGCGAAAACGGTGCCGCTGTTTGCGGATTCGTTAAGTGACGTAAGGGAAAAACCCTCCAAAAAGCTCGGAAGAGACCAAAGGAAGGACCGAAGGATTAATACAGTAATGATACGAAACCAATACGGATTAATTGTCTGTCATGTTTCTGAAATTAAGATGAAAGAATCGACGAACGGCAGCCAGTGCAGGCTAAAGCGATCAAGACGTTGTGAAGAACCCTATAGGCGTCGTGGAGCCCTATCCTTCTTCCTTCTATATAATAAGCCGCTAACGTCTGTACGGGGCGGAGCGTCTGTACGGGGCGGAGCGTCTGTACGGGGGAGAGCGTCTGTACGGGGGAGAGCGTCTGTACGGGGGAGAGCGTCTGTACGGGGCGGAGTGTCTGTCCAGGGGGGGATCAGTGACGGTCTGCCTGGCCATCTGGGTGCTGAACTGTGAGGGGGAATCGTGGGGGGAGGGGGGTTGCAGTTGTGCAACGTGCCTGGCGACTCAGTAGACGTGCCGAACACGTTGCCCAACGTGCCTGGCGAGTCAGTAGACGTGCCGAACACGCTGCCCAACGTGCCTGGCGAGTCAGTAGACGTGCCGAACACGCTGCCAAACGTGCCTGGAGATGCGGTGCTGGAGTCCTGTAAGGGGGAATCGTCGGAGGAGGGGGGTTGCAGTTGTGCAACGTGCCTGGCGACTCAGTAGACGTGCCGAACACGTTGCCCAACGTGCCTGGCGAGTCAGTAGACGTGCCGAACACGCTGCCCAACGTGCCTGGCGAGTCAGTAGACGTGCCGAACACGCTGCCAAACGTGCCTGGAGATGCGGTGTTGGAGTAGAGAGAGGGGGGGGGTGTAGGGGGGGGGGGGGGGTGTATTTCGTTCAAGCGGTCCGAAACTTTAGCCTTGGGGGTAATCGAGGTCGCTGAACACGAATCTGAAGTTGATCAATCGATATCGATCGATAATATCGATTTTTCGTGTATTTCGTTAAAGCGGTCCGAAACTTTAGCCTTGGGGGTAATCGAGGTCGCTGAACACGAATCTGAAGTTGATCAATCGATATCGATCGATAATATCGATTTTTCGTGTATTTCGTTCAAGCGGTCCGAAACTTTAGCCTTGGGGGTAATCGAGGTCGCTGAACACGAATCTGAAGTTGATCAATCGATATCGATCGATAATATCGATTTTTCGTGTATTTCGTTAAAGCGGTCCGAAACTTTAGCCTTGGGGGTAATCGAGGTCGCTGAACACGAATCTGAAGTTGATCAATCGATATCGATCGATAATATCGATTTTTCGTGTATTTCGTTAAAGCGGTCCGAAACTTTAGCCTTGGGGGTAATCGAGGTCGCTGAACACGAATCTGAAGTTGATCAATCGATATCGATCGATAATATCGATTTTTCGTGTATTTCGTCCAAGCGGTCCGAAACTTTAGCCTTGGGGGTAATCGAGGTCGCTGAACACGAATCTGAAGTTGATCAATCGATATCGATCGATAATATCGATTTTTCGTGTATTTCGTTCAAGCGGTCCGAAACTTTAGCCTTGGGGGTAATCGAGGTCGCTGAACACGAATCTAAAGTTGATCAATCGATATCGATCGATAATATCGATTTTTCGTGTATTTCGTTCAAGCGGTCCGAAACTTTAGCCTTGGGGGTAATCGAGGTCGCTGAACACGAATCTGAGGTTGATCAATCGATATCGATCGATAATATCGATTTTTCGTGTATTTCGTTAAAGCGGTCCGAAACTTTAGCCTTGGGGGTAATCGAGGTCGCTGAACACGAATCTGAAGTTGATCAATCGATATCGATCGATAATATCGATTTTTCGTGTATTTCGTCCAAGCGGTCCGAAACTTTAGCCTTGGGGGTAATCGAGGTCGCTGAACACGAATCTGAAGTTGATCAATCGATATCGATCGATAATATCGATTTTTCGTGTATTTCGTTCAAGCGGTCCGAAACTTTAGCCTTGGGGGTAATCGAGGTCGCTGAACACGAATCTAAAGTTGATCAATCGATATCGATCGATAATATCGATTTTTCGTGTATTTCGTTCAAGCGGTCCGAAACTTTAGCCTTGGGGGTAATCGAGGTCGCTGAACACGAATCTGAAGTTGATCAATCGATATCGATCGATAATATCGATTTTTCGTGTATTTCGTCCAAGCGGTCCGAAACTTTAGCCTTGGGGGTAATCGAGGTCGCTGAAGACGAATCTGAAGTTGATCAATCGATATCGGTCGATATTATCGATCTTTTGTGGATGCCATTCAAGCGGTGTGGAATTTAAGGCGTGTAGGTGGTGGAGGTCATCATCATCCTTCTTCCTTCTATATAATAAGCCGCTAAGGGGAGTGTAACTTCTGTCAGTCTGTACGGGATGCCGTGTCAGTCCAGGGCGACGTGTTTGTCCTGTCTGTCCAGGAGGGGTCCAGTAACGATATGCCTCTATCCGGTGTTGGAGGAGTGCGAGGGAAGTGTGAGGGGAAAATCGGTGACGATGACATCGACAGCCTTAGTCACCGTTACCTACCGTACCCTACCATAATCGGCTGAAATTTCAAAGAAGGATGTTAGATTCGTGATCAGCACGCTAATTAACCACCCCCCCCCCCTAGGCGAAGTGTGGGCGAAGTTTTTTTCGTAGCTCTACTCTACCTCTGGAGTGAGCGATCTCTAAGCAGGAGGGTGCAGACACTGCACTCTACTTCCCTTCAGTGCTTTTTCTCAAGAATTATTGACTTGACGTTTTGAATTTAAAATTACGCGGGTGTTTTGAATCTAGGCGGGACCTAATCGAAGCGCAGTGGCGCTCTCTGACTTTGCCGACGGATTCATTTTCTATTTCGAGGAGTTTGACTTGCTTTTTGGGTGTTTCGCTTTTGATTAGCCTCATTGATTACGCTGCGATCAGGTGAACAGCTGAAGGAGGTATCGTGATATCGCTGATGAAGGGGGGGGGGGGGGGGTGGGGTGAGACAACGGCTCGATGATTCGTTTCAGTCAGAGGCTGAGTCATTTTATCAGCGAAATCGCTCCGAAGAAATCAAACTGTTGAAAAAGTCCGGGAGAAATGGTTAGAAGTTCGAGCGTGAGTGTCTTCTTTTGTTTTTGATCGTTTCTGATGTTCGGCTCGCGTCTTCTGGCGTCTTCGACGGATTCTGTTTCTATCTCGAGGAGTTTGTCGTCCAATATGCTATGGCGATCCTGATCAGTAGCTACCGTGCTGCAGCGTAATACGAGAAATTGCTGCAGGATTCGTGTTTATCACCCCAAATAGCCCCCTTAGCACTGGGGAGAATCGGTGATGATGACATCGACAGCCTTTGTCACCGTTACCTACCGTACCCTACCATAATCGTCTGAAATTTCAAAGAAGGATGTTAGATTCGTGATCAGCACGCTAATTAATCCACCCCCCTAGGGGAAGTGTGGGCGAAGTTTTTGGAAGTGTTGGCGAGGTCAAAGTTCGTTTTCAGAACTTCGGTCGCCGTCAATTGATACTGATCAAATTATGGGGAGCAAAAAAAGCAGAAAATACCCGAGCGTCTTCTTCGTGCCAGGGGATTCAGAAGACGTACGCAGTACGTCGCATGACGTTTCAAAGACGTCGCTCAACGTGTTTGGGGATTCAGGTGGACGTGCCGAAGGCATCGTCCAATATGCCTGGGGATTCAGAAGACGTGCCGAAGACGTCGTCAGCTAAGGGGGATCATTGAGGGGAACCAGTACCAGTAATGGGGGAACGTTTCACTAAGGAGAACCAGTAGCGTGGAACCAATAGATCGCCCTATCATACTATATACTGCACGTACTGAGAGCCTTTTCTACTCCTAGGTAGGGAAAAAGCTGTACAAGTAGACCAGCTAGCTTGATGTCATTGTCCTTAGCTTAGAGATACTGCAACATCGCGCGAAGCGCGCAAGTGCGAGGCACGCCGATAGGCGTGACGGAGCACTTGTACTTGCATACCCGGAAATCTCCTCCACAATGAACGCTCCGCGCGCCACTTGCCCCGCCCCTTCCTGAAGGCGGTGTAGGGAACAATTCTACGCCAGAACTTTTCTAGCTCATAAATGAAAAATAATTGACTTAGGGTGCGAGACAGAACGAATTCGCGGGCTGTGGGAGACGTCACGTTATGGGAGCAATCCAACTCATAGTTTTGGTCTATGGAAACGACAGATTTGCAAAGGTTCAGATGATATACATAGCTCGGAACAGTGTCAAGCGTGGGGTTCGATTTTTGCCGAAAATTTACGACCCCACTCATCCTAATAGAGCGGATCTGGTACGACCCCCCTTGTGTAGACTACCGTTTTATTTTTATCTGTATCTTTAATAGGTTCTTTTTTTTTAGGTGCAGCCTCGACAGTGTCATTGGTTCAAGAAAAAAAGTAATTTTTTGATTGAGTGATTTGTTAGAAAAAACGCTGATAAAGGCTACGAGTAGAAATTTTTTGATAAAAATATTTTGGTTGTTTACAGTTGAAAATAAATAACTTTTGCGAACAGTTGTCGAATTAATCTTAACAAGTTTAACTTTTCGGATTTTTCGAGGATTACATGGACACGTCACATTTTTCTACCTGAAGGAGCAACATCTGAATTTGAAATTGTACTTACTTTAGTACTTTAAAATGTTGTGTTTTATTTGCTAAGACTGGCTTAATGCTCTCTCCGCAAGATTTTCGCGACACTTCTCGAGTGGATGACGGAGGCGCAGCTTTCTCGCTGCAAAAATTTCCTACCTTCTGAACATCAGAAAGTGAAAATGGTGTCATCTTAAATTCTAAGATGTGATTAATGTACAATAGAAAACTAAGCTTCTTCGCAGCGATCTCCGATATGATTAAGGAGAATCGTATTCCAAATTCTCATTTTTCATGAAAAATAATTTTTTACCTGAAGGAGGCGATCTGCACAGTTAAAATTCTGCCACAAAAGATTTATGCTATTGACCCATGCACAGTGTAAAAGTCAGTTTTCTGAGACGAATAGATTGGATCGATCCCTGGTCGATATGCCACCGACGTTATTGAAGCTTCAAAATTGGACGTTCACAAAATTGATTATAACTCGGTTATATTGTATTATAACCTGGAAATTTCAAAAAGCCAATGGCTTTTTGAAAACTAGAAAAAATGTTTTCATCCAGTATAAAAATCGCCTAGAGGGCGAAGGCCTTCGATTTTAAATTGAAGTGATTTCGTAAAAATATTTATATCTCAGTAATTTTTTCGAAGTTTCGAAAAGCCAATAGTTTTTTGAAAACTAGAGAAGAAGCGCTTTCGAAATGTGTTTGAATTAGTTTTTAATAGGTAGTTTTTTACGGGGCGGTGGGGTTTGATTTCTGTTCTATTGTTGCAGAAATAAGTGCCAAAATCGAACTTCCGCCCCGCATGAAGGCCCATGTTTTGAAAACTGATTTCTATATGATTAGAAAGCATTTTTGCTATTTTTTAAAAGTTTCTGGAATTTTTGAATTTCAAAAAATACACCGAGTTATGATCAAATTTGTGAAGAACTTTTCCTGGACTCTGATCGATTCTGCACCGACGACGTTGGAGTGATTTCACCAAAATTTTCATAACTCGGTTCATTTTTTAAAATTATAAAATTCCATTATTTTTTGAAAAATGGATTAAAAGCGCTCTTTAATGGTTATAAAATCGTTTTCAACAGGAAAGACTTCACAGGGAGCGGGGGGGGGGTTCGTTTTCTTGTCGATTTTTGGCAAAAATCGACCAGAAACCGAACCCTCCCCCCCCCCCCCCCGACCCCTATGACCATTGAAGAGCGCTTTTAATCCATTTTTCAAAAGCCTCTCCTTTAAAAAACGAGCCGAGTTATTACCATTCTTGTGAATTCACTCCAATGTCGTCGGTGCATGTTCTACGAGCAGTTTTTCACAAAATTGATCATAACTCGGTGCATTTTTTGAAATTCAAAAATTAAAAATTTCAATGGTTTTTTGAAAAATGGAGAAAAAAACTTTTTAACCATATAGAGACCAATTTTCAAAGAATGGCTCTTCATACGGGGCGGGTGGGGGTCGATTTTTGGCAAGTACATATTCTGCAACAGTGGACCAGGAATCAAACCCTCACCGCCCCGTATGAAGACCTCCCTATTTAACACAAATTCCAACACGTTTCGAAAGCGCTTTTTGTCTAGTTTTCAAAAAGCTATTGGCTTTTCCAAATTTCGGAAAACTTACCGAGATATAAATATTTATACAAAATCACTTTATTTATTTATTTATTTGCACTGAAATAGTGCGCTACAAGCAGTATCAAAACAAAATGGGCACGATGTAGCAATAACGAAAATCACTGCATAGAAAATCAAAAAACATCAATACATTAACTTGGTGCTTCATGTATAGATAAGAAACGAGAGAATCGATGAGAGACAACCCTCATTCAGGAGTAAAAAGAATAGATAAAGATAAATGCTGTGCGTGTGGATCTAGGGAACAGGGATTTTCATGAAGACAAGCAGTGGCCCGCCAACATTGCAAGTCGCAAGGCAGAACGGCTCCGGATACCAGCTTAGTAGGTCCGCCGGCTTTATCAGTACCCACGTTTCGGTTGTATGAGAAGTGAAATTAAATACTTTATAAGATAGAAAAGAACAACAAAAAAACTATGATAAGAAACGCTAAGCAATGTAGGGCTCAAAAAGAAGCTGCTAACAGAAAATAATGAGATGGGAAGCTAATATTATCCATGCAATCTTCTAAAATTTGGAAGGAACACAATATAAAATATTCTGTAGGGCTAAAATGTAGAAACACGATAGTATTTGAAAGCAGGAACGGTTTTGAAATTGTGAAAGGGCCTGAAAGATTAACAAAAACAAAGTCTCTAGGTTATGTCAACAATGTGTAAAGCTGTAGAGCAAATCTATTTTCTTCAAACTTTTTCGAAAAGCACTAACATCTGGAGCTTCAAGCGGACTTGGTGGCAGCATTTGCAACCAGCGAGCAACCCGATAGAAATAGGAGTTGAAGACTTTCTCACGATTTCTTTTCTTTACCGTAGGGTGTCGAAAAACGGTAGGCATTGCGATGCCTCAGAGTTGGCAAAAATACCCAGTATTTGCTAGCTCTAAGCCTTGACTGACCTTTTAGTAGTTTATAGAAAAATGCTAAGTCATTGAATATGCGCCTATGGAAAAGACTTTTAAGGTTAAAAACACGAGTCTTTCCTTATAGTTAGGAACCATTCCAGCGTCAGAGGGATCACGTATGCATCTGTGATACAAAATTTTTGTGAAGATTTTCTGCACCTTTTCGAGTTTGGATTGGGACTTCTATGTAAATGGGCTTCAAATCTGGCTGGAATTCTCCAATAATGGAACTACATATGTCTTGTATAAATATACCAGGATTGTGCTATCAGTGCACTTAACGTTCCTACAAATCAAAAACAGTGTGGAAAAAGCTTTTCGTACAATGGTATTTATGTGATTTTCAAAATTTAGCCTACTATCTATCAGAATTAATAAATCGCGGACCTCAGGTACAGAGCTGAGGGCACAGTTGTTGAACTTGTTTTCCAAGTTATCCGAAGTGCCAATGTGGAGGACAGAGGTTTTTGAGATATTGACGGGTATTTGCCAAGCTTTAACCCACTCCATCCTAGTATTCACAGACTGAGATAAAGCATGACAGACCTGAGCCTTGTTACCGTCGTTGTATGTGCCGAAAATTTTGTTGTCGTCTGCACACATTTGCACTTTTATATGTGGATCAACAGTGAGAGCTGCAGGGAGATCGCAGGTGTATACAAAGAACAGAATCGGCGGAATTGTGCCACCCTGTGGCACTCCACTTTTCCAGTCGTAGGATCTCGAAGAGCAACTTCCAACTTTAACACGTACATATATGCCTACCATTCAAATAAGAATGAGTCCATCCCAGAATAGGCTGTCTAATGCCAAGATGGTATAGCTTAGTAACATGTTTCTCGTGACACACCTTATCAAAAGCTTTTGATAAGTCAAAGTAGATGACGTTAACTGAGTTTTCATTGTTTAACGCGAAGTTCCAATCAAAGACACAATCGGAAAGTTGAGTAACTGTAGAGGTACCTGCCGTAAAACCGTGTTATTCAAAAGGAATTAATCTGTTTCTTGATAGGTAACCATGGGACACAAGGGGACAATTATTCTCGCAAATTTTTTCCATGATTTTTGTTGAAGTAGGTGACTTATGGGCCGAAAGGAGGAGAGTAGTATCGCGGATCATCGCCATCACAGAAGGAAAGCCTGCGCTTTACACTGCGGCAGCTCGGGAATGCTCCGCGCAGTTATCTGGCTTCTCATCTGGTAGCGCTGATATTAGTATAAAAGCCGCGCTGACATTCTTGAGCTCATATTTTCCTTCTTCTGGTAAACGGGGTTTGCGCTGCGCTCCGCTCTCACATCTTGCGCTTATCTCATCCTAGGACTTAGACTTAGTTACTATTCGCTTAGATTAGTTAAGTCATCCGCATTGCCTTAGGATCGCTATTGTTTTGAAACACTTAATGCGTGAACATTTGCTTGTTGTTTATTGTATTTACTGGTTTAATTACCCAAGTTTTAGGTCTTGCGGATAAATTCGATGTGTGAGCGTTGTGTGGTTGTGATCTGTGGCAAGAACTGCGTTAACCGGAAGAAACGCCGAGTGCTATTTCGCTGGTTTAAGTAGCACGGAATTCGGTTTTTCGGAATAGCCATGATAATGGACTCCTTCCAAATTTCAGGAACTTTTTTGTACATTAACGAGGTATTGGAGATCATTGCCAAGGGCTTGTAGAGTGAATGTGCACATCTTTTGAAATCAACTTGCGGGTTTCCATCGAATATTCCTGACGTAGAATGTTTAAGCTGTTTCATAACTCTAAGCACATCAGCAGGCTGTATTATGTACTATGTTTAAGCTGTTTCATAACTCTAAGCATGTCAACAGGCTGCATTACTATTTCACATATGCTATCTATACCCAGATTGGAAAAAGGGCGCGGTAGGCGCGTTATCTGCGTTCTTTTTGTTCTTTTGCCATAACTCTATTCATTTCCATTCTTTCGTGGAATTTTTTTTTTAAAGAAATCAGATCAGACTGGGAAGGGCTATTTAACGGTCTAAATTATTTTTGTTCTACCTGAATTTTGAGCACTCATTTTTCCGAAGTACCAGAGGGCGGCTGCGAGGGTGTAATTAGCGAAACGGGGGGGGGGGGGGGGTGTAATTAGCGAAACGCGCTGCGTCTTCGCTAATTACACCTCATGGACATCTCTGCACCCAAACCTGAGAATGAACCGGCTGTTCTGACAGTGACCACTTCCTTTCGTTTCCCTAATGAGAAATTCCTAGAGGTCAATTCCTAGATTTTACAAAACAGCTCAATACATGTCAAAAATACCGGCCTTCAAGGCACTGGACCAACGCACGGCGCACATCCAAACCACAGTGAACGACATTCTGCAGGTGTTGGAGCAAACCACAGCCAAAACCCGGTGGAACTTCAGTTAGATCCATGCAATCAAAGAGGTGTCCATTTGGCGATGGCGACCACTATGCATTCGACTGCAAGAAGTTCACTAATCTTCGTGACCGCTGGCGCCTCCTAGTCGCAACAGTTGTGAACGTTGGCTTGCCATGGGGGTCTTCCGGTAACTTCATGTGGAGCACGTACCACTTGTAATTATTGCAATACTGCAAACGTTGAGAAGGTCATGAGCCACATCATCCCTATAAGTCTTCAATGTAAACTCAATTTTTCACTTAGGCCCCATTTCAATTGTTCATTTTTTTAAACACTCATGCCTTAACATTAATGTTCAATCTTTTTTAATCCAGGAATGTAGGACAATTTATTAATTCACTATTCACGCCACGTCATTTTCAACTTTGATTCGTTTCTAATTTTGAACTTCAACGGCTCAGTTGTATTGCTCATATTCAATACAGTACCGCTCATAACCAGTGTAGCATTTGGCGTCGGCCACGCTCTAGAGCGTCGCAGCGTCGGAATCGTTGGGAGCAGGAAGATTGGGAAGCCGAGCACACCGCTGTATTCGGCTAGTCGAGCAGAGCTCAGAAATCCAATCAACTTTCACCCTACACTAAATTTGACCTAGTTGCAGCGATTTGCTTCTCAGCGTCGCTGGTTGTAATTCTTTCTAATTTATTCTGTTTAAAGTGGTCCACTTTGGCAAGAAAATGAATATTCAGAAATCCCATTTAACAGCCTTTTCAAAAATGTAGAAGGCAAATAGCAGTCTTCAAAAATTGTCCTAGTTCACGTATACATTGTATGCTGCGGCAGTTTCTCGTCCTCACCTGAGATAATTACACCCACAGGATATGCTTGGCTAATTGCCGGCCGGCTCCACCTAAAGCTGTGCAAGGTTTTAATTTTTTAAACATTCTTCAGCAAATTTGGCCTCAGTGTTTCATTGCGACCTTGTCGATAGTTAACACTGCGAAGATTGGTACTTTCCAGTATTAGATCGAAAAAATGATTTCTTCGATTTTAATTCCTCATTTTCCCCGTAACAAGCTCTCCAAAACAGTTTATTATTTTTAACGTGTTAAATAGGGTAGACACACCTAGTTGTGATGAACAAGTAGGCCTTGAAATTCAAATGGCTATCCAAATTTCGACCTGCAAACCCACCCGTTTCGTCTGCTGCATTGGATTTTTTGGATTTAGGATTGGCTGTAAGTGTTTTGTGAAGAAGTTTGGAGAAGTGGGCACTTTCCATTGTGTAGTATCTTTAATTGGCATTTGTCAGGTTGCAGTATATAGTATTGACATCTTTTAGAACGGCTGTTCCTGAGCGCTGAAATACAGGGAAAATCTACAATTTTTCCTGCTCCCTTCCCTTACTCATTAAGTTAACTTTAATTTGAAAAATGGATATCACAGCGTTCTTATCCAAAAAGGGAGCTTTCCACTGATATAATATAGTCGATTTTCGTGCGTTTGGATTTTTCACTCTTCCCATATACCGGAGTGTTGGCAGGTATTGCCGGTCGACCTTTGCACGGCGCCGCCCGACCGGGTCGCAAACCTGCCGCCCTCGCATCTAGGTGTGAAATCCAGTGGTACTGCGACATCTGTGCTCGGCAGGCAGCAGTGAGCCAGACGCGATCTGCTGTTAACTTCAGCTTTGTGATCAAAATTGGTCTAATTTCATTCGTTTCTTTAAACCTAGAGTGACACTTTAGAGAATTTCGTGTCCACTAGCATGAAAAATAATCTTGTTAAAATTTAGCCCATTAATGTGGAAAAAAAGGTGCTAAACACGCATACTTTAGCACCCCGCGATATATCATTTTCACGTTTTTGTTGGACACTTTTCAAATCAAATTGGACACTCGCTTCTTCTACATTGAACTAGAGATTCTCCGCAAGAGTTAGAATAATTTTTTGCAAAAGAAAAATTTTAGTAAGATTTCGTTGAAGTTTAATTTGACCTACCGATTAAGTGGACACACTGTTTGGAATTTTATACAATTTTTTAAGAAAAACTAATAGTTTGAAGCTTGTTTTGAAAAGTAGGAAGGCGACCATTTTTATTCCCAAAAAGTAGATTGCGTCATACCCTTAACCAAGACGTCGAGATTTTCATTCGATTGATAGCAAGATTCCTGTTTGCTTGGAGTTTCACACTTGTAGACGATGTAGGAAGGATAACTGTAAAAACTTACATATCCTCACTTTGATGCTTCATGTAAACAGCATTTACAATATCAATCAAGTAAAAATCGCTACGAGCTTTTCAAGCGTATGATACGACCTGGTGTTTTAATGCACTAAAAGAGTGCTGCTTTGTTACGCTTTGAAACAGATGTAATTACCGTTTTTTCTTCAAAAATTACATTTTTCTAAAAATTCTTACACTTATTTGAGCAACTGAACTATAAAAAAATAATTCGAGAGTTTTCTCAAATTTTCCCAGAACAAAAAATTAGTCTAACCATTTTGGAGGGCTTGTAGTTTAAGAAGCTGTGTAAGAAGCTCGTTCCGATTTGGGAGACGTTTACTTTGGTTTAAAAAGGTTTGGGCTAGCTTAGAAGTGTTGATTTAAAAAGTGTCCAATTTGAAATGAAAATGGTATATATTGGACGTAGGTTGTGAAATGTATCTTATTTTGTAGCGATGCTGTGGGATCACACTAAGCATCATAAAGGATAAACATCTGTATTTAAATTAGCGTTTTTCGCCCCACATAACTCTTGTTTTCAAAAATTTTCGCTCACAAAACTCTTGTTTTCGAACCCAGGGAGACGGCCATATTGTAGTGCCAAAAAGGAGATTGCACCATGCCTTCGTCCAAGATGTCGCGATTTTTATTCGATTGATAGCAGAATTTCTTTTTGCATGGTATTTGACACCTGCCAACGACATCCCAACAAGAAGAACTACAAACAGCTCCCATTTCCCCACTTTGATCGTTCATGTAAGTGGCACTTATACTACCAAATAAAAAAGATCACCGCGAACATTTTAGGTGCGTGACGATCTTTTAATGCGCTATATGGTTGCTTTTTTACGCGTCTCAAGAAAGCTTCAATTTATCACTTTTTCTGGAGAAATAAAATTTTATAAAATTATTGTGGGACTACCTAGGACGAGCGGGTGTACAGCGAGAAAGGGGAGGATTTCTAAAGATTTGCAGAATCGAAGTTCTTGTTCCGGGTTTCTCGCGCAGAGCAACTAAGCCTTATTTCCTTTCGGAATCGAAGAATTAGTACCAGACCCATCTGAGCAGGACAAACCGCTAATTTTTCATCGGCTAGTCACCGAAGGTCACTGTTTTAGACAAATAGACATTGAAATAGTCCCCAAGACATCCCATAGAAGTTTAATAGAGTGTTTGGCTTATTCCAAACGGAATAAATATTTCACGGGGCTCAACAAATCTATCAGCTGTCACCCAAAATATATAAGCAAACCAATACCACTATGGCGTCTTTCACTGATCACTATAAACAAAGTATTCGTTTTCAGCGACCTCGATTGCCCCAGGGCTGAAGTTCTCAGACAGGGAGAAGACGTCTGGGTATTTTTCGCTATTTTCGTGCCGTAATTCCCCCCTTCCGAATTTCCCCCTATTTTATGATTAATTTCTCAGCGACGACCGATCGATACAGCGCTTAGCGCGTTATTATAGAGTATGATAATTTGATCAATATCGATTGATGGCCGTGCTTCAAAAACGGACTTCAGATTTGTGATGAGCGACCTCGATTACCTCCAGGGCCGAAGTTTCCAGGCACGGAGAAGACGTCTGGGTATTTTCCGCTATTTTCGCGACCCGTAATTTGATTTGATATCCAGATTACACGCACTCCCAGATTCCGTATGATTGCCTAACAAATTTCTTTAGAAGAGGCAATATTGCAATCTCGAATCTTACACAAAATGGATAAGTCAGGGTCGATCTCAAATCTCTCTTGGCGAATAATGCGCTGGTCGGCTGATAAGGCTGGAAAGGCCAGGGTGCAGAGCATTTCGGAAAGGATCGATTGCTGGTGAGGGTAATCCTGGTAATGCGAAGGCATGATCTCATGGACCTGACACCCAGGTGTGAAGAAGTCGAGACGGCGCGGAGATCTGGCCGACGAGCGCTGTGCTCAGGTCGAGCCTACAGACCTCTAGAACACGAGTGGGGCAGAATGGCGGGAAATATCAATTGTCTTGGATACCATTCATATTATATGAGAGGAAACGAGCTGTATAGAAGTGCCACGTGGACCGTTTTTCGAGTTTAAAATAAAACGGGGAATTATGGGAAGGAAACAAAAAAGCTGTGGATTCGAGTCGAAAGTAGTGACTTGCAGCATCTAAAACGTAGTGTTTCGAATGGCACAGGATACTTCTGGTGGAAATGCTGAAGTGTGAGCAGCCAAAGAAAGCACCAAAGAAGGCTGCACAAATTCACCCACTTTATAGAGCAGCTGAGGTCCTTTAAAAACGTGAAAATTTGTTGTTGCAAATGATTTTCGAAGATAACGAAGGCTCTCTCCAAACTAGGATGCAGTTAGCGAAGCTCATAGCGCTCGCAATGAGTGATTTCGAAGTATAAAAAAGCAACTTGAAATCTGTGTTCAAAATCTCCATAATCATCGTACTTGAAACACCTAAACGACGGTTCTTCCTGTAAAAGCAATGCATCTGAGCATTTCCATACAGCTTTTGAAGGAAGAAAAGCCGTTTTTCGCATACTTGTAGCATCCAGCGACGCAATTTTCTACCGTTGCTCAGGAAGTGGTCACTGTCAGAACAGCCGGTCTAAGATTTGGGTGCAGAGATGTCCATGGGGTCTAATTCGCGGAGACGCAGCGCGTTTACGACCGCCCTCTGGTACTTCGGAAAAACGAGTGCTCAAAATTTATGTAGAACAAAAATAATTTAGACCGTTAAATAGCCCTTCCCAGTCTGATCTGATTTCTGGAAAAAATTCTACGAAAGGATGGAAATGAATAGAGTTATGACAAAAGAACAAAAAGAACGCGGATAACGCGCCTACCGAGCCCTTTTTCCAATCTTTATGATGGGTATTGCTATATCCATTCTGACATCGTCATCTGGCTGCGTAAGATAACTATCCAACTCGCCTGGAAATTCTTTTCGCACAAAAATCGAAGACCTCCGCCCCGTATGAAGGCCTCCTTTTTTGAATAAAGTAGAACTTTAAATTTATAAAATACTCGTTTCGCCTCTTAACTTAAGACGAGTATTTTATAAGACCGATTTTTATGCTGCATGAAAGCTTTTTTCTATAGTTTTCAAAAAGCTATTGGCTTTTTCAAACTTCCGAAAACTTACCGAGTCGATCCACTCCAATTTGGAGTTCGATCCTCCCTAATCATATCGGAGATCGCTGCGAAGAAGCTTAGTTTTTATTGTGCAATAATCATATCTCAAACTTCAAGATGGCACAATTTTCACCCTCTGAAGTTCTTCCTTCAGAAGGTCGAACATTTTTGCCGCGAAAAGTCCATCCTTCAATTGCGATCGATGAACAAAATGGCCCCATCCGATTGCCATTCCGTCATCGATTCGAAGAGCGCTTCGAAAAATCTTGTAGTGAAAGCGCTTAAGTCATCCTTAGTAATTGACACTTTAAATTTGTTGGACGTAGATGTCGCTCGTTCAGGCAGAAAACGGTTGTGTCCATGACATCCTGGAAAAAAATCTGAAAAAAATTGGAAACCTTTCATTGACTCCAAATCTGCCAACAGAAAATCCTTATTTTTAACACGTAATACAAACACATTTAAATTTTTTTTTACATAACTTTCGAGAACGAAGTTGAGACTCCACACTGTCTTAGAGACTCCTATAAAAAACAGCTTATTAAAAAATATAAACATCGCCTAAAAACCTGAAAAATAAGAGAAAATCCTCTGCTAAAACCGAAAGAGTATGACCCCCTCCCCCCCTCCCAAACGGCGTCACAGTACGACCCCCCCCCTTCGATTCCGGAACCTCGAGCTTGAGCCTGGCTCGGACATCAGCCGTTCATAATGACCTTAACCACTGCACCGCCCAGGCCATGCTCTCAGCATTTCGAGCCTTCGTGATGAGCTCGAGCCTGCGGACCATTGATCATTTGAAGTCTTGAGTGCCTCTTACTCCTTTATCTCAGGAGTTCGGCGGATACAAATCATGTTGTGCTGCTCCATGATCGAAATGCTACGGTCTATTGGGGGATGGAGATCCTAACTGTAACATTCGCCTTTGCCCTATCCGTCGAGACACTTCCCTAGGACTCTCCACACCATCAACATAACTATCCGGCTGATACTTCCCCTAATTTATTCTCGGAACAGTATAGGTATTCATATATATGTGGTAGCAAACCTTCACTGCCAGAACTTCAACTTGTCGTTTTAGGCTGGTAAGAATGGAGAGAATGCCTTGTCAAACTAACCAATACGACTGCGGCTTTTATATGACGTTGTTCGCTGAGGACTTCGCAAGACATGACGGTTGGAAGGTAAGTTGATTCCACATCGTTTGACTTTAGTAATGCAATACTGTTCAAGCTGCAGACTAGCCGACTAAATCGATTGATTTTGTATTTCTGGTTTCTAATCAATCTGTGGAGTGTCGTCGTCATTGGCAGGAACCGCAGTACAACTGCTCTATCTACCACTGTATAGTTGGGATAGCCCTTACGCGGGGTTCGATGAGGCGTATCTCACGCAGGTTAGATACCTGCCTGAGATACGCCTGAGATACCTCCTGCTTGACGCAGCGGCATCTGCGCTTGCTTCTGAGCGTCTGGAGCGCCTGGATCCAGAAGACGGGTCTCATCCGTCACGCAACAAGCGTCAAGGGTGAGAAGAGGTGCCGCAGACGTCGTGTTAAGCGACCGCATTCAGAATTCAGCATTATCCCATGTTGGACGGAAAATGTTACCCGCGCGAGGTACGCCTATGCGTACCTCGCACGGGTAACATTTTCAGAAACGTTTGCCGTTAACATAGGATGTTACTGTAGCATAGGAAGCGCAGCCCTCTCCTGCTGCGCGCGTTACTGAGCGTCCTGATTCCGTACACGTGCCACCGACGTCTGCCGTGAGCATGGGAGGACCACTAAGGGGTGGTGGAGAAGGAACGTAAGGAGCCTCTAGGGTGGACCAAGTGAGCGACCAGGGAGGAAAGGAACAACCTGAAGGAGGAACCAGGATGGAGAAGCCAGCAGGAAGAGACCAGTAAAAACGGACTAGCAATTAGATCTAAAAAGAAGAAACGAGTGAGGGGGAAGCTGGCGCCCAGATTCGGGAGACGTGTAAACACTGTTTTGTAACAAGTGCTGTTGAGCATGAGAACGGTTGCTGAGGAGCAAGCGGCTTGATGCCGATAAAGTATGCAGCAGGTCCTTGATGTTAGCGAATTTTACGTTTGACAAAAACTACTTTCCTTAGGTTAGTGATGCTGCAATGTCGCGCGAAGCGCACAAGTGCGAGACACACGTAGGCCTATGTTATACTCCCGCAGGAAGTCCGCGGACGGAAGGTGCACCGCGGACGGTCGTCGTCGAGCTGGAGCGGCTAGTGTCGCATTGGAGCGCGTTTTTGGCCCCCGACTCTGCGGGACGACAGCCTTCCGACTGAAAATTAAAAAAATTAAATAATAATTAATATAAAAATAATAAAAATAAAAACAAATTTGTAGGATTATATGGAGGGCAGTCGACCGTAAATGTTGAGACAAACATAAGCATCATGTTTGGCCTTCCAAATTTATCCTTAGACGAAGTTTGGGTCATGATATGTCGTCCTACATTTCTGCGACGTGTTTGGCCAGGCATGCGAAAATCGCTTTCGTCGTCCACCTTTTAATGCCACTCCTTCGTGTTGCCCCTTTATTGATTCCCTTACCGGTCGTCCTTCACTGGTTCCTCCTACTGCTCCCCCTCCCCTTCACTGGTCCCCTTTACTGGGTCCCCGTTTAGTCTTCTGAACCCCTACTCTGGCTGGACGGGAGAAGTTGAGCCGTATCCCGGAGCCGCAATCTGCCCAGCTACGGCCCAGGAATGCAAAAGTGGGCGGAACCACCTGCCCAGCTCGCAGCATTTGGTAATCTCGAGCTCAGCAGTACATCCTGCTCATTTCGAAGGGAGGATGTGCTGCCGAGCTCGGGCAGCACGTGCTGCCCTCAAAAGGATGACCGAGATTCTTGGCCCGTAGCTGGGCAGATTTTGGGTTGTAGCTGGTCAGATCGCGGCTCCGGTACACGGCCCAACTTCTCCCCTCCGGCCAGAGTATGTATGTTGGACGACATCTTTGGCACGTTTTCGGAATTCCGACCGATTTTAGATGACGTCTGTTGTGAGTCTTCTGAATCCCTACGCACTTTGGACGACGTCTTCCGCACGTATTCTGAATCTCAACGCACGTTGGACGGCGTCCTCTTTAAGGCGTAGTAAGATATAGTAAGACAAGTGCTCCGACACGCCTAACGGCGTGTCTCGCACTTGCGCGTTTCGCGCGACTTTGCAACATCACTGGCCTAGGGAATTTTTTTGTAAAACTTGAAATACGCTAACATCTAGGATTTGCTGCGTACTTTGTTGGCATCAAGCCGTTCACCACTTCCGTACGTTCATCATAGGCACCCTCTCCGGACCGTCCAGTACATATTGGATCCGAATGAATCATTTTCGGATATCCGATTCGAGTAATTCAAAAATATAAGGTCTGCAAAATTGCCCGTATCGGAATAATTCAAAAAACCGGAGTCCCCGAAATTGTCATTATCCAAATCGTGGAAAAATCCGGGGTCCGTCAAAATAGCGTTATCCGAATCATTCATTAATCCGGAGATTTGGTCGAATTCAATGTATTTAATGAAAATCATTTTCGGATATCCGATTCGGATAACCCGATCCGATTCATCCGAAAATCCGGATACGCAAAGTCGCCGTTATCCGAATCATCCAAAAACCTGGGGTCCGCCAAAATAGCGTTATCCGAATCATCCAATTATCCGAAGATTTTCGATCGGATCCAATGTATACCGTCCAGTAACGCCATTGGTTTGTGTGCGCAGTACTTCTGCCCTCAGGTTGCTCCTCCGCAACCGTTCTCATTCTAAACAGCTTGGGTCACCGGATGTCGTTGACACCCTTCCAAATCGGGACACCAGGTTCCCCTAACTCGTTTCTTCTTACTGGATCTAATTGCCGGCCCACCTTTACTGGTCTTCCCACCCCCCCCCCCCCCCTCCCTGGTCCCAACTCCTGGCCCACTACCTTGTTTTCCGAGCGCCCGCTCGTCACACGACGTCGGTATCAACTCTTCTGGCTCCAGAAGGTTGTGGTGCGACAAAGGGAACCCGTCTTCTGGATTCAGGCACTCAGAAACGCGCGCAGATGTTGTTGTATCAAGCAGGAGGAGGCTACGCGTCCTCTGCTGTAAAAACATCCCATGTTGAACGGCAGACGTTGCCCGCGCGAGGTACGCGGAGGCGTCGCAAGGGGTTCCATGAGATTGCGGGTGGTTGCACGAGGCTTGTCTCAGCCAGGTTTCCAACCTGAGTGAGATACGCCTCATCATCTACAGGGCACTCAATTATATAGTGGTAGATAGCCTACAATTTCACTTTCTGATGCTTTTTCATGCAGAAGAGAGAAGACAAGTCCATTCTTTTGTTGCCACTCCTTCATCGAAGATCGCTTTAAAAAATGTCTTAGTAGTTAACACTTGAAACTTTATACATTGGGTCTAATTTCGGGCGGTGGGGTCACTCCCTAGAGAAAACTAGGTTGAAAATTGTCGTGTCCATATCATCCTGGAAGAGTCTGGAAAAAAAAAGAGTCGTTCATTGACTCGAAATCTGCCGGCAGAAAATTGTTATTCTTAGTTGTAGAACAATCAGAATGTAAAGCTTTGCCAATATTCGATTCCGTATTTCCTAACTTCAGGAAACCAAGCTGCGCGCGAGTCTTCACATTGTTGAAGTCACACCTGAAAAAAATTTATTAGGAGATACAAAGATCACCCAAAAACCTAAAAATTACGAGAGAATCCTCTGCCAAACCTGAGCAAGTACGACTTCCCCCCCCCCCTTTCAAGGCGTCACAGTATGACCCACCCTCCATTTTCTCGAACCTCAAGCCTGACTGCGTCTGGTTACGGTAGGTATTGGTGAGGAAGTGTTGTTGGTGGTTGCTCTTGAGACAATCGACCTGAGTGGGTGAGGCTCGTAGAGGAATCGGTGCTACTAGGAAACATCATGGAGGAGGCTCGTTCTTCATCTTTATTTACTAAAATGTTTTTATCCCACTTTCTGAGAAAATCTCAAAAAAGTTTATTTAGAGGTTGGCCGACGCTCATCTTCCACGACTAGGCCTAGATCGTGATTTGGAAATCGCGTTTCGAAAGCGCGTTGAGGTTTTCCGAGCTGAAATTGCCGCGTATGCCGAAAGTGTTGCAGGCCGTAAATTACGACTGATGTAAGTTTACATATTACGTTTTATCTGTTTCTCTAAGTTTCCGAATTGCAACAACAAGCGAAAGTAGGAGCTTGAATGCAGAATTCAGAATAAGAAAATGCAGAATGCAGAATTCAGAATAAAAACCCCAGAATTACGTCTTCATCAGACGTTTGTAATGTTCCGTCCACCCGTCACAACTGGAGTGGGGCACGGCGTATTGGCGATACTCAACGATTCGGTTTTCAACGAACTTCAGCTCTTGGGTGGTCGAGATCGCTGAACACAAATCCGGAGATCGTTTTGAACGACATCAATCGAAGTTGTTCAAATTATCGATTTTCTATGGATGTCGTTCAAGCGGTTCGGAGCTTTAGCCCTATGTGTAGTCGAGTTCGCTGAAATGTAATCGATGAATGTTTTGCGTTTATAGCCTCTACAAGCATTTTGATTTCCTTGCCCGGTTATAATGAAATGATCATCCTCTGGATATTTCATAGCATTCGAAAATGTTGGATTTTTTCAGCATGGCGTCACTTTATTAGAGGAACGATTACGTGTAGATTTATAGTTAGCGGGCTCAATTTTCCTGAGTAATAATCGATATAGAATCGAGAATAGCAGCCTTTCTTCATGATCCTTTCTAACTTGCCCCATTCGGCGTAGTTAAGGTGTTCTTCCTGCGGAAACCATGACATAGATGGCAGTTATAATTGAGGATGAGAATCATTACTAGGCGAAGCCGTTGAGAAGCCATCAGTGCGGCCTACAGGCCGCTCTGATGGCTGGTTATCATACTACAAAAACTCAATATTCGTCGATCACTGCGATTTATAGAAGGTTATAAAAGAACCCACCACATTCGGAATGCTGGAATAGACTAGAAATCATCAAAAGTGAAACTTAATGAAGGGAGCGGAATAAGAAAGAGCACCATATCCTCGCTACTGCACCAATGTCGAGGGTCGTACTCGGTCCATACCGAGGTTGTTTTTTTTAAATTTCTCCGTAAACGGTAGAAACTCTATACCTTCCCTCAAACTTACTTCAGCGAAACCTAACTTGTACCAAACGATGCTGCCCCAGGTAAATCTTATTTTTATTAATACATGACCTAGCTACGGAGCATTTTTCCATGTGGAGACCCAATTGTTTTATGACTTTTAGAATCCGCCCACGACCGTCTAGAAAAGCAAATAAAATAAGATACCAGTAGTGAGCTAATGTCAATTGTGAGAAATGAAAAATAAAATTCTGTTTTTCGAACATCGCTTTAGAAATATTACCCTGGCAAAGGCAATTGAAAGCTTTTGGAAAGGCCGTAAAGTGGTCAACGGCTCCTCATAGAAATATGCTTCATATATGGGCCATTCACAAAAAAAGAGATTTTAGGGTATTGTTGGATTCGCGGAAGGAATAGATATATAAGAGGATAATGGGTGGTGTTACACAATCCCTTTGGGATGCGCCACGCATTCTTCTACGGGATGTCATGAATTCAATTTGAATGCTTATTTGGCCTTCACAATGACTTGCGGTGCTCAGCAGATGGGCTTGTCTGTGGGTTGTCCTCCCCATACAAGTCTAGCACCAATTCTCCGATCCCAGAAGGAAACAAGTGTTGGTTGCTTTGAGCAAGAAACCAAGAACCAATCAACATGCACGCGACAGCCGGCACCTCATCTGGATGCACTCCCAACGCCCAGGGTGATGATACTTACTTACTTTGATACTTTGATGGTCCTTTGTCGGCTGGAGGTCTTCTCAGCGGGGACCACAACTCTTCCAGACCGCTCGGTCTCTGGCTGCTTGCATCCAGTGAGGCAGACTCCGCTCTCTGAAAGATCTTGAGAATGAGTCTGCCCATCGCGTTGGCGGTCGTCCCAGTGGTCTCTTATGGTCTCTCGGGAGCCATTCTGTGACACGGAGACTCCATCTATCGTCCTTTCGTCGAAGCAGGTGTCCGGCCCAGCGATATTTGGACTTCTTCATGTACTGCAGCGGGTCTGCTAATTGCGACTTCTCCCGTAGCTCCGAGCTTCGTAGGCCTTCTTGCCATTGCTGACGAAGGCTTGTCCTTAGAAGACATCTCTCCAGTGCACGATGCGTAGTTTGCATCGCTCTGGCGATTGTCTTGTTGTCGGGCCAGGTTTCCGTCGCGTAACACATCGCAGGCAGTACAGAGGCGTTGAATATCGAGGCCCTGAGGCCGGGATCCTTGACCTGATCGGTGACATCGCGAATCGAACTGAAGGCTGCCCATGCTGCGCGTCTCCTGCGGGCGATTTCAGGAGCGAGATCGTTATCCATGTTCAGCTCTCTTCCCAGATAGACGTAGGAGTCGACCTGTTGCAGAGCGACTCCATTTAACCTTACGAGTCCCGTGTCACACCACTGGTTGACCATAAATTGTGTCTTGGACATATTCATGTCCAATCCAATCTTCATACCTGCCACATTGAGCTCGTTCAGCATTTCCTCGGCTTCTGCCGTGCTGGTAGAGATCAGAACAATATCGTCGGCGAAGCGAAGGTTGCTGATCCGTTTACCGTCGACAAGGTAGCCTTTATCGTCCCAGTTCAAGTCTTTCATGGCATCCTGAAGTGCCGCTGTGAATAGCTTGGGAGAAATCGTGTCTCCCTGCCGTACTCCTTTCCCGATAGGAATTTTAAGCTTTCGATCGAACAGCTGGATGGTAGTCGATGTGTTCGAGAAGCATTCGTCGAGAAGTCGGATGTAAGGCGATGGTATACCAGCGTGCACAAGGGCGTTCAGAATGGCGTTGATTTCCACAGAGTCGAACGCTTTCCGATAATCCACGAAGACAAGAACAAGTGGGAGGTGGTATTCGCGGCTCCTTTCGATGAGCTGTGAGACAGCCTGAATATGGTCCATGCAGGAGAAATCCTTGCGAAACCCTGCTTGCTCCACTGGCTGATATTCATCCAAGCAACGCTCCATGCGGTTAAGCAGTATCTTGGTGAAGATCTTGTACACAACCGAGAGAAGACTGATGGGTCGATAGTTGTTGATATCCTCCTGCTGACCTTTTTTGAAGATTAAAACTGTTTTCGACTCCTTCCATGAGTCCGGAATCCTACCAAGTCGAAGGTAGTGGTTGAAGTGCTTGGCAAGAAGTGAGCAGACGGCACTGCCACCCGCACGAAGGAGATCAGCAGAAATGCCGTCCGGTCCGGGAGCAGTGCCCAGCTTCATCCTTCTGATAGCATGAGCAACTTCTGATTCCAGAATGGGAGGTACTTCCTCAGCTGGTGGCATCAAGCATTTCGGGACAGTGATGGAAGAGCGGAACAGATCTGTGTAGAATTCTTGATCGATGGCCTCCATCGCTCTTCGAGACGTTTGCGTAGTCCCATCCTTATCCACAAGGGCTGACATTATTGCCTTCTGATCGCAGAGATCTCGTTTGCAGCGCTTTATGCTTGAACCTTTCCCAGCCGCTTCTAACAGCTTCAATCTTCTGTAGGCTTGAATGGACTCCTTCACTGCAATTCGACAGGCCTTCGAGATGGTGACTTTTTCCAGATGGGAAGCATTAGGATCCAGTTTAACAGCTCTTCTTTGCTCCAAGAGTTTAATCGCATGTGCGTTGAGTCTTGAAGCAGATGGCGATGTGGCTTCGCAAGAGCTGCTAGCACATTTCAACAGTCCTCTGGAGAGAAGGTCGTAGTCTTCCGATGGATCTTCAAGAAGATTCCAATCATACGACTTTATCGCATATTCCAACTCCTCAGACTTGAATGTGGGGATCCTCACCGGTGCCGGTTTATGGGTGTCACGCTTGAACATCCTCTTTTTGAGAGTCAGCTTCGCACGGACAAGACGGTGATCCGAGCCGGTGTCAAATGAAGGCAGCACGGAGACGTCGAACAGACTCCAGCGTCTGTTCGTAAGAACATGGTCAATCTCCGAACGTGTTTCTCCATTTGGGCTTTCCCAGGTCCATCGTCGGTTTGAAGGCTTCTTAAACATAGAATTTCCATGGTAGAGACGCTTGAGGAAGTTCCATGTGGTCCTAGCCTCCATTCGTCGTGATCATTCGTACCGACGATAGCGTTAAAGTCACCAACGACAACTTTGTAGTAGCTCTTCTCGTCGTTGACAGTCCTTTCGAACAGCTTGTAGAATTCCTCCTTTTCTTCATCTGTGGCCGCAGATGTTGGAGCATATCCATTTATGATGGAGATGGTTCCTTGATCTTTGGTTTCCAGACGAAGAACAGCTACTCGCGGACTGATGATCTTGTAAGAGTCTACTAGGTGGTGCACTGTCGAATTGACGAGAAATCCAACTCCGCCAATATTCTTTCTGTCCACCTTTGCTCCGATAATGAGAAGCTCGTTGTGGTCGGTCCTTCTTATGGTTTCCGTTCTGCCTTTCGTTTCCTGCAGGGCGATAACGTCGTATTTGATGTTTGATGTTTCTGTGTTTGATGTTAATCTCGGGTGATGATATAATAACTAATAACTAAATAATTATATAATAATTATAGGGGCTTATGGGCAAGTGTAAACATGACGGAAACGATTTAGATGTGAAGTGCACTGCATATCTTCACAAACGAGACATACACTTCCTATGTATGTCATTCTGGATAGTTCCCGATATCCTGGAGTCAGCAACCGCTGTGGAAGGCCTGGTGAATTGATGATGTCTCCTATTTCGTGTTATAGAACCGGCGAGAATGCTGCTCGCATAATGATTATACTCACCGATCAATTCTCAATATGGTATTCTGGCAACTTCTTTTATTTATTAGTGTGACCGGAAAGTTTTAAGACTAATGTCGGAGAGCGATGTTTGTTTAGTAGCTTTATTGCCAACCACTGCCATTCAACAAAATATCCAACATGATGACCTATCAAATGTTAGCGCAAGATCACGCGAGTGCGACGTATTTGGCTCAGGTTCAATCCTGGGTTCTTTCAAATTCTTCTACGTCCTCTTCGCTGTGTGTGGTCAGGCGGTATCCACAAAAAAAGAAAATGTTTCAACTTCTGGAACGGGCCATCGATGTTCCACCAGAAGAAAAACATATTTTCTTCTTTCTGTCGCGGTCAAGAAGTTTCGGACAACCCACCGGAATTTAACCCATTGCCTACCCATGGTGCAGCAAACATTGCTTCAAGTCCAAAGAACACCGTGCACCGTGTACTCTGTGTGTGTGTGTAAGAGCTGAAGGTTTGCGAATTGAAGGATCAAGCGCTACCGGTGTGGAGTGTGAGCTGACTGTTCTGTGTGTGTGTGTGTGTGTGTGTGTGTGTGTGTGTGTGTGTGTGTGTGTGTGTGTGTGTGTGTGTGTGTGTGTGTGTGTGTGTGTGTGTGTGTGTGTGTGTGTGTGTGTGTGTGTGTGTGTGTGTGTGTGTGTGTGTGTGTGTGTGTGTGTGTGGTCGACCGGTAGAGATTCTTCAAGCGATTCGTCACCGTTGTTTGAAAAACGTCGCATGAGAGGCGACTTGATCCTTTATTGTCTCCTGTATGAAGTGATGAGCCTCCCTACCGATTGACTGAAGCGATAATGTAGAAGAAGAGCAAGTCGAAAGAGCATTTCTTGCGTCCATCACGAAGGCACCACAGAGAACTGGAGACGACATGTCCCACATGCTTTGGTGTCCCACATGTTCACACTTTACATTTGCAGGACCTGAAGCACCAGTCTTAAAATTCCTTCCCGCTCGTGACTTCAACCGGCAGAGATATGCTGTTTTAAACCTCACCATGCTTTAGTCTAAAAACTTCCTGGACAACCAAATATTATCATGCCTTTATTGAAAAGCCAAACAAAATCGATTGGTACTGGAGATCAGCCGATGGGCTAAAATTCATCACATATTAACGAAAAATAGTCAAAAAGTAGCTGAAGCCGTCCGGATTCCACCATTCGGGGAAGGGGAGGGGGGCGTGTGGCAAGGGAGAACACGCGAATATGACGGAGGACTGATCAGCTCTACAGCTGGAAGATGTCAAACGGGCGACTAATAATAATATTAGCGATTTTTCGATTGACGGTATCGGTTTTCGCCCAAATTTGATCGGTGGCGAAGATACCTACTTCTATGAATAACAGGGCCGACGAATGTATACCACAGCAGGTTTTGACAGGGCTACCTTAACAGCGCGTATCACTAATGTAGAAATACCTCGTAACTGAGAATTTTGGCTTCTGCACGAAGAGACGCATAATGGCATTGATACAACCGATGCTGCATAGTCTGTAATAATTAGGGATAATCACCATCCTTACAGAAAAATCTTAAACGATCAAGTTGCAAAAGTTGTATCTTGCGTCTCACGTATAGCATGAGTCAGAGGCATCCAAACCCAATTTTTATTGAGAGAAATTTGACTGAATCTATTGATAATTTTAGTTAGAACGTGTAGCGCAGTCGAAGGAGGTATCGATTGTCGCGTTCACCCGATACTAGGTTCTTGGTTCGGATTTCCCACCTCGGCCAACCAAACCTTCCGTCACTCTGGGGTTGGTGAAATCGTACCAGACACATCTGGGAACAAAAAGAATGGCTTGTCCATCGCCTGTCCACCGCAAGTCATTGTGTATGTAGGCTAAACACACGATTTGCCGCCATGATATCCTGTAGAAGTGGAATGCGTGAAAAATTCCTAAAGGGGCTGGAGTAAACAGCGTTAAAACACCAACTACACATAAACTATATGCGACATGACACAAATACAGATAAATCCAGTAATGCTGCATCGATCATATCCCGTCACTGGGAAATTCCCGGTTCACCTCTAAAAGCCTCCAACACGCTATTACACGCAAGCAGAATTGTCATATCGTGGTACTTGCTTAGTAGCGAGTTCCATTCTTGTGAACCCTATGGGTTGAGAAGAGCGGTCTAACTCGTGATTTTTCAACAAGGACCCGAGCTTTCATCCTACAGATTTCGTCAGCCTCTTTTCCCCTACCCTCATTAAAGTAATCCCATGGAGTGACCTACAGCTTCATGACGAGAATTTTGATGACAACAGCAGTTCTCCTTCTACTGCTTGATGACGGGAGAACAAAAAGCGCAGACCTTCGAGAACCATCAGGAACTGAAATGTAACCCACTGAAAACATCTTACAAAACGGTTTCTGGTGAAGCTGCTTTCAATGCTTTCCAAAAGAACCATACGATTATTCCCACTTGGGTTGAGCAGCGCCAGTCCTACGGTAGGTTGCACATAGGTTTTGAATGATCTTACGCATTCCTCTGGAAGATTGGACTTCAGAATCCTGATGAGGTTATAGAGTCGAGAGCTGGCTTTCTCTACCAAGGGTCAGCAGTGTTTTGAAAAGCAAAGGTCACTCGATATAACAAAACCGAGATCTATTTTTTTATCAATTTTGTCTTCTATTTCATGATTTACAACTGTGACAATCAATTAGAGACTCGAGCAGCTCAAGCTGTGTGAAATATCATCGAAATTCCTGTAAAGGAATTGCTCCCGCGGAAGTCTTATTTGGTTCAAGTAATCAACCGAAACGAATTTGTTTTATAGGCGCTACTGCGGTTTGGCTAGCTTACCAAGGAGTTGAAAAGAAGTTTTGGGTTGTTTTTACTCCATTCTCGTTTTGCTTTATTCATTTCTAGGCGGTCTTTCTTTGAAACGCCACCTTCGTGTAATACCCGCGCTGCTTTGCATTAACATTCGTTAAAATGAAGAGGAGCAAACCTTCTTGTCCACTAATAATTGCGGTTTTCTTCTAAGAGGATGGCTTATTTCAAAACAGTTTGAACGGCGTTCCGATGTGGATTCATTTTTATTTCCCTGCTTCACTCCGAAGGCTGACTCCAGATAGTTAGTTCTCGACTTCCATGGAAAAACGACACACTTGAACGGGCACACTTCCTTGATAATGTCAGATTCATGAAAACGGTCCCCCGCGATGTCGTGCTGAAGTGGAGATTGAACGGCGCATTCCTGTAGTTTCTATTAACTTCGATCTCTGTTATTTAGCGTTTTTAGGCTCTATCCAGTTAGACTTCACTGCTTAGTTAACCCCTTCCAAAAACTTTCATTGACTTGCGGCTGATCAGTCAATGAACCACTGCAATAATTTGTCGATCACTTCTCGCAAATGAATGTACAAGTAACTTCCCTATCTCTTTACAAGTGATTCATCTGATAAGGTATCAAAATAGACACCTATGGATTCGCTCGCGTTCCGCTAAAGTGTCTCCAGAAATAGGAGCGGTGTTCATACATACATGCTGCCTCAAGCGGTGATGATGCTGTGTAGTGGAAGCCTTCTGTTTAATCGTTCATATCGTTTCAGTCGCTGACGGAGTTTCCGCGATCGCCGTGACATCCGATGAGACGATCATGTCCTGTTGTTGCAGTTACGTTTTTGGTCAAGCTGCAGGTCCTTCAAACTGCAATTCCTCTCAAATTCTTCGAAGGAACGATGCATTGCGATGGACTAGTTCGCCGCGAGGCGTCGCACTGTCATGGCTATTAGTCTAACACTAAACACCTATTTCCATTCATTTTGAAGTCTTGTGATAGATCATCAGTATTTAATAGGTGTTCATTTTCAAAACGTCTCTGCTTGTACAACAGCTCCTTCCACAAAAGATTTATGTACGAGGCATTAGCCGAGAGGGTTGTTCTTTTCAGGGACAAAATAGCTTTCAGAAAAAAAATCGACTTATTTATTTCTCCTCAGGTCCGAGACCGTTTGCCACCAACGATCTTTTACGTGTTCAATACGCCGTAATCTTTTCACTGCAGAGGTGAGGTCAGCTTTCTGGAAGCTGGACGTGCATAACACTGACTTCATCTGAAACTGTCATTTTACGGTGTTTGTTGTTTCCCAATTCTATTTTCTTTGGTTTCTTCGGTTTTTGGAGAGCTTTTTGTTCCCGGGAGGTGTTTTGTGCCACCTAAAAGTAGCCTTTCAGGCTAATACCACGTAGATAGATCTCTTTGTGAAAGGAAGTGGTGCCCCAGAAAAGACGTCTTAAAGATGAACATTCCCTGAGCATTGATATCTATCACAAGATTTAAAATTAGCAGATTATGTGATGTTTATTGCTACGTTAACAGCCACCGCATGCTGATTTCGGATGTGGTGAAAAAATTGAATGACGGATATCGCTGCATCTTGTTCGTAGGATGTCCCGAAGTAGGTGCTACTGGCGGTGATGGAGATGTCGTGGATCATGTAGTGGTCCTTCAGAAGAAAATACATCCTAGCCAGGGTATGATTTCTCGAACTGAACGTTAGTAGTAGGTATCGAATACGCATTGAAGAAATCATGTGGTACTAGCTAGAGTTCTCACGAATAGATTTGAAGCAAATTATGACATTCCGACGCACTGCGGGGGATTAGTCCGTCTCAAAGCATCGTTCTTCAAAAGAATTGGAGCGTTATTGTATTCCTACCGGTGAAGTTGATCTCCCTCTTTCTTCGCTCATAGTTGGGTATTCCTGATTGCATTCCGTTTCGTTCCCATTTTATGAAGTGTGTTTGTTGTTTTTTGCTTTATCTTTGTATACGTGTGCGTAGAGTTGAAGCATTTCTGTTTATCTTGTGTCTTTATCAAAGTAAAGAACCGATACACTCCTGTGCAAAGGATCTAAAGAAGAACTTAACAACCGTCGGCATAGGAGTCCAGTAAAAGCCACGAGAAGCTTGACCATGAATATAGTGTTCCTTCGAGGACAAATTTATAGGACAGAGATACATGGTTGCCTGCTATCTAGAAATTTTCTATTGATACCGACTTAGCGTACTATTACCATAAAGAAGGAGACTGCTTTTTTACATCTAGTATTTGGAGGGTCATCGAATTTCCTGTAAGAAGTGAGAGTACATCACATGTACTTCTTCCGACGGATACCTTTAACACTCACAGTTATTTAACCTTCATGCTACTACAAAAGAAGCAACAAGCCTCTCTTGCACATCCCAATATTTTTCCCCTTATTTTCACCATTTACCACCGAGCGCTAGATCTTAAGTTATGTACCACCTCCACCTGAACTTGCCCTTTCTGCAAGTGCATAATGCTCTATCAAATGCATATAGGGTGTTCTAGATGGCTCCAGGACCTAACTCCAACGCGACGTCGCGACGATGAAGCAAGGACGTGCGCTCGGTGACGCATGGTTAGCCGTGGAGCACGAAATGTTCTCAGTGTTTAAGCTTCCAGACCACATTTCTAGCAAGGAACTTAAGATCCCACAGAATGTGGAAGGCAACAGTCTGCAGTAGGACAATTGATCCGAGAATGGGTGATAGTGACCTTTTTCCGTAGTTAACCATATTCGCGGGTAAAAATTGACCGAAGAAGTTGTAGATGGCAAATACTGACGCTAGAAACCATCCACAGAAACGTTGATATAAGGCAAAGGCGTGCCGCATGTCGCTGTAGGAAGCGTTTGTAGCCGTCGGAAGCATCGGACCGTGACAACTGGTCCGATTTCGTCGCGCACCGTGCGCGACGCCAGGGGGGTTCGCGCAGCGTTGGAGTTATGTATGCCCCCAGTTCTAGATAAGTACTTGTCTGAGAGCACTTATCTATCACTATCTGAGATGTTCTAAAACAACACCTCAGCTGCAGTGAAGTTCCTTATCTCATTCTGAACACAAGACAACAATTCAACACACATACTGCCTTCCTTGAGCAGCGGTCGTTCTTCAATGTCAGCACTTTTATAAATCTTATTATATGTAATTCGCTTAACCCGTCGGTCACCTTGGCAGTCACGGGGAAGACGGAAGCTAAGAGATGAATACGACAGTGCTGCGTTTGCCAGCCGACCTCTCTTTGAGCTTAACCATGGGCCATTGCTTGTGAACTTTTAACCTTGGCGCCGGATCACCCATCTTTACGATATATTCAGCGGGCAACGCGTCACTATAGGAATGTGGATCAAGTGCAGAGCGTAGGGATTCAGAAAACGTGCGGCAGACGTCGTTCAACGTGCTTTGGGACTCAGAAGGCGTGCGCAGGATTCAGAAAACCTGCTGAAAACGTGGTTCAATGTGCCTAGGGATTCACAAAACTTGCTGAAGACTTCGTCCAACGTGCGCATAGATTCAGAAGGCGTGCCACAGACGTTGTCTAACGCGCGTAGGAATTCAGAAGACAGACGTCGTCTGAACTGCGTCTGGTTTCAGTAGACGTGCTGAATACGTCGTCCAATGTGGGTGGGAATTCAGAAGACGTGCCGCAGACGTCCTACTTGCGCAGGGATTCTGAGAAAGAAGGACCAGTAGGAGGGGATCAACAAAGGGGACCACTGGAGAGGGGGGGGGGAATAAGGGGGATCAGTATTTTCCCTCAATATCGTCCATTGTGCGTCGGGTTTCTGAAGACGGTTATAGAAGTCAACGTGGTGACACGTGAGTTCGGGACTCAGTATCACATGTACGTGCTTGACTCTCACTCCAGTTTCTTTGCCAGCACATAGGCATTAGGGGGAGGGGGGGGGGGGGGGGGGGGAAGAGGTAGGAAAATACCTATTTTCCAAGCACTTCGGATAGGAACTCTCATGTTTCTCGCCATATAGAGAACGGGGGACTTTGGAGAATAAATCGAGTACATGCGATAGAGAGTGGAGGGGCTTCATAGGAGCAGGGAAGATTCTGTTCTACCATATCATGCTGCACTAATCTATATAGTAAAACTGGTTTTTTCAGTAAGAAAGGTAAAGAGGCCAAAAGAAGAAAACAGGAAGATTGTGGTTTTTCTATTTTCGGAGGTTGGGGGGGGGGGAAGTCCCCAACCAAACGTTTGACGGCCGCTAGGCACGAAGGCCATACATATCGAACGGAAGTGAACGAAGAGTATGTATCTACATAAAGATCGGAAGCTGGTGACATAGAGGCATCCTTAACCGGTGTTGCTGAACAGTTTATGTGCAGTTACCATGCTTAAAAATGGACTGCATTAGTTCATCAAGAGACAGCAGCCGAAGCGAGTGGAAGGTGGTGGTGTTCGTTGATCAGATGGAGACATCTGGTGAGAGGGGAAAATACGGAATGGTGGTTGTCCATGGTTACCACTCCAGCCGCTTATCTTAAGAAATCGGTCACGTAGTGAGCGCTTGCAACGAAGCTCGACATTTTTTTTTAACTGCGTTAAAATCAGAGCCGAAGAGACTACGTTCGAGCCAGACGTATAACCGACACTTAGATTTTCAATATGCAACTCTTAAGGATTTCCTAAGCACTTTCTCACCGATGACCTTCTCCACACACTTCAAGCCGGCA
This sequence comes from Heligmosomoides polygyrus bakeri, assembly GCA_947359475.1. Classification (NCBI taxonomy): domain Eukaryota; kingdom Metazoa; phylum Nematoda; class Chromadorea; order Rhabditida; family Heligmosomidae; genus Heligmosomoides; species Heligmosomoides polygyrus. The sequence goes on from OX375870.1 coordinate 12,743,802, forward strand.
AAAGGCCAAAACCGCCGTCGATGCGCTGCCCCAATTTTCTTGAAAAAGCTCTTTCGAGAACAGTACCCATCAGCCTCCAATCCGGACACTTACAGCAGTAGTGGAAGAAGCCGTTGAATCCAGCTGCGATTCCATAACGTACCAACACGTAGCATCGCCGACCTCGACACCTGCACTTTTCATTTGCATCCGGTGAGCTTCACCTGCGCGGTCGCCTCACGCTCAATACCATTGTCTCAGTGTCTTCTTCGCTCTCTCCTTTATTTTCGTTTTTCCTTATCTCTTTCTTTATCTCTGTGCTTTTCTAGCATTTCACAGAAATATTTGGCGTCCCGAAGAAATGTGCCTATTGTGTGAAAAGTGACAAAATGACCCAAATTGATAAAATCATAAAAAGGGATAAATCCCAACCGGTGGAATATCAAAACCGTCTTCTACGCGCTAAAGCAACATTAGAATTAACGGAAACTTTGATACAAGCACGTTTCTCACCAATAACCATACGCTAACTAGAGTAGCTTTTTTAGTTAAAGTAAAGTGTTGCTCTCTGAGTTGAGTTACGCTTTCTTATATACTACTTCACGTCAAATTGAACGCTTTTCCAAGCGAACTTGATGCTTCTGAAATCATTTCGAACGTTGTGTGTCCAATTTGACGCGAAAACGGTATATTCAGTAGCAGTCATCAGAGACGAAGGTAAAGCGGTTGAATATTTCATAGCAGTATTCATAAATTGTGCGCCCTGTTCTATCTTGAGTATCATATTGGAGCGTTTTCATCATTCAACAGACAGCTTAATGAGTGCGTGCACTCTTTGCCACTCTCTGATTTTTAAAAACTGATTCCGTCTCTTATTGGCGGACACTTAGTGGTTTTCTTATAATGTTGTCCCCTTTCTGCAAATTAACTTCAGAGTTTTTTATAGCATATTACAGCACTCTTATAGATTTGTGCTGCTTTTCTTCACGCGGAACACTGCCAATAATCAGGATAAAGCTAATAGCAAGCGCTATCACTGAAGAAATCAAGATTGATGAAGCCCCATCAGCGTTTAAAGGCGTATAAGGAACCAGTGTATTGTGAAGATGCGTGCGCAAAACGCGGGTTGAAATTCATTCGAACTAATCTGCCATTTGCCAGTCTTTGTGAAAGGAGCTGATGTTGCGTCCTCCGCGGATTGGCTGATTCTGTAGCGAGAGGCGGCACTCTACGCTCTCATTCCTTGGAACCGCGATGGAGGTGGCTGAAATGGGCGGAGCGTTCTTGACTACATTACAGGATTGCCAAGGCCTACACGGAAGGCTCGTCTATTCTGGGGGTCATCTAAGCTTTTGAAGATCTTTCGAAACGGCATCCATTATGACAATGAAAATGCGTGGGGAAAACGCAGATCCTTGGTGAATTCCGCTGGAGTTTGGAAACTCCATCTGAGCGCCGGCTGGTGCTCGCACTCCACTCTCTCTTACTCTTTGAGAAGAACGCTGCTCTGAGCCCTGCTACGTTTTCCTATGTATAGGCGCAGAAGCTGCCAGAGCATTCATCTGAAGTTAATATTTGCCCTGCTGAACCCTGATAATTTGTACACCAAAATTAGGGGAAATAGGTTCACTTCTTATTAGGCACATTTTCTGGATACAAGAGTCACATGTGTAGACTGGACATTCAGTCAAATCATGTCCCGGATATCTTTTAAAAGTGCAATGCGCCACCCTTCTCCCAGAGAGACTGAACAGCGCCCACTCCTTTCTTCTTGACCAATTCGTTTCTGTAGTGACAGATGACTCGAACAGTGAGTCGTCAAGCTGCAAAGGAAATTCCTGCAGTGCTAACGTAACTGATCATCACAAAAAAGTATACCTATAGATATAAATAAAAGTATACCCATTTACCTTTGCAATCTGGAACCTTCTCGAAAGGTAGATCTATTGATTGAAAACGTTCTCAATAAGCTCGTCGTCGTTGTTAGAAGAAAACAACCTCGTCGTTGCTGGACGCATTGATGCTAGGTCTACGCGAAAGCTGCTTCTTGTTTTCAACGAAATAGAAAACCACGTAGATTTAAATAGGTATTCATAGATTTAGAAGCAGTGAAGTATTTGGTTATGTTCTCTTATTCTGTCTACTTCTACCCAGAAGAAGCTGTGCATTCCCGTTGCCAACGGGTAGTTCAGGATTTCAGTTTTTATTGTTTGTATATATTTTTTGATTATTGATGGTTAGCGTATCCTTTAATGTGCGGAATCGCATAACCTCACCATAGTCAACACCGTATTTCGTAAACGCGACTCCCACCTCGCCTCGCTCTACATATATCGGGATGAGGTGGGAGTCGCGAATGATGAGAATGGCCATCTTCCCATTGTTCAGCTTTCCAGCAGTCGTCCGCCCAGTAGCAATGCACAGCGGTAATTGTTGTTCTGCGACTAAGGAAGCTGAAACACGCCTCACAAGGAAAGGATCCCAACTCAAAGTGGGCTTTTACGATGCTATTTTGACGAGATGAAGGGCCGTGTGTGTGCGGAGTTCAGAACCACAGCTATTTTTAGCTTCCTGAACGCTTTTCTGAAGACCTGAAAAAGGGCTGTGAAAACGTGTACGCAACACTCTTGAACCCCTATGACACCCCACCAGATGTGCCTCCGTGGCGCAGTCGGTAGGAGCGCCGCCTCATGGGAGCCCACCGGCGGAGTTTTGAGTCTGACCAGGATACTATCTCAACAGTAGGTCGGAACGGCGCCAGAGTTGTATATGGGCAGAACCGCCTCTCCCTGGGAAGCAACAAACTGCAGGTATCTCGACCCCAATACAACTCTGCGCAGAGTTAGGGGCGACGGAAGCCGCGTGGCGCCTTGTTGATTCACGTGCTCCACAGCTGAGGTGCGCGCGGGATGAGGGCTCGTATCGCGACTCGTCGCAGTGCACAGGTGGCGCAGTAGGGAAGCGCTCGGGCTCGGGGGTCTGGATCTCGCAGACTGCATTCGTCTTGCACTTTTGCAAAATCCATGTTTATGTAACGATAGATATTTGATGGCACTAGTAAAAAGTTCCGACTCCACCGACAAGACTTCGGTCAAAAAAATTTTTTTCGCTGAAACTTCGTTTAGGGGGGTTATTTGGGGTGCTAATCACGAATCTGATATCTGTTCTTCACGATTCGGCTGGATAATATAGATACAGGAAGGCACTCGGATTACATTCTTAAAGTGTCTGCCGGTGACAGAATCGTGAAAAACGGATGTCAGATTCGTGATCAGCACCCCAAATAACCCCCCTAAACGAAGTTTCAGCGAAAAAAATTTTTTTGACCGAAGTCTTGTCGGTGGAGTCGGAACTTTAACTAGTGCCACAAAATATCTATCGTTACATAACTACGGTCACACAAAATAGGCTTCAAACAAGTGCTACACAGAAGTGAATATTTTAGCTAATCTTTAGTTTGAAGCATATGTTATATGAAAATATAACACTCTATAACACACTATAGTACCCCTAGATGGATTACTATATGACAAATATGGATTTTGCAAAAGTGCAAAACAAACGCAGTGCGCGGGATCCAAACCCTCGATCCTCGCTCACGAGCCCGAGCGCTTCCCTACTACGCCACCTGTGCACTGCGCTGAGTCGCGATACGAGCCCTCATCCCGCGCGCGCCCGTCAGCTGTGGAGCACGTGAATCAACAGGGCGCCAACCCGCGACTTCCGTCGCCCCTAACTCTGCGCAGAGTTGTATTGGGGTCGAGATACCTGCAGTTTGTTGCTTCCCAGGGAGAGGCGGTTCTGCCCATATACAACTCTTGCGCCGTTCCGACCTACCGTTGAGATAGTATCCTGGTGAGTCCTCGTGCTGCTAACACTTTTGCACGTATTACATTGTTGTCCTTCTCGTGATCACAGAAGGTAATTTTAGACCATCAATGCTTACAAAAAACCATGACTATCTATTCGTACCTTCATATGTGCTAGTTCTTTTCGTGGGGGGGGGGGAGTTGGTTACGTCGATGTTCTCCCTGGACCTTTCTCTACACCCACGGATCACGCGCTCATCGAAGAGGAAGGGGTTATAAATGCCATGGAGAACATTGTTCCTTACTGACGTTTGCAAGATGTTGCAGGTGTTACAAGCGCTTGTGTTTTACTTGTTTGATAGTTTTGTTGACTAAAAGGGAAAAGCAATAAGACCATTTATTTCCTGAAAAATGCTATAGTGCACATACACACCGTTTATGTAAAAACCACATATAGAGACGGGAGTAGACACTCTTCGTCTGTCGTAAGCACTGATGGTCTAAAACTGACTCCTGTGCTCATGGGAAAGCGTAATAACAACAAGCTAATATGTGCAAAAGCCCTGGCAGTAAGCGGACTCGAACTGAAAACTCCGCCGGTGGGCTCCTAATAGCCGCAACTCCTACCGACTGCGCCACCGAAGCACATCTCGTGAGGGGCCAAAGAGGTTCTCAAGTGTCGTGCACACGTTCTCACACCCCCTTTTCAAGTCTTTAAAAAAGCGTTCAGCAAAAAATAACTGTGATTCTGGACTCCGCTCATACGACCCTACATCCAGTCAAAATAGCATCGCAAAAGCTCACCTGAGAGCCTTTCTTTGTCGGCGTCATGGAGACGAAGATGCTGCGCTGGACAGCTGGAGTCACGCGCCTGGGCTGCATCCGAAACGATGCCATTCGGCACAAGTTCGGTGTCGCGCTGATAGCTGACAAGATGCATACGAGACACCCACTAACGCGTTGGTCGGACTTCGGGGAAGCCGTGAAAGAACGATATGACGCTCTTCGTGTCCTTTTCCGATTTTCTAAGATGGAAATCCGATCGTGTCCAAAAGGATTCGAAATTTAACCCAAGTCCTAAATCATATAGCCTTCTCCCATCTTACCTTATTTGTCCAATTCTTCGTTGCCGCGACGTTGCCATGACGTCTATGACAGTCCTATACCCCGACACATGCGCCATGACTTCTGAGACCCGTTCTCAGAAACCCGACCCACATTTGAGAAAATACCGGTTCCCCCTCCCCCCCCCCCCCCCCTTTAGTTCTCATCCTTTGCTGATCCTCCTCCTCTTCAGCTCCTACCGGTCCACCTTACTCGGAATCCCTACGCAAGTTGGACGACGACTTCGTAACGTCTTCTGAATCCCTACGCACGCTGGAGGATATTGAGGGAAAATACTGGTCCCCATCTCTGTTGGGGTGCACCAAGGTTCTGCGCTTTCTCCACTCCTCTTTGTTGTCGTCATGGATGCCATTACGCGAGATCTTCAGAAGCCTGTCCCATGGACATTGCTCTATGCTGATGACGTGATGCTCGCTTGCGAAGATAAAGATGATCTCGAGCGGCAGGTGCAAGCTTGGTGCGACCGCCTGGCGATGTTCGGACTCAAATTGAACGTCAAGAAGACCGAGTACCTAACGACTGACGTAAGCGAGTCCGGCTCCATTAAGATTAACGGTACTGAGCTTGCACGCACTTCGGTGTTTAAATACCTGGGATCAGCAATAGCGTCTGACGGCGGTCTGATGGTTGAAGTGAACTCACGCGCAAGTGCAGCTTGGTCCAAGTGGCGTTCGCTGACTGGTGTGCTCTGCGACAGGAAGATACCAGAGCACCTGAAGTCAAAGATCTACAGAACAGTCGTACGGCCGGTAGCAATATACGGCGCTGAGTGTTGGCCTGCGACCAAGGAAGTTGAAACGCGCCTCAGCGTAATGGAAACCAAGATGCTGCGCTGGATGGCTGGAGTCACGCGCCTGGACCGCATTCGAAACGAAGCTATTCGGCAGAAGTTCGGTGTCGCGCCGATAGCGGACAAGATGCGCGAAGCTCGCTTACGATGGTACGGCCACGTTCTGCGTGGAAAGGAAGACAGCGTCCGCAAGATAGGCCTTGAGTTGGAAGTGTTAGGAAAGCGGCCTAGAGGACGCCCGAAGCAGCGTTGGTCGGATACGTTACACACGGACATGAAAGTAACTGGCGTCCACCCCGATCAAGCGCATGACCGGGAAAGGTGGCGTCATAGCACCAGAACAGCGGACCCCGCGACGAAGCGGGACAAACGCTGAAGAAGAAGAAGAAGGCTGGTCCCCTTATTTCCCCACTAGGTCTTCCTTGGCTGCCCTCTTCACTGATCCCCCTCCTACTGGTCCCCCCCCCCCCCCCCACCTTACTCGGAATTCCTACGCAAGTTGGACGTCTTCAGCACGTCTTCTGAATCCTACGCAAGTTGGACGTCTTCAGCACGTCTTCTGAATCCTACGCAAGTTGGACGTCTTCAGCACGTCTTCTGAATCCCCACGCTCCGCACTTGGCCCCTATTCATACGGTGACGCGTTGCCCCACTGAACATAGCGTAAACTTGGACGATCCGCCGCTTGGGATATGGTTTCGCCAGCAGTCTCTCATGCTTATGCTGAAATTAAACTGATAACGTGACACGTGACGGATTAACCGAATCATATATAGTAGGATAGTTATTAGGTAAAACCGAAATTTCCGTATCCAGTGATATAGGTCTCACCTCAAAGTCCCATAGTCACCCAGTATCCATCCCTTGTTAGAAAGTCGGGAAACCCACGATGCATAAGTGACACCAGTGGGGACTAGACAGAAACAGCGAGAACTGTGAACTCCAAGTTGTGCAGTTTACACACGGACGGGTATGCTGATGTGTCAAGCCGCCCTTTATCCTTGTTACTTTATCACAGCTTCTTTTCAAATTTTCCCAGCATCTGCTGTTCTAGCCTTCTAGCTTGATTTCTGAATGTCTTTACGAATTAAATCAACTACAGCATAACCGCAGCATTTGTCAGAAGATAATGTGCTCTACTCGACATGAACCTGCACTGATGAACATAGTAATATAATTATTACAGTATATCTGTAGCGTTTTGACGAGAAACTGCAATAAAATCAGACGCGGGAATGATGATAGAAGTGAGCTGTATTCAAGTGAAGTTCCAAATCGTTAAATGCTAACTAAAATAATGACATGAATTCTAGTGCATTGAATAATCGCTTCTCTGCACTCTCTCCCTACCTTGTGAACGCTCCGCCCCTCGGGGTATATAAAGGCACCGCAGCATGCAATCGACAGTTCAGTGTCCGCATTCTCGCATTTGGCTTGATTGGGAAATCAAGCCGAAAAGGTCAGAAAAGCCAACGGATGGTGGCCCGTTGATTGAGGGAGAGGTGTATCGGTAATTCAATGGTAGCTGTCGGAGTTGAGAAGGTCTGGGAACCCGCGTCATTCCGACACATGGCAGGAGTTGGAATGTGTAGTAAGGGAACGTAGAATGATTGGCCCTTTTGGCCTAAAGTAGGCGTCTATGGAATCGGAATGAGGACTCCTTGAGTAAATTTATGCGTTGCGTTATGCCTTCCAATTGAAAGCGACCACAAAATAGGTTTTTCCTGAAAAAAAAATCAAAATTTCCTTCTATCCCTGGTGGCACCGATGTTGTGTAGCGAGCATCTGCACTCAGGCGTTTAGCTGACTTCATGCCATGAGTAGCTAGACTCAGATGGCGTGTCACCGTTGTCGTAACACACAGAAAGATTCACCATCTGGCTTCTTCTCATGCCAACCAAACGCTTCTGCCCTTCGAGACCGGTCGAAAATAATGGAACTTACCCGGAAAGAGTTAAACACTGATTCTCTTATGCTTCGCTTCTGCAAGTCATTTTATGGGCTACGTACGTATCCAAATTGCAGACGCTGGGAGAGGACATGAATTCGTGACAGTTACCTATTTCAGCACATGGACGCGATCGCAACTGAGAGAACGTCAACCTTGTACCTAATTGAAAAAGTTAGAGAAAGAGAGGCGCAAAGCGGCTCGGGGGGGGGGGGGTCACCTTATAAAAAGTGTCACTAACACGGAAAAAGAGACGATGACACACTGATAGTAAAAAAAACAACAAACCTCGCTGCAGGCTTGAGACGGGAAAATAGTGCACGCCGGTAGGAGACGCGCACTCTGCGTCTCTTACCAGCGCGCTATTTCGCAAATCCTTGGGTAACTCGAACTTGATGTAGCGGGCTCATAAGGCATTTCCGCAAAAAACGACTATGATATTCGGGGACTATTGTACTTAGCGTACCCACTTAATCTTGTTCAAAATAGGTCTAGGTTCAATCCCAAGCACTTGTAAATGTGTAGTGTTTGACGACAAATTCACACCACATAACATATTAGAGTGCTTACCTGATACCCTGCCTGAAAACAGCGGGTCCTGTCGCAGGAATATAGAAAAAATTTAGTTATAAAGGCATGAGAAGGCTTCAGCGGGCCAGGTGCCCCCCCTCCCCGCTTTGGGATTGCACCTAGGTCTACTAGGGGTAATCTGCCAAAGAACGAATATCATAGCCGCTCTTTGCAGAAATACCTTGTAAGCCCGTTATCTTAAGTTCGAGTTGCCGAAGAGCTTGCGAAATAGCGCGTGTAGGGAAAAGACGCAGAGACTTCGCCTCCTGCGAGCAGTCTCCCGGGGGGGGGGGGGGGGGGAATCACCATAAATAGCATGCTGTGGCGTGCGGCGGAAAGCCGTTCCCTACACTGCCTTTCCATCTTTAGTATTACTTTAGAGCGTTTTCATCAATCATCAGACAGCTTAATGAGAGGGTGCACTCTTTGCCACTGATTTTTAAAAACTGATTCCGTCTCTTACTGGTAGACACTCATTGGTTTTGTTATAAAGTTGTCCTCTCTCTGCAAATTAATTTTGAGGTTTTTTGTACCACGTTACAGCAGTTTTAGAGAGTTGTGCAGCCGTTCGTTACGCGGAACGTCACCAAAAATGAGGGTAAGGCTAATAGAAAGCGCTATGACTGAGAAACTCATGATTGATGAAGCCTCATCAGCGTTAAGGCGTATAAAGAAACAGTTTATTCTGAAGATGTGTATGTAAAAGAGAATAAAGAGAATTTGGAGAATAAATCACAGACCTGCGATAGAGGGCGGATGCAGTTCTAGGAGCAGTGAAGATTTTGCCCTAGCATATCCTGCCCCATTAATCTATACATTATAGTAAAACCAGTTGTTTAACGTAATAAAAGGAGGAAGGCCTAAAAAAGAAAGGAGGAAAATCGGGGTTTTTCTATTCTCGGGGTTTGGGGGCAAAGCCCTCAACCAGACGTTTGGCGCCCGCTAGACCGCTGAACATCTGATGACATATTAACCGACATCATCTTTAAGAGAAAAATTGGGTTAGATGAAGCTCTCGAGCAAAAAAGAGCCAGGAGACAAAGGAGAAGAGCTCTCCTTATTAACGGGATCCGCTCCATATCTATGCTGTAGTTAGCTGGTTAAATTTAGGTCTAATGACCTGTCCTAATGAAAGCTGTTGGTAAGGATTTTCTAGTTATGAAGAATTGAAGGAATACGGTAAGATTGGGAACGGCTATAAGGTTCGGGTCTTGGCTTAAACTTCGATTCCTTTTGAACACGATCAGATTTCCATCTTAGAAAATCGGGAAACACAACTTCAAAAACCAACTACAGCAGAATCGCAGCGCTTGTCAGAAGATAATGTGCTCTATCGACATGAGACCTGCACTGAAGTTAGTAATATAATTATTACAGTATATTTGTAGCGTTTTGAGGAGAAACTGCAATAAAATCAGACACGGGAGTGATGGCGGAAGTGAAGTTTATTCAAGGAAAGTTCCAGTTCTTTAAATGCAAACTAAAATAATGATATGTATTCTAGCGCATTGAATCATCGCTTCTCTGCACTCTCTCCCTGCCTTATGCACGCCCCGCCCCTCGGGGTATATAAAGGCAACGCAGCGTGCAATCGACAGTTTTCTGTTCAAGCTTCCTAAGCTTCGCTAGCGAATAGGCGCGCAGTTAATAGCGTTGTGTGCAGCTGCGTCGCAGCATCGCTACCGATGCTGGCTGACGCTCTGCTCAGCTCAGCGACGCGGTCACATTGGAAGCGATGCCGTATCGCTCGAAAGTATGACACCCCGCTAGCGAGGCTTCGCTAGCGGTGGATCGGACAACTGTTACAGGCGTCTGCCCCTCCACAACGTCTGATGCCGTCCCTTCCCCAATTGTGTTAGTTGTCCATCGCCTTCGCTAGCGAAGAGCGATGGTATGACATAGACCTTAGGAAAACCTGGAGTCTGCCTCAGCACGGAGCATATGGCAGTAACTTGAGTCTCTGCTAACGTAAAGGAGAACAATTGGCCTTTTTGGCATGAAGTGGGCGTCCACGGAATCGGACTGGAGACTCCTTGTGAAAATTAATGTGTTGCGTTATACCTTCCAGCTGAAAGCGACTACATAATGTGTTTTTCCTGGGGAAAAAATCGAAATCTCCTTCCATCCATGGGGGAACCCATGTTGTGTAACGAGCGTCTGCACTCAGAAGGCGTTTAGCAGTCATCATGGCATGAGCGGGTAGGCTCAGAAGGCGTCGCAGAACGATCCACCATCCAACTTTTCCCATGCCAACCGAACGCTACTGCCCTTCGAGACCAGCCGAACTTAATAGAATTTACCTGGAAAGAGTTACTCACTGATTCTCTCATGGGCTCGCTACGATCCCGGCTATTTCCAGCGGGGGTCCGTGTGAATGGAGCGCATGTGTGGCTGGAGAGCGTACTGCCAGCAACGCGTCTGGCGGCGGTAGCGCGAGTCCGCAGCTGGTTTCCGCAGAACCAGGCTAGGAAAGGAACTCCAGGGTATGTGCCATCCAACTGCCCGTGTGAAAACCGCTTTCGTCGCTCAAGGGGAGTCTGCGTCTAGGTTCTGCGCTCTTGGAGCGGCGAAGCGCATACGGCTGGAAAAATGTGCAAAAAATGCACCAGAAGGGCGTACACGTTGAAGCCCCAAATCCAAAGTAGTCAGCTGAAATTCGAGTATGTCACAACACAGGATAAACGAACCCCCCCCCCCCCCCGACCCGATCCGCCAATTGACGCACTACCAGGGATGTGCGGAAATTTTTCTGGAAAAAGCGGAAGACGAAAGGCGGAACGGAAACGCTCAAAAATGGCCGGAAACCGGAATACGAAACGCGGAAACGGAAATAACACATAATCGCCATTTTTTCAAAAGGGCATCTGAAAAGCGGCTTCTATTGCACTTTTTCTTGCCTAGAACTTTGCGAGCAGCAGAACCTCCCTAGTTTAATGCTCATCCTCATCATTACATAACATAACGACATTACATAACATAACGACGCAATAATATTGTTATAATAACCTTTTAGCTATGGCTGAGCAATAAACGAAAACAAATTCAGGGTCTTATCTCATTATTTCTCACCATTTCTGCATGCAGCCTTCCCATATCTAGTTCCTGCGACGGGTTTTTCGCCGACTTTTTTGATGCTGGTATATTTAGACAGTAGACTTGACCGACCTAACCACTTGAGGTTACTTACAGACCCGCATTTAAAAAACCGACTCGTGTAAAGTCTAAAACTTGAGTAGCCACCTAGATCGTTTTCCGACCAGGAAAGAGATTCCTCTCAACACTTTTAGAAACCTGTGGCATCACGGACGATTTGGTGACTGCACAGATATCCGTATACTCAACATTAGCAGTTACATTCTGGTCACCAAAACCAGTACTCACGATCAGAATTCATTCTAGGATCTAAGGTGATAACTGGATGACTGATTAGTCATGGTGGGTCCAAACTTTCACAGGCATATTCAGCATGTGCCCGCCTAGAAATCCTACGCCTAAGGTGACACAGCTGGACAGTTCCTAGATGGTATTAGTTTTGTGTCAGAATTCGATAAGCCACCATAGTCAGTCAAAACAACAGCGCATGGTAGATATTTATTTTAGATATTCGTGATGTTTCATTAAAAAATGAATCGCATAACTCCATATGGATGAATATCACGCCTAACGAATTTTAAAAAAATTTGCACCTTTGATCAGGAATACTTATGTAATCTTGGAGCAGACAACCACATGCCACAACCTTCACTGAATCCTTTGCTTCATGATACTGCGTTATACCCTTGCAAAGTTTTTGTAGCTATAGCTAGCTTGCTTTCTACTACTGTTTGGAGCAAGAATTTTATTAATTTTGCCCTGCACCCAGCCGTTGCCATTTTTGGGTGCTTTTTGGTAGTCTAACCAATTTCAAGAATAATAATACTAATACTAATAATTGAATATTAATAATAAGAATATTAGGGTTGCTAAACAGTATTTCTCTCACAATTTTATTAAGGAGTACTTTTTTAAACTGATAAGCTGATTGTGAGAAAACTAGTGTGGAACAGTGGCCATTTCCGTTTCCGCCTTCCGACCCAGAAACAGGCGGAGCACGGAACGGAACGGAAAAATCCCAAATGGCCGGAAACCGGAATTCGGAACACGGAACGGAAATTCCGCACATCCCTGCGCACTACCCACTGCGCTACGATCCGCTCGCCGGGAGTGCCATCGCGGGCGCACAGGAGATCGATCGAATGTCAACGTGGACGCCGACCCGCCATCTCTAAGCTAGGAGGGCGCAGACAGCAAAATACAGCACTGACCCCCGATGCAGATAGCCGGGATCGTTCGCCAGTGCAAGTCATTTTATGGACTAAGTATGCATTTAAATTGCGGACGCGATATAAGAGAGGACGAGAACTCGTGACGGTTAAGAATTTCAGCACATTGACGTGACCGCAATAGACAAGGGAAGGGTCTGAAGTGTATGTCTGAACGGGGGAGAGAGTCACATAGGAGAATCTTCACCCCTCTGTTAGTATAAAAATGTGTTTATTTTTTTTGCCAAGTCGTTGAACCCAAGGAGTAGGGGTTCTTGAAGTCACAATAGAATACGGCACATCACGAGTCTGGGGGGGGGGGGGGGTCGAGCGTTCTACCCCCTCGTTCCCCTGGCCCGCCCACCCCCAACCCCTGGGGTTGCTCGAGAGCCCAGTGGCCGCGTTAAGGCCCCCACAGAGTTCTGCGGCAGCGCCCCGGCCCTATGCTTAACCATAGGGCAGAGACGCAGAGCTCGCCGCCGGCGGCGTCCCTGCCCTATCCTTAACCATAGCGGCGAGCGGCGTTGTCGCAGAACTCTGTAGGGGGCCTTTAGGGGTCGTTTAGTGTGCGCGCGAAACGCGACGCGCTGCGTGTGTAGTGGCCAATTTGATCAAGCGACGCGGTTGATCAATTCGGCCACTATACATGGCATCGCGTCGCGCGTCGCGCGCACACTAAGGCCTGAGTTATACTCCCGCGGGAGCATCCGCGGAAGGGCGGGAATCGCGCCGAGACTCCTCACCTGGCCAATCGCCGCGCCTCGCCACGCCCGCCTCCGCCGTGCACCATTGGTCCGCGGACGTTCCGCGGATGCTCCCGCGGGAGTATAACAGATGCCTAAACGACCCCTTACGAGATAGTGAAGACGCAGACATTTGCCACGCCTCTGTTTAAAGGGGGGGGGGGTAGAACGCCACTCCACTGTTTGGAGGTCTTGTGCGCCCGCGATGCCTCTGCCCTCGTATCGCAGTGGAAGTGGGGTTGCTTCATGCGAGGAAGGTCGGGAATTTGGTTCTTCTGCGCTGCTGCATTCCTGCTTTTCAAGTGACTGGTTAAGATTTGGGGATTCTGACGTCTATACCATTTTCATACGTTTCTATGCCTAATTTTCCAGCTGAGCTCTTCTCCAGCCCTTACAGGTCTCACCTCTACCATTCCCGCTTTACTGATTTCCCTTTCTTTAATCCCCCTTCACTGGACCTCCCCCATCCCCTTCACCGGTCCCCATTACTGGTGCCATCCTCACGGGTTCCCCTTTTTCTGGTCCCTTCTTCACTGGTCCAACCTTCCCTTGTTCCCTTTACTGGCCCACTATTACACGTGTTCGTAATCCGGACACCCCATGCGCGACATAGGTGACATGTCGTCTGAATCCGGACAGGCCTTTCGCGACATCGGCGACACCTCTTCTGAACCCGGACGCCTGTTGTACAACGTCGGTGACATGTGTTCTCAACCAGGGGTGTCCGTTTAACGATTCACGGTTTACCGATTCACCGGATTTACCGGCGTTTTTCGTTAAAACTTTTTAGCGAAAATTGTAGTTAATCTATTTAACCTACCATTTTTTTGAAACTTTTTAACGACAAAACCTTCCGTTGAATTGCATTAACGACATTTTCTGACCGTTTTTTGAATGTTGCTTCCTCTCCATGTAATTTTATACGAATTCTTTGGACGAGCTTTCGCAGTGTACCGAAGAAACCTTCTACTTACTTCAATCAGTGTAGGAAATCCATATTGTCCTCGACTTTCGAGAATTGCTTGCATTTTCCTTGCTCCTTGACCAATTTATTTGCGGGCGGCCCCACTTTCCTCTGCCGTAGTTTCGCGTTTTTGACTTCCTGATCCGTTTCTTGCATCTGATTGCTACTTATTATCCCGGATACGGGTGAGTGCTGATCGGTCCCATGAGGTGTTGATGTTGCGTTCGATCAAACGGCGCCGGTGGTGTAATGGTGTATCCCGCCCGGTTCGAGGGAGGTGCGGGTTCGAGTCCCGCCTGGCGCTAGAAGTTTTGATCGCAACAAAACATCGTTATGACTGCTATTATCAGTTTTTCATAATTACCATACATTCAGATTCTTCAGGGTTTTCGTGATATTTGTTTCATAAGTAGGATTTAAACGGCATAAAAAACTTTTGGGATAAGCACAGTAAGTATACACGTGAAACAGTGAACATATGTACATGAAAGCACTAGACTTAAATAAAAAAATGAAGTTGATAAACATTCGTTGTCAGTTATTATATAGGTTACTATAAAAACTGGCACTTTTCATGCAGTCTACTGGAGACATTTTTAAGGGTTTACAAAAAAGGTGTACATATCTTTGAAGGTGCATTTTTGAAGGCTCTAGCAGGAAATTTCCTTTATGTGTGTGGAATTTTTTTTCTAAATTTCGATTTTACTATAAAACCGTTCATCAATCCGAAATGTGCCCTTCAAAAATGGGAGAAATTGCTAGGTCAAGGCACATTCGAACCTCATGTAAATCTGCAGTGCAGTTTGTAACCAGGCGCTTCATGAAGAAAATCGGAGAAAAAAGGAGTGATAGACAATGGAGAGTCCTATTTGGAGCAGTTGGGAAGCATAACAACAAGAACACTGTTAATATAGGACGAGGAAGGCCATTCTAAATACTCGTGTCCCTTATGCATTTCCTGGAGACATAAACGAGTAAGAGCTTAACAATTGAAATCTATGTTGCTTGTGTGGCAAAGCCAAAAATGCTCAATGCAGAAAAATTCGATTTGATTAAAATTTGGTCAACGGTTTGTGGCTGTTTATTCGATTTTCTATTGTCGTCTACAGTAAGAATAGAACCTTTTGGAGCAAAGATAAGCATTCTGTGAAGCAGGCAGATCTACTCCGTAAATATCTGCCAACGACGGACCGACCAAGGGATTCGCTGTGGTCGCTGCCTGACTTTCTTCATTAAACCATTTGCAGCTTCCCAAAACAATTATCGCAGTGTGGAAGAATGTTGGGCTTCATAAGTCTACTTAGCAAACTCACGTTTTCTAAAAATTTTCGTCAAGAAGAAACACTCAAAAACGTTGGGCTGTGATACGAAGCACTTTGGATCTTCCCAAAAGCCTGGATGACTTTTCACCACCTAAAGGAACTAGGCATAGTAAGAAATTTCCCATTTTAGAAGTCTTGTTACTGTTTGGCTTCAAAATCTTAATGACTTTTTTTGTTTATTTGTTGATGACAGATGGAATGTTGTTATTTGTTGTGAAGATGAAAGCGTAGTCACATAAGTGTCATGCAGATGGAGTCCAAAAAAATCAATGAAGAGAAAGATCTGGCTTTTACACACTGAAATATAGCCAAGAGACTGCAGCTAAGGGAAATTTTATTTATCGAATTTACCGATTTTAACGTTACTATTTTTTTGTTAAGGAATGGTCGTTAAACACCTACCGAAAAAAAATTAACGCACACCCCTGTTCCCAACCCAGACCTGCTTTGCGCGACATCGTTGACACGTCTTCTATATCTGCACAGGCCTTTCGCGACATTGGTGACACCTTTTCTGAAGCGAGACACCTGATGAACGACGTCGGTGACATGTCTTCTCAAGCCGGACGTCTTTTGCGCGACATCAATTAGATGATCTTCTTAACCCGGACACCCATTACGCTTCATTGGTGGCATGACTTCTGAATTCGAATCCCCTTGCGCGACATCGACGACTCCTCTTCTCAAACCGGACGTCCTTTGCTCGACATTGGTTACATGTCTTCTGAGTCGAGACGCCTGTTAACGACGTCGGTGGCACCTCTTCTGAATTCGTGCGCTCCGACGTCGATGACACATGTTCGGAACCAGGAAAACCCTTTGCGTGACATCGGCGACACGTCTTCTGACGCTTCTGAACACGACACCATGGCTGAACTCGGATGACGAAAGGCCAGATGGACAGACGGAAGGACAGATACAACCTCTTATTCTTTTATATATAGTAGGATTCTGCCTTACCCGTTCACTTGGTCGGCATAAATCGTTACAAGCCAATATAAGGAAGAACTGGTTTTCTAGGCTACCTGAGAGGATTTCGTTTCGGATAACGGTAATTTCGTGAACCCGACACGTACAAGTGTAATTTTGCGCACCTCGGATATACCTAGGTTGCACCTTGCTGCGTCTGACGAGGTGAACAATTTTCTGTTAAGACAAGTGCTCCAACATGCCTAACGGTGTATCTCGCACTTGCACGCTTCGCACGACCTTGGAGAATCGCTAACCTTCGGAAGACAATTCTCGCAAGACTTAATTCCGCTAACATCTTGTTTCTACCCAATACTTTCACGGAAGAAAGCCGTTCACCACTTC
This sequence comes from Heligmosomoides polygyrus bakeri, assembly GCA_947359475.1. Taxonomy (NCBI): domain Eukaryota; kingdom Metazoa; phylum Nematoda; class Chromadorea; order Rhabditida; family Heligmosomidae; genus Heligmosomoides; species Heligmosomoides polygyrus. The sequence goes on from OX375870.1 coordinate 12,760,667, forward strand.
CGTACGTTCATCATGGGCATTCTCTGCGAACCGTCCAGTAACATCATTATGCTCAGTAATTCTGTTCATCAGATTGCTCCGCAACCGTTTCAGTGCTTCATTACATGACGTTGACACGTCTTAACGCTCACTGCGTAAAGTCTTCGACACGTCTTCTGAATCTGAACGCTCACTGGGGACTTTCAGTCAGAGGTTTTGCCCTGATCGAGTAGCGAGTCACCCAGCTGTGGTTTGACAACACTAATAGACCCCACGGTAGCGTTGGCCGTTATCCTCCGAAGTATTTACCCCATAGTCTTTTTCTGCAAAGGAAGCCTGCACTCCATAGTCATATGTTTGCTAAGGCGGTCGGAAAAGAACACGTTCCAGAAAACTGTGATTCGAGCTGTTCTGTCCATGTGCGGTCCCGCAACGATTCACCTGCCTGCTGGAGTGCTCTGTCCATTTTGGCTCCGCGAATTTTTCCTTCGCAGTACCTCTGCTTGCTCCTTCTTCGTTCTGCATTGTCCGTCTCTTAACTATTTGCGTCTCTGTGCGTTCAAAATGTGATGTATTTAGCAATCCCTTAAGTTTGATTTGATAACTTACTGCCACTATTTGGGCAATCTTAGTGCTTCCGTATATAGCCTTCTTTAAAAGCAGAATATCAGGCGTGGCTAATTCTGCTATGTTGTTCAGCTTCCTTTTCTCACTCCCACCTTCTTATGATGTAAGTGACCTAACAGTTTGCTGCAGCAAGGTGCAGCTGGAGTCTAGGGGCGACGTTTGCCTTAAGGAATGTTGAAGGAAACGTTAGCCTTGTTGATATAAAGCAGATGTCTTCTATGGTGACATCTCACGTAGAAACCTGAACATAACAACATCGGACGGAGCTTCCTCTTATCGTAGAATTCCAAAAAACATCCTTATTTGAATGACCTAAGAACGTGGGATGCACGCTTCAGTCATGCTGAGCGACCTTATGTAAGCTATCAATATCGATCGCATGTGGAGCCTAACAAAAATTGATGACTTTAATAACACCGCCGACCGAAGTATGAATCTAGCGAAAAGAACCCTCTAATAGAGGGCTGTTAGTAAGTGTGCCAAAGTGACGAAGGAGTCCGCACAGCCAGAATTCGAGCAATTTTTTCCTTCCAATGTGCTTGAACCTCCTCCTCCGCCCCCCCCCCCCCCCCTCCTCCCAACGAAACTGGAATTTCAACAAAACCTACCGAAGTAGCTACAAGTATTTAGTAAAGGTGTTTCTAGCACCGTATGCAGGACCCCATGAAGGACCCCATGACCCTTATGGCAAAGGCGTTGGACACTATCTACTGTGCCAGCCAACGACACCTAGCCTATTTTACGACGTGGAAGTCGCTATGATTTTTGACCTCAATGGGGATATTGTCGTAGAAGTGGTCATAGGTATGTGTATGCGAAAAAGAGGAGAAAACCTGTATGGGATGAAATCATTGCTATGTAGCTGACGGTATTCGAAGGAAGAACCGGTTGCCTTGGCAAGTTTTACATTGGAACACAGCATCAGCTGCTGAGTACGCTAATAAGTAAGCATCCCTTCTATCTGTAAAGAAAACTCACCGTGGCAGTAATCTTGAGTCGTCCACATCTTTGGTACAATGCTATTCGTGTGATGTAGAAAAACCAGACATTTTGTCAGCTGTTTTAGGTCAACAACGAATAAACTTGAAGTCAATGAGCGCCTTTCTCCTCATTCACGCGTGTTTGTAACCACATGAAACCATTATTCCCATTATTTCCAGAGGCCATAGTACCATTCATATCGTAGACTACCATCGCCGTCATTAGCACGTCAACTAAGTGGAGTTTCATGCTGTAGCCACCTGACCCACATGGTCCCGCAACGACCGCCTGCATACGGTGGGAGAAACCATTTTTGCAGGAAAATCATCGCTACTTCGGTAGGTTCAGTCGTTACTCCAAACTAGGAGTGCACTCCAAGCGATTAGGTTGTTGTACAAGCCTATAAATCGTCCGAGTTAGCTTCTGTCACCGCTGAGTTTATGGCAGTCGTCTTCCGTTTTGTGTAAGTGTAAATATGCAGTAAATCATTAAAAATAGGTTTTTTTTTTACTTAAAGCGATTCATTGGATTGAGTTCTAGGATTCCGAAAAGTAAATCAATAGACTGAAATCTCTCATGGGTGCAATCCCTATCGGGGGGGGGGGGGGGCAGTCCGTTATGAATTGTTAGTGGTAACTACGCATTTGTACGTACAACATGCAATGCAACATATCAATACCTTAACTTACCTGGTACCCTCCCTTGGAAATATACGAGCGTTAAGCTGAAACATTAAAAGGATTTCATTATGGGACTATGCACGGTGCGTGGGGGGGGGGGGGGGGGAGGGGCACTATGCACGGCGGGATGATCGTGAGCCAAAACTCTATTTGCTTTGGAAAGAAATCGCAAACTGCTGTGCACTAATTGATTAAGGTAATAACGTTGCTTTGACGTGGTTTTTTAGATTTGTAATTGTTCCAGGTTCCTGTTCAATTTACTGTGTTTCCATTACTGCGTCCCCCCTCCCGATTAGGAAAACAAATTAGAAGGCCGATTTTGGTATTGGAAGGACAGCACTTTATAAGGTAAGCATATTTATACATATTTATATGCTGCCGTGCATGTTGCATTACTTTAAAAATTGAAATGGATTGCCCTCCCCCCCCCCCAATGGGGATAGCACCCTTTCATGGAGCGATCTTATAGAACAAAATTTAACTCACTTTTTGTGCAAATTTCTTACTATATCACGTCTCGGCAAGGAAATTGACTTCTTCTTCCTCTATTTCGCCTTTTTCAGCAAACGAACTGCAAAGTTGTTTTGAAAAAAAAACCAATTTCCACTTTATGCAAACCGTGGAAGAAATCGCTCATACTAATCCTTAAAAGGGCAACCTTAGCTGCAATCCTTTTTTGCTGAACTGGTTTTGTATCACTTGTTGACTCATTAAATCCTATGTTCTGCTTTTGCTGATCTCTAAAAAGCAGACTTTGGCTGTAATCTTCTGTGATGAACTCATTTTGTATCACTTTTTGGCTCAAGAAATATTTCAGTTGCAGAGCATTCATTAGAGGTGTAATCTCGCTCCTGAGCCTCCTGGTGCATCATGGACAACGAGAAATACTACGTTGAACGCCTGGTAAGGTTTCTGAAGTGGCCGTTTTGACTTTCACGCTTTACGATAATTGACGATGTTTCAGTGTGATCATGAAGTCGAGAGACCGACCGTTGGTGTACAGAACGGCGAAAGCGAATGGCAGACGGGGGAGCCCAGTGGCGAGGAAGAGACTGGTGGCGGTGAAGATGAGTGGTGATCATCAGTATCAGATGCATCAGTAAAATCTTTTTGGGCCACGCATCCAGACGGTGCAAGTGACTCTGGCTAGCCTACTCTATTAATGAGGTCGCTCCTCTTAGTGCTTTGATACGCGTAAATGGATATTGTCATCCCACCGTCTTCGGATCATCCTGCCTTTCTATGCATTCAGAAGCGTTAAACAACTTCTCTAAATATTTAATACTACTGGTTATGTCTGCCACCAATTGTCTTGTTTAGCTGCGCGATGTCACTGTCACATCACACATGCGTTGCTTGGTCATCTATTATTTTGCGTACTGTTGTTTCTTTCATTTCTGTTTGTTCGTTTTTAATTCCTTGGGGCCTGTTCATGTTTCGACGACAAGAGCGACGAAAGCAACTGGTGCGACGGAGGGAGTGTGGAGTACGTAACTATTTACGTAAACCACCCTACGTCCGTCGCCCCAGTTGCTCCAGTCGCTCTTGTCGCCGAAGTATGAACAGGGCCTAAGATATTAGAGAATATCATTACGAAATGAAGTGTGTGGACAGGTATCTATGTCTGACGTTCTATCGCCGACGCACTTGTTTGCGATTTTGTTCTTTCATTGCCATATTTCGCTCTCCGTTTTTGAATGAAATGTTTGTTCTAGCTCTGAATGAGGTCTATAGAAGTGACGGTTACCGCATATGTCCTTATTCGCTATGCTTTTCTCTGCACGTGGTATTTTGTGGAGTCACAAGGTTGGAGAGTTACACAATGACTTAATATTACTAAAAACTAAAGTGTGCCACATCCACTGAAGGGGCACTCTTATCAGGAAACTATCTCAACGGTAGGTCGGAATGGCCCAAGTGTTTTATATGGGCAGAATCGCCTCTCTCTGTGAAGTAACGAAGTACAAATATCTCGACCCCAATGCAACTCTGCACAGAGTTAGGGACCAAAAGAAGTGGGGGCCGTTGGCGGCGTTAGCCCTACGCCTGCACGCCGAGGGCGAGCTCAAGTTGGCTGGAAATAGCGGCTATGGGAATTACGCCGCCCCTCCACCCACTGCACCACCATCGCTCGCTCGTCATCGCTGTTTCCAGCCAACTTGAGCCTGCCCTCCGTCTGCAGGCATGGGGCTAACGCCGCCAACGGCCTAACTTCCGTCGTCCCTAACTCTGCGCTGATTTGTATTGGGGGTCGAGATACTTGCAATGTGTTGTTTCCCAGAGAGAGGCGATTCTGCCCGTATACAACACTTGGGCCGTTCCGACCTACCGTTGAGATAGTTTCCTGGTTAGACGCCTAATGCTATTCTAATACATACAGTTCCCTCTCGTTATAACGGGAGTCCCGTCCTAACCGGAGATGAAGTTTGTTTACACCATATTCCGCACAGATTTATCTAAAATCACATATAATGACTAAATGTGGCTATACTGATGAAATATGTGGCCATGAAGAGAGTGCGAAGGCAACGAACCGTTTAAATTATTAATGAATGCCTGTTCCTACAATTAGAGACCCTCTATTATATGCGCAAGTTCGCAAAGCGAGTGTGGGGAATAACGGAGTACCAGGGGTAGTTAGACGTGATCAATTGTGCAACCCAATGTCGAAAGATCTTTTGTTGTGATCAAAACTATCGCGCAAAGCGGGAGTCGAACTCCCGGTCTGCGGGCAAGATTTTAGCCCCTATCAGCGCTGTTAAATCCCGCGCCACATCCGAGACAACCTTGCTGCAAATATCTTGTCAGCACTATTCCATGATTTCGGAATGTTGAGTGCGATCAAACAGCACTGCAGCTGTAATCCTTGCCGAAAAGCAGAGGATGAAGGCACAAGTCCCGCATGGTGCGAAAGTTCTGGTCGCAACAAAACATCCTGTAGCGGTATGTAGCATCGATACTAGCCGCTTCAGCCTTGAATCATAAGTGTAGGGCATTGTGCTTAATAATCAGAGTTTGTTTTCCACATCCTCTCTCGTTCCCGATAGAGGAAATCTTCCAATGTTTGGAAGCTAGTTGAGACAATCAGGAACCTTCCACTGTGCTCGACATGTTACTGACTATGAACACTTTGGCGATCGCGCATGCGAGGAAAACATTGATATAGCATCTAATACGTTGCTACCCGGGTGCTGGTCATGACTATTAACGAAGTAATCGAAGGAAGGTCTGACTACAGGCGCGGTCAGCATCTTGT
>OX375870.1:12766389-12837628 GCA_947359475.1 Heligmosomoides polygyrus bakeri
ACAAGTTCGTCAAAAAATACAGCACAAGTTCGTCATCAGCAAATCAAGACCTGAGTAAAACGAAGAGGAAGGGATCGAACGGAGTGTAAAGAAAGGGAAGAGGAGACTGCCAGAATAGGCGGTTTTTGCCGGTGCGAGAAGCTGAAGTGGAGTGGAGAGGCGGGAATCCAATGACAAACGGCCCCTTCTACCGTGATACGATCTCCGAAAGAAAACAACAGCAACCGTTGTGGTGAAAGAGGAGAGGCGAGAAATTCCTCTGCGGTTTAAGACCGTAAGCAGTCCTGGTGTACCGACCGAACCGGTCAAAGAGGCAAGGTTCGAGAGGGAAAACGCGTATTATAACGATGAGATATCGATGAGTGATGTCTGACGCCCATCGATATCATGAGCGGATCCTGTCAGTGCCACTTCAGAGGCGTCTGCAGCTGTTAGAGCAAGCTGCTCCAGATCCGGCTGCCAGGGTGACGTAAAAACGGGACCCGAAAGTTCGAAACAGGGCTTGACCTGATTCATGTGAACCTTCTTGGATTTGGACTGTGCCGCAGAAATACTGAGAATTGTAAGGTAAGGATGACTTATTTCAGTAACCCTGTACTACGGCATGCACAACTTCTGAGACAAACCGAGCGTGGCAGCGAAATCTCGAAGGTGAACGTGGTCTCCTAACTTGATGGTCAAAGGGGAGAAGTGCAACGCGTCAAATTGTTTCTTATATTTTGTCCTTTGATGATCATTAGACACAGCCGCGGTCTTCCAGGCCACATGAAGTGTAACTACGGGATTGGCTACGTGAAGACTGGAGTCGGTAAGTATGGGAATGTTCCGTTCGAGGTCATGCTTACCAGATCTATGTTGAAAGTGGGGTCTCTATTGAACATAGGAAAGAAGGGAGTATTCCCAGTACCGACGTGTTGTACATGAAGGTGCAGGCAACCACCAACTTGTCCCAATCCAGCTGGTTCGCATCGATGCATGTGCGAAGCACCGGCTGAAACGTAGCGAATACTCGGGCTTCGTTACCCTCATGTACCCTCGGATTATTTTCGACCGCACCACTTTTGCTCTAGAGCTGATTTTTGCTCAAGTTCGCGAGACTCAGGGGTGAATGTGGGTCAGGCCAGGACAATTACGGGCTCAACTAACCTAGGTGATCTCGAACTCAAATATTTTAAAATCTTGTCAATATTTTTACACCGTTGGGTAGATCATGTCGTTCTGGTTCCAACAATGTGTATTTCATTGAATATAATCGAATTTGAAGAGAGTTATGGCAAAGCTGGGAAACGGCCACGTTTTGGCGTATGTTTACCGATGGTACTGTACATGGAAAAGTAGAACGCGATTAAGGCCCTCAGAATCCTGAGATCACTACGCGGCAAATACTAACTCACACCTCAAACCATGACCCTTCGATTCCAAAAGGAAAGACCAGAATGAGGATGGCGAAGCTGGGGATTGCAGATCAGCTGAAGAGGTGGAGAGGTGCGCGTGAAACTGGGATAACCGCTCCTGGTCTATAGGAGACCAGAGCTCTTGCCACTGGTGGTCTTGCACCAACTCACAGAGGTTAGTAAGGATGAAGTTATAAAATATTGTAAGCGGGAGGGTGAGAGAGGAGGAGTTAAAATTATTCGGTAAATCCATACCGTGGAGGGAGGACCCAGCGACCCTCACAGAGGTCCCTTGGCTGTGTTTGAATTTGATATATCCGCCTGGCATCGCGAAAAAGAAGAAGGAAACTGCTGAGCAATCCATTTGCGATGGAGCCTGGGAAACTATTCTAGTGACTGGGTCAATGAACGAATGGAAAGCTGCTCCACTAAGAAGGGTGAGCTCGACCAAGGGCTTGCTAAAGCAGGAACCGTTGAAGGTACCAACCGGTAGTTGTGAGCCGTTACCGTAATACAACGGTGAATTTTCGCCACAGCGCTGCCCAGATAACAAGCTGCCGGATCGACGTGGTTAAGCAAATGACGTAGAGCAAGAGTGGGGTGGGTTTTTAAAGCAGAGCCAATAGGTTAGTTCGATCGCATAGGCCCGACAGTGAATGCTTAAAAAGTGCTGATACTGTGATTGCTACAGAACCCTCTACGGCTAACAGTTGTGCGGCTAGTTGATTAGAAGTAACCACTCCTACCTGCGGTGTAGCAGCGCGGGGCACCTTGCTGGTGGTCATTAGGCCATAGCCCTGGTCGGACATAACCAGGTCGGCATCGCCGTCAGCAGTTTTCTTTAACAAGCTCTTAAGAAATCAGTACACATTAGCCTTCAATCCGGCCGCTCACACAATGCAGCAGTCGTGAAAGATGCTCTTGAACTCAGCCGAGATTCACTGCAGAACGTGCTGACACGTGGCATAGCCGACCTCGACACCGGCAGGACAGCGCGGTCCATTTACATCCAGTGAGTTTCTGCTGAGCGGTCACCTCACGCTCACTACAATTGTCTCGGCGTCTTCTTCGTTCTTTCCTTTACTTCCCGTCTCTCTTTATCTCTTTTTCTATCTCTGTGCTTCTCTATCATCTCAACCGAATACTTTGCGTCCCAAAGAAATGTGCCTACTGTGTAAACAGTGACAAAATGACCCAAATCGATAAAATCATAAAAAAGGGATAAATCCCATGAACCGGTGGAATATCAAAACCGTCTTTGATGGGCTATATCAACATTAGAAATCATGAAAACTTTGATAAAAACACGTTTCACACTGGCAACCACACGCTAAGTAGAGTAGCTTTTTTAGTTAAAGCAAAATGTTGAACGCTTTTCAAAGCAAACGTGCTACTTCTGAAATCATATCGATCGTTGTGTGTCCAATTTGACGTGAAAATGGTATATTCAGTAACAGTCATCAGAGACGAAGGTAAAGCGATTGAATATTTCAAGACTCATAAATTGTGCGCTTTGTTCCATCTTGAGTATTATTTTAGAGCGTTTTCGTCATTCAACAGCCAGCTTAATGAGAGCGTGCACTCTTTGGCACTTTCTGATTTTTAAAAACTGATTCTGTCTCTTATTGGTGGACACTCAGTGGTTTTTTATAGAGTTGTTCCTTCTCTGCAAATTAACTTCCGTGTTTTCTATACCATGTTATAGTAGTTTGAGAGATTTGTACTGCTTTTCTTCACGCGGAACGTCGCCAATAATCGGGATAAAGCTAAGAGCAAGCGCTATGACTGAGGAGATCAAGATTGATGGAGCCCCATCAACGTTTAAAGGCGTATAAAGAAACAGTGTATTCCGAAGATGCGTACGCAAAACGCGGGTTGAAGTTCATTTGAACTATTTTGCAATTTGCCAGTCTGTGGGGAAGGGAGCGACGTTGCGTCCTCTGCGGATTGGCCGATTCTGTAGCGAGGGGCGGCACTCTACGCTTTCATTCCTTGGAACCGCGATGGAGGCGGTTGAAATGGGCGGAGCGTTCTTGACTACATTATAGGATTTCCAAGGCCTACACGGAAGGCTCGGGGACATCTAAGCTCTTGAAGATCTTTCGAAATGGCATCCATTATGACTATGAAAATGCGTGGGGAAAACGCAGATCCTTGGTGAATTCCGCTGGAGTTTGGAAACTCCATCTGACCGCCAGCAGCGCTCGCACTCCACTCTCTTTCACTCTTTGAGTAAAACGCTGCTCTCTGAGTCCTGTCATGTTTTCCTATGTATAGGCGCAGAAGCTCATCTGAAGTTAATATTTGTCCTGCTGAACCCTGATAATTTGTTGGGCACATTCTCACCACACAAGAGCCACATGTGTAGACTGAACATTCAGTCAGATCATGTCCCGGATATCTTTTAAAAGTGCAATACGTGACCCTTCCCCCAGAGAGACTGAACAGCGCCCACTCCTTTCTTCTTGACCATTTCCTTTGTGTAGTGACAGATGACTCGAACAACACAGTGAGTCGTCAAGCTGCAAAGCAAATTCCTGCAGTGCTAACCTAACTGATCATCACAAAAAAGTATACCTATAGAGCAATTTAAATTTGGAATCTGGAACCTTCTCGAAAGGTAGACCTATTGATTGAAAACGTTCTCAATAACCTCGACGCCGTTGTTAGAAGAAAACAACCTCGTCGTTGCTGGAAGCATGCTAGGTCTACGCGAAAGCTGCTTCTTGTTTTCAACGAAATAGAAAACCACGTGGATTTAAATGGGTTTCCATAGATTTGGAAGCTGTGAAGTGATGGTTATGTTCCCTTGAACCTTCTACCTCTATACACTGGAAGTTATGTATTTCCGTTGCCAATGGGTAGTAGTTCAGGATTTCAATTTTTATTGTTTGCATATATTTTTTGATTATTGATGGTTAGCGTATCCTTTAATGTGCGGAATCGCATAACCTCACCATAGTCAACACCGTATTTCGTAAACGCGACTCCCACCTCGCCTCGCTCTGCATATATCGGGATGAGGTGGGAGTCGCGAATGATGAGAACGGCCATCTCTTGCAAAAGGCCTTTTGATAGCGTACTGCATGAAGCGATATGGTACGCCCTACATCATGTAGTTCCTGAAGAGCTCATAGAGTGTGTGGGAGTTCTCTACTGTTGTCCAAAGGTCGAGCTCAAGCCGCAGCTGGAACCTCGATGGAATTCTTCATTTCCGTGGTACTCCAGGCTTCTGCGTTTTCCCCACTCCTCTTTGTTGTCGTCATGGATGCTATCACACAAGATCTTCAGAAGTCCGTTCTATGGATGTTGTGTTATTTATTTATTTATGCTGATGACGTAATGCTCGCTTGCGAAGATAAAGGTGAACTCATATGAGAGGTGCAAGCTTGGTTTGACCGTTTGGAGCGGAATGGATTCAGAATGAACGTGAAGAAGATCGAATATCCAACGACGGACGTTACTGAGTCCAGCTTCATCAAGGTTAACGGCATCGAGCTTCCACGCACTGCGGTCTTCAAGTACCTGGGATCAGCAGACGCGTTTGACGGCAAACTGATGTTTGAAGTGAATTCACGCATGAGTGCAGCGTGGTCTAAGTGGCGCTCGTTGCTTTGCGAAGCGTGGATACCAGGGCACCTGAAGTCGAAAGTCCACAGAGCAGTCGTTTGGCCAGTGGCAATCTACGGCGCTGACTGTTGGCCTGTGACCGAGGAAGTTGAAACGCGCCTCAGGGTCATGGAGACGATGATGCTACGCTGGACGGCTGGTCACGTGCATGGACCGCATCCGAAACGATGTCATTCGGCAGAAGTTCGGTGTCGCGCCGATAGCTGACAAGATGCGCGAAGCCCCCTTACGATAGTACGGCCACGTCCTCCGTGGAAAAGAGGACAGCGTCCGTAAGATAGGCCTTCAGCTAGAAATCAGGCAAGCGGCCTAGAGGGCGTCCGAAGCAGCGCTGGTCTGATACGTTACACCCCTGATTTGATGGTTGCTGGTGTTCACCCTGATCTAGCGCTGGATCCGAAAAGGTGGCGTCGTGACACCGGAATAGCGGACCCCGCTACGCGGCGAGACAAACGCTGAAGAAGAAGAAGAGGAAGAAGAAGATTTTTAATTATACACAACTGGGCCACATTATGCGCTCCGCAGACAACGGCTGGATAAGGACCGCCACCGACTGGTTTCCGCGGGATGTCAAGAGAACACCAGGACACCCACCAACGGATTGGCCGAACTTCGTGCAAGCCATGGAAGGACGATGTGACGCTTTTCGTGTCCTTCAAGCGAGGAAGGTCCATTGGAGCATTCTGGACAGTAGGATGGAAACGGTGTTGGCGTGTTCTCGAGCAACTTAATGATCAACGGGAAACAGGTGATTTCGGCAAAAATTAACCAAAACTCTCACAACGTCCTCCGTATGAAGACGTTTTCTTCAAAACAATCACTTACATGGCAAGAAAAGCTGTTTTTCTCTGTTTGTCAAAAAGCTATTAGCTTTTTTGTATTTCCAAAAATTACCCGACTTATGACAGATTTTGTTAGGTATTTCCAATGACGTTGGTTCTTCAAAGATCGACCAAAGCCTATGGGAACGGCTTCACCCCCTCGGTGAGCTTCAATAGCGCCCAGATCGCTAGACCCTCGAGTGGTAAAAGAAGCGTCCCAGCTTCCGAACGTGTCCGGTCCAACGTATATGTGCAGAAATGTGGAATCCTTATTCTAGCTCAGCTCAGAAATCACCCAAGCCCTTTCACTCCACGCGCCAGGGTGGAAATTCCGTCACGTATTTACTTCCCAAGCAGCACATGACCCTATCTGACCACATGGTTAGTGCGTACCAGCCCACGACAACCTTAACCCACATAGTTGTAGGTAGCGTAGCTCTCATTAAGGAAGGTAAAGACTAGAGTGAAAGCGTCTACTTTAATTTAAATAACTGACGTTAATTGAAGTCGTGATAGTTTGAAATTAAAATTCAAAAAACGGCGAAAATTTTGGGTTTACCTAATAACTATCTTACTATATATAACTCGCTTAATCCGCGTGTCACGTTATCAGTCACTATAGGGGGGACTGAAGCCAAGAGATGGCTGCGAAAGTGCGGGGTATGCCAGTCGGGTTTTCTTTCAGCTTAACCATGGGAGACTGCTGGTGAACTATATCCTAGGCGGCGGATCGTCCAGGTTTACGATATATTCACTGGGCAACGCGTCACATGAATGGGGCCCAAGTGCGGAGCGTAGGGATTCAGAAGACGTGCTGAGGGCGTCGACCGACGTGCGTACATAGGGACTCAGAAAACGTGCTGAAGACGTCCAACCTGCGTAGGGATTCCGAGTAAGAGGGACCAGTAGGGGGGGGGGGGGGGGGGGTGACCAGTGAAGAGGGGATCAGCAAAGGCGGGCCTAGAGGAGAGGGACCAGTATTTTCGCTCAATATCGTCCAACGTGCGCAGGGATTCAGAAGACGTCGTCCATGTTGCTTGGGGACTCCGAATAAGGGATACCAGTAGGAAGGGTGTAGCAGTGTGCAGTGCCACATGTGGGTGCTTGACTCTCACTCCGTTCCTTTACCAGCACCTATATTAGGATTTATTAGCGGGGAGAGAGAGAGAGAGAGAGAGAGAGAGAGAGAGAGAGAGAGAGAGAGAGAGAGAGAGAGGTAGAGAAGGTGACTATGGTATTCGGAGGTGTTTTATTGCCCTCGGGCAGTAAACGGTGTCGACCTGTTTGCCAATACCGATTGATCTTAATTATGTTTCTGCAAATTAACCCTTTCACGACATTGTCCGACGATGTCGGACACCATCATAAAAATAGTTCGTGGAAAATTATCAAGCATTTAATAGTACAATATTAATCAATGAGTCCACTAATATGTACGGTCAAAACAGTCCTTGGGAAACTTTATTCGTTACTGTTTTCCATATTTAACAAATAATACAAATAAAATAATTTAAATAATCAGCGCGCGCGAAAAATGCGCGCTGTCCCACGCGGCAGTCAGCTGAAAATCGCGCGTGTCGTGAAGGGGTTAAACAATTCGGTTTGGGACATGATCTGTTTCTCGCCACGTAGAGAAGGAGCACTTCGGAGAATAAATCGATCGCGTACATGCGATAGAGGGCGGATGGCGTTCATATGAGCAGTGAAGATTTTGCCCTACCATATCTTGGTCCACTAATCTATACAATTTAGTAAAACCGGTTGCTTAATGTAATAAATAAAAGGAGGAAGGCCTAAAGAAGAAAGGAGAAGATTGGGGTTGTTCTACATGTTCTCGGGGTTTGGGGACGAAGCCCCCAACCAGACGTTTGGCGGCCCCTAGGCTGCTGAACGTCTGGTGACATATTAACCAACATCATCTTTAAAATAAAAATTGGGTAAGATGAAGCGCTCGAGCAAAAAAGAGCCAGGAGATAAAGGAGAGGAGCTTCCCTTATTGACGGGATCCGCTACATATCTATGCTGTAGTTAACTGGTTAAAGTTAGGCCTAATGACCTATCCTAATGAAAGTTAAGGAACAGGAAGAGGATTGTTGGTAAGGAATTTCTGGCTGTGAAGAGTTGGACAAATGCGGTAAGATTGAGGAGCGCTGGTTGGGCCTTGGGTTAAACTTCGATAGCTTTCGGGCACGATCGGATTTCCATCTTAGAAAACCGGGAAACTCACGGTCATAAGTGACACCAGTGGGGACTAGGCAGAAACAGCGGGAACTGTGAACTCAACTCCAAGTTGTGCAGTTTACACACAGACGGGTATGCTGATGTGTCAAGCCGCCCTTTAGCCTTGTTACTTTATCACAGCTTCTTTTCAAATTTTCACCAGCAGCTGCGGTTCTAACCTTCTACCTTGATTTCTGGATGTCTTTGCGAATTGAATCAACTACAGCATAGCGCATCACTTGTTAGAAGATAATGTGCTCTACTCGACATGAGACCTGCACTGAACGTAGTAATACAATTATTTCAGTATATCTGTAGCGATTTGAGGAAAACTTCCAATAAAATCAGTCATGGGAGTGATCATAGAAGTGATATTTATTCAAGAAAAGTTCCAATTCGTTAAACGCAAACTAAAATAATAACATGAAATCTGGCGCATTGAATAATCGCTTCTCTGCGCTCTCTCCCTACCTCATGCACGCTCCGCCCCTCGGGGTATATAAAGGCACCGCAGCATGCACTGGACAGTATGTTGTCGTTGACGGCAAGCATTTGTCTTGCTTGCGGAATCGAGCCGAAAAGGTCAGAAAATCCAGCGGATGGCGACCCGCTGACTGAGGGAGGGGCGCATCAGTAATTCCTTGGTAGCTGTCAGAGTTTAGGAAAACGTGGAGTCTGCCGCAGTCCGACGCACATGGCTGGAGTTTTAATCTGTGTCAAGGTAACGTAGAATATTTGGGCCCATTAACATTAAGTGGGCGTCTACGGAATCGGACTGGAGGCTCCCTGGAAATATGCATGTGTTGCGTTATACCTTCCAGTTGAAAGCGGCTACAAAGTCGATTTTCCTTAAAAAAAATTCAAAATTTCCTTCCATCCCTGATGGCACCGATGTTGTGTAGTGAGCGTCTGCACTAGGAAGGCGTTTAGCAGGCATCGTGCCATGAGTGAGAATCACAAGGCGTGTCACCGATGTCGTAACCGCAGTGCCAACCAAACGCTTTTGCCCTTCGAGACCGGTGGAACTTAATGGAACCTACCTGGAAAGAGTTAAACACTGCAAGTCATTTTATGATTAAGTACGCATTCAAATTGCAGACTCGATAAAGGGGAGAGCGAGAACTCGTTATAGCTACCTATATCAGCACATGGACGCGATCGCAACTGAGAGAACCCTAGCTCAAAAAGTTAAAGGAAGAGAGGCACAAAGCGGCTCGAGGGGGGGGGGGGGGGGGGTGGATGACCTCATAAAAGGGGTCATTAACGAAAAAAGAACGATGACACACTGATAGCAAAGAAAACAAACAATGCCATAGCTCTGTTCACAGATTTGGGCAGGGGATGGGACTCCAAGGTGCGGCTCGAGCGGTGCACCCGTGTTAAAATTGCCTAATCCTAGGGTTCCGTCCCTTGCCTATTCGAAAGCAAACACAACACGGATCTGTAATCGAAACGAAGAGAAAAGACTGCGTTTACATTCGCTGTATGTACCCTACTCGCCACATCTGCACGCCACGGCATGCTGAGGTGACCCCCGGAGTCGCTTTGCGCTGGAAGAGAAAGGTGTATAAAAATACTTTCGGAAAAGAAGGCGTTAAGTAAAACATTGTGGATCACGGCGGCGCAAATAGGGTCCGGGGTGCTTACCCCTTACTCAGTGGTTGAACGCCTTGGTAAGAAAGCATGTGTATGTCCTGTTACATTAGAAATTGCCTACCTCAGTCCAGTGTGGGGTTAGAACACACCGGTTCAGCAAAAAATTCCGGTTTCAAAAAGCACAGACCGTTTTGTAGCGCTGTCCTACATGATGACCCCCCCCCCCCCCCCCCATCCCACCCGGGACCCTATTTATCGCTGCATGTCGCACTGTTAGAAGTAGCAGCTCCTCATTGCCAGAGGCCCATGTCTGAAGAAGTGTTGCTAGTGCAGAGCGTCTGACTGCAATGACAGCGTATGTGCACACCTCATCCGGGAGTAAACGGGCAGCATCATTCTCTCCTTTTTCTTTTGGGTGCTTTTTGAGCTTCTTTCCCAGCAACTCAATACTTCCGTAGGAGATCTGTGCAATGCGACCCCATCCTCGCGGTGGGGTTACATGGCTGCGGGACATTATGTACGAATGGTCGCCGCGGACGCGACGAATAGCGCGGCAGAAGACGTCGCAATTGGGTGGCTTCAGCGGCCAGTGATATCTAGACCTCCATCAAAACTTGCACACCAAGTGTTAGAAAGTGTATACAAAGTCAGTTTCACTGCGATAGTGTGTCATATTCTCAGCTTTTCCTGAAGAAGCATCATATAAAATTGAGCCTTAGAACGTTGCTTAGTTTTATAACTCGAACTCAATTTCTGAACCAGAGCATGTTTTCCTGCAGCTCCTGCAACAGCAGAAAGGGATATCAACAACTCAAACTTAACGTCTGCAGTATCAACAACTCAAACTTAACGTCATGAGGCACAGCACACACGACCGCAGCGGAGCTCACGCGGCAGTCGCCGTCGCGGGCGCGGTGACCATTCGTACATAAAGACCGCCCCTCGGGTTACATACTCCATTGGGCGGAGCCTGAGGCTAGACACTCAGAGGAACCGAAGAGTGTACTTGTCACTGGTTCACTTTTTTCAATTATTTTATTAATAGTGGGAATAGTATTGTTATACTGAAATTTCCCAAGTTCTTATTGGCCAGTGGCATTATGCCAAAAATGAATACTTCCGACGAAAGTAAAAGGTAAGGTTGAAAAGAGCTATATTCTCTGTGGAATACTGGCTCTGCACTGTACTCAGCATATTGTTCAGCAAACAATCTAGCGGCCTACTAGAAGACGAGGGAGAACGGAAAAAGCATAGAGCGATTCGTCAATCTGGCAGACACCGAGCAAGGCTAACCATCTCAACGGTAGGTCGGAACGGCGCAAGTGTTGTATATGGGCAGAACCGTCTCTCCCTGGGAAGTAACAAACTGCAGGTATCTCGACCCCAATACAACTCTGCGCAGAGTTAGGGGCGACGGAAGTCGCCTGTTGGCGCCCTGTTGATTCACGTGCTCCACAGCTGACGGGCGCGCGCGGGATGAGGGTTTGGATCGCGTTTCGGCGCAGTGCACAGGTGGCGTGGTAGGGAAGCGCTCGGGCTCGTGAGCGAGGGGTCGGGGTTTGAATCCCGCAGACTATTGTTTGTTTTGCGCTTTTGCAAAATCCATGTTTATCTATAGGTAATCCACCTAGGGGTATTATAGTGTGTTATAGAGCATGTTTACATGTAAGATACCACCGATACCGTTAACAAGGGTGGTCCAGGCAGGTCACCGATTTTGCTGAAACTTCTCTAGGGGGGTTATTTGGGGTGCTGATCACGAATCTGACATCCGTTTTTCACGATTCTGTCTCTACCTGTCGTCACCGGCAGAAACTTTAAGAATGTAATCCTGTGCCTTCCTCTATCTATATTACCCAGCCGAATCGTGAAGAACGGATGTCAGATTCGTGATCAGCACCCCAAATAACCCCCCTAGACAAAGTTTCAGCGAAATCGGTGACCCTGCCTGGACCACCCTTGTTAACGGTATGGGTGGCCTCCGACCGAATCGTGAAAAACGGATGTCAGATTCGTGATCAGCACCCCAAATAACCCACCTAGACAAAGCTTCAGCGAAAAATTTTTTGACCGAAGTCTTATCGGTGGAGCCGGAACTTTTAACTAGTGCCACATAATATCTATCGTTATATAACTACAGCTTCACACAAAACAGGCTTAAAATAAGTGACACACAGAAGTGAACATTTCAGCTAATCTGTAGTTTGAATCATATGTTATATGTAAACATGCTCTATGACACTATAATACCCCTAGGTGGATCACCTATATGATAAACATGGACTTTGCAAAAGTGCAAAGCGAACGCAGTGTGCGGGATCCAAACCCCCCGACCTCTTGCTCACAAGCCCGAGCGCTTCCCTACTACGCCACTTGTGCACTGAGCTGATCTGCGATCCGTGCCCTCATTCCGCGCGCGCCCGTCAGTTGTGGAGCACGTGAATCAACAGAGCGCCAACAGGCGACTTCCGTCGCCCCTATCTCTGCGCAGAGTTGTATTGGGGTCGAGATACCTGCAGTTTGTTACTTCCCAGGGAGAGGCGGTTCTGCCCATATACAACACTTGCGCCGTTCCGACCTACCGTTGGATAGTATCCTGGTAAGACCTTTGTTATACCACCGCTCACTCGACGCCTAATGATATGCTCCCATATCGATCCCATCGCGGCGCCGGATCGATATGGGGGCATATCATTAGACTTTGCTCGGGGTGAGCGATGTTATAATAAAGGATAAAGGATAAAGGACGGCGTTATTCAATCCCTTCTGGGATGCGCCAGCGCATTCTACTTCTACGGGATGTCGTGGAGACGACATGAATGCGTATTTGGCCATACAATGACTTGCGGTGGCCAGCCGATGAACAAGTCAGCGCTTTATCCTTCCCAGACAAGTCTGGTACCAATTCACCGACCCCGGAGGGATGGAAGGCTTGGTTGGCCTGGGCGGGAAATCCGAACCAGAAACCTGGTATCGGGTGCACGCGACAGTCGCGCCTCCTCCGACTGCGCTACACGCGCCCAGCGATGTTATAACAAAGGCCTAATTCGCCGATATCGATTCGTCTGTTAGCCCTTATCAACAGGAAGTGATCTAAGCTCTACTGAAAACCATCGAGTCACCACCACAAGTAGCGATGTGCGGGATTTTTTTCTGCTGACAAGACGGAAGACGAAACAAAAGAGCTGAAGAATGCATTAAACTTGATCATGATACACGGAAAAGGAAATGATACATATACTCCTTTTGTTCAAAATTACGTCCGAAACTGCGTCAGAGACTATCTTTGTCGCATTTTTACCGGTGACTTCAGATTCAGACCTTCGTTGCAACAAAATGTTCCTTATATTGAAGCTGTTTTCCACCAGGACAAGATATACTGAAGCCTGTTTTCGCAGCGTTAAGCCGTTATCACTCGAACTATGTAGTGCCAGCACATTAAGGTGATGCACATACAAAGCCTTTTCCTAGTTCCACAGGTCGCAATCTCATCAGTTTAAATTATTCCGATTGCAGGCTTTATGGTGACCGTTTAAAGCACTTTTCTAAGCAACGGTTTTAATTGCTGGAGACTACTTGTGAAGCGTTAAGTCAGAGATTGATAATGATACCGTTAACTGAAGGAGTTCACCATTGTAGCGCAATCCTAGTGCGAGAGCGGTCTCCGCCACGAAGACGAAGTATTCCACTCTAACAAAGATCCGTATATTGAAATGATCCGCACTGTGAGAACGTCTCCCTCTCAGCCCATCTTGTTTAGAGCTTCCCGAATAACGGTAGCATTGTTCTCCTTCTCTCTTTCGAGGACTTTCTGACCTAATTTCACCAAATTTCTGGATAGATTTCAGTCACTCCTTAAACAAGGTGAATAAGGTGGCACACTCACTAAGTGATTCAGGGCATACCTGCGCAAGACGGCCTGACCATAAGTCGCCTTTTATACTCGCGCCGCTGCGTGTGATGGTTGACATGGCTATGGACGTTTCGCGCCGCCCGGCGGCACCGCATCGCTTTCATAAGCCGCGTGCACACTCCGCTGCGGCAGTGCGGCAGCCACGCTGAAGCATAGCGCGGAGGGGCGGAGTCACACTGCGGCAGCGGAGCCCGCAGCGAGGGGGTGTGCACACTTCGCTGCCGCAGTGCTGCCGGCAGCGGCCGCAGCGACAGTGGCAGCGAGGAATGACCCGGGCATAACTCACTGTCGCTGCGTGCGGCCGCGGCGCAGTTCAACAGTGCCGCAGTGTGCGAGACCAGCTCCGCCCACATTCCACTGCCCGCTGCCCGCTGCAAAGTGTGCATGCGGCTATACCCCGCCGCCTCAAAACACCACATTTGACGGAATTTCGGGTTACGGTATTCGGCGAATAGCGCCGCTGGAGGGGAGGGCGCGGAACGGCGCGGTCAACCGCGGGAGACTCAGTGAGGAGTGGGAGATTTCACACCGCGTTGAACCATTTTGTTATGTCCTTTTTGTTTTTGTTCCCCAAGCAACAGAACAAAAAGGGTGTAGCAAAACGATGGCACTATTGTACCTTCAGGACTCCAGGTGAGGAGAAGAGGTCGAAAGACAATTTATCCACCAAACCTCGTCCAGGGGGGGGGGGTTATTTAGGGTACTGATCACGAATCCGACATCCATTTTTAAAATTTTGGCTGATTACGGTAGGTTCGGGTGACTGAGCTTGTCGAAGTCATGATCACCGATTTCGCCCAAACTTCGCCAGGGGGGGGGGGGTTATTTGTGGTGCTGATCACGGATCTAACATTAGTTTTTCGTATTACGCTGGAGCTTGGGCAAATCGGTGACCACGACCTTAGTCACCCGTACCTACCGCCACCCAGGAAAGGAATGAAGATCTGTAGACAATCCGAAGTTCTACCTGCTACGCTAAAAATATGTTTAGTGCACAATGACACCGGCCGGAGTGGTCACATAAGAGAGAATTCTGACTGATTCTCGACGATTAGTAATACGCTACGCTTCAGATCCCTCCCTTGTAAGGCATCTGGCGTACCTCCGAGTCGCTCCAGCGATTGTCGCGGGAGCGACTTGAGCTGAGCGGGAATCGCGTCGGGATCCCTCACTTGGCCAATCGCCGACCCCGCCACGCCCGCCTTCCGCAGACCAACACAGCTGCAGCGATTGCAATCACTGTGCAATGCGCAACATTCGGACAATCGCTGGAGCGACTCGGGCGTTTGCCAGATGCCTTACCGGCGCGCGCTATTTCGCAAGGCCTTGGGCGATTCGAACTTACTATAACGCGCTTGTAAGGCATTTCCGAAAAAAAACTGATAATCGTTCTTCCCATGGCAGATTACCCTTAGTAGACCTATTTTGGACAAGATTCAGTGCGGTACAAGCAGTACACTAGTGCCGAAGTGCTTTTACGAACTTAATGGAACACTTCATACAAAACACTACAGATAGCTGTCGCAGAATGCAAAGGCTTGCTGTCGGTTTGACAGCACTTTCACACAGTGCCGTGATCGCTCCTAGATTACCTTGAAAAGTAGGCGTCCACCCATTTTGCTTGTACACGATGTCATTCTAAGTTCAGGAGAAAAACTAATAAGCTTATTTATGTTTATGATTCTTCAGAGATTAATCGGCAACCCTGCACCGATATGTCGTCGACTTCGAAGGAGAATACCGTATGTTGTTATGTCTTTCAATTTTGATTATTTGTAGACGGGATGTTGAAAAAACCTTGAAAAGAACCAGCAGGCTCCGCTTGTCTTGGGGTCGCTGGCTAACTAATAGTTAAGGATTTCAAACTGGAATTCCTGCTGGGTATTTTGGTACTTTTGACTCGCCATTAAAAGCACACAGGCAAAGCGAAACGAGCTTTCGGGCGAGTTGTTCGGGTGCGAAAGATTAAAAATTCAAACAGTCGAACACGGCGTTGGCGATAGAGAACTCCTCCATTCCAAGCATTACACGCGCCAATCTCTTGTCGCTCGTGGAGGGGTGGTCCGGAGCTGAGTTCTGCGCTCTTCGAGGTAGAAAATGGTGACGGCATTCAGCATTCGAGAACAACAGAAATCACTGAGAGAATTTATTTTTATTGCGCATTTCTAGTTATATAAAGTGATGACAGTTTATATGATAGCGTCGAACTTTTTACTGGAACAACACCACAAAGCAGCAACAGGCTTGTTTGCAGGGCTCCTGTAGGGACTACTTGAAACCGTTCGACGTTCGCTAAGCCTGAAAAAAGTGATTGTGACAAAGTAGAATAAAAGAGGAAGAGAACGGATAGCAAAATGAACACTTCTAAAACTTCGAAATTTTTTTCTTGCGCTAGTCGAGATGGAGCAGTCAATAGGTGGAGGTGCACACTTTCACGCTTTGGCGCGCCTAGCGACTGGCGCGTCGACCGGCCACACGCGTATGATGTCAAGTCAGCAGTCCAAGAAGAGATGTTGTGAATACCCAACTAGGGTCTGCATCTATGAATGCATCTACCACTATATAATTGAGTTAGCTGCCAGCGCTGTAGATGATGAGGCGTATCTCACGCAGGTTTCTATCCTGATCTATATCTATCCACATACGATAGAAACTTGTTTGAGATACGCGTCATCGAACCCCCGCGGACAAAATGTGCCGTTTAGCATGGGATGTTGCTGCAGCAGAGGAAGCCTCCGCAGCCTCCTCCTGCTTGACACAGTTGCAACTGCTCGCGTTTCTGAGCGTCCTGATTCCGAACACGTCTGCTGTGAGTATGGGAGGACGACTAAGCAGGTGGTGGAGAAGGGCAGAAAGGGGGACTTATAGAGTGAACCAGGACGGAGAAACCAGGAAGAAGAGACCAGTAGAGGAGTCAATAGTGGAAACAAAGATGTGGGCCAGGAGTTGGGATCAGGAAAGTCAGGTGGGGAGGGGCAGTAAAGAGATGGTGGGGAAACCAGCAAAGGCTTATCAGCAATTAGATCCAGTAAGAGGAAACGAGTGAAGCGAACCTGGCGTCCGCATTCGGAAGACGTGTCAACGATATCCGGGACGCAAGCTGTTGTGCATGCGAACGGCCTCGAGGAGAGCAACCTGGAGGCCGTCCTATGTAGATACACACATACACACAGCCCTGAAATGCTATAAATACAATACTATCTTTAATTATCACAAAATGTTTTAGGATCCTAAACAGGAGCTTTTTACAATCACCGACGATGAGGACGACGCCAAATCCGTGAGTTTAGTTCTAAATATTGCTGTGGAGGTAAACTTAGACGTCGAAGAACAGAAACGGCTACTTGGAGAACAAAAACTGTGCGGCTCAAAAAGAATGGATAGTCAATCTTCTGCGTACCGTATATTACGCGGGTTTGATCAATGCCGTTTAACACTACGAAATACGCATTCACACTACATCAGCAATATGTTACAGCATTAAACTACAACACATCCCCTTTTAAGATGTCAGATGTATCTTTTCTGACGTGGATTCAACGGATTCAACTGAAGATGATATGGTGGCCGTCTACGGCGTGGTAGTGTCGTGGTGTTCGGAGCGCTAGATGTCGAACAATAGTCTTCGTTTCGACTGTTGAACAGTGGCAGATCGAATGCGTCTAGAAGTCGGATTGCTGCTGTAGCAGTGCCTCTCGGCTTGAGCTGGTTCTCGTCTCGAGTCCACACGTAGTTTCCGAAACGAACAGAGTAGGTAGTAGCATTGCCGATTCTTCGCAAGATAATGTCATGAGTCCATGTGTGTTTCTGTCCTCGCTAGTCCTTGGCAAAAATAGCGTCGTACACTTCGAATGAACGTCGTAGTGCCCCATGATGGCGATTGAGCTGTGCTTCCATCTTGTTGTCGCGGCATCCAGCGTCTACAGTCGTAGTGATCAGGTCGAGCTCCGTTCTCATTCGGCTTGCGAGGAAGTTCTCTGCAGGCGACAGGTGATTGGGTCCAGATGCGCATGGAGTCAAACAGTATGCCATCAGGAATGTTTGCAGAGCCTCTTCTGTCGGTTCCTCCCTTTTGACTTCGACAGTCCTCGCTTGAAAGTGTCGACAAATCGTTCGGCTTGTCCATTGCTTTGGGAGTAGAACGGCGGTGTGCCAATCTGGATTATTCCTCGCGAACGGCAAAAACCTAAGAATGATTTCGACGTGAACTGTGTCCCGTTGTCCGTAACGAGAGTCTGTGGGTTACCGAATTGCGCGAATGCTACTGTCCTTAAAGTGTAGATGGTGGCAGTCGATGAGGTACACCTCATTGGGATAATCTCAGGCCATTTCGAGAATGCGTCAACAATGACCAGGTAGTACTTCCCACTAAGTGGTCCTGCAAAGTCGGCATGTACTCTAGTCCACGTAGATGTCGGCTTCGGCCAGGAATACAGTTCAGATTTGATGGGGTCCTTGGAAGCTGCTACGCATTTGTTGCAGTTCCTAACCATCTGTTCAATGTCGGCGTCCACTGAAGGCCAATAGACGTAAGAGCGAGCAAGCATCTTCTTTCGTGTCTGTCTATGGTGAGCTTTATGAAGTGACGATAGAACTCGATGTTGAAGAGGCTTTGGGATCACAATTCGATTTGCAGTCATCAAACAACCTTCTTCTTCTCCCGAGCGTTTAGTCCCGCGCAGTCGCAGGGTCCGCTGTTCTTATGATCCGTCGCCACCTCATCCTATCAAAGGCGTCGTCTGGCATGGCGCCGACTTCAGCGAGATCTTTCTTGATGACATCCTTCCACCTTTTCCTTGGGGCTCCTCTCGGACGCTTTCCGGGTGCCTCGAAATCTAGGGCCAACCTTATGGGGTGATCCTCTGGTCTTCTGAGGACGTGTCCATACCACCTCAGGCGCTGCTCCCTCATCTTCAGCTGGATCGGAGCTGTCTTCATCACTGCCCTAACATCCTCGTTTCGCACCCTGTCCCGACGGGTCCATCCACAAGCCCACCTGAGCATCCTCATTTCCGTGCAATTGCCGCTCCTGCGCTTTACCTAGGGCCCAGCACTCACTGCCGTAGAGGAGGGCAGGCCTCACCACTGTTCTATAGAGCTTTCCTTTGAGTGTCCTGGAGCACCTACGGTCGCAGAGGATTCCTGTGGACTCCCTCCATTTGAGCCAGGCTGCGTTTATCCGTCCCCTGACCGCCTGGTCCACACTTCCTTCCTCGGATAGGTCACTTCCGAGGTAGCGGAATTCTTCCACCTTCTCGATCGCCTCCCCTTGGCAGTCTAGGATCGGTCTAGTGCACTGCTCAGAGCTGATAAACTTGGTCTTCTTCACGTTCAGCTGCAGGCCGTTATCCGCGAGGGCTACTTGCCACAGCCTCACCTTCTCCTCCAGCTCCTCCCGGCTGTCGGCTACTAGAGCGATATCGTCCGCGTAGAGGATGGTCCTGAGAGGGCCTTCCTCCAGGAGTTTCACTATGCAGTCAAGCGTCAGCACGAAGAGGAACGGACTCAGAGCCGACCCTTGATGTACACCCACTGTGATGTCCATCTTCTTTGTCATTCCGTGTGGGGTTCGTACCGCCGCTTTCGAGCCTTCGTACATGTCCTTTACGATTGTGATCAGACGTTCCGGGACACCTCTACCTCGGAGCGATTTCCAGAGCACGGCCCGGGGTAGCCTGTCGTAGGCTTTCTCCAAGTCCAGAAAGGCCATGTAGCAGGGCTTTCGTTTCTCCCGATATTTCTCCATTACCTGGCGAGCGATGAAGATGGCGTCTGTGGTGGACCTCTCAGGCATGAAGCCCCACTGCTCCTGAGAGATTGTCACCATCTCCCTCAGCCTCGAGTCGACCAGACGTTCGTAGATCTTCATCGTGTGCGAGATCAGTTTGATCCCTCGGTAGTTGGAGCACTCGGACGCGTCCCCTTTCTGTTTGAAGATGGGGACTATGATGCTGTCCCTCCAGTCATCCGGCATCTTACTGTCTATCATGACTCTGTTGAAGAACTGTGTCAGCCAATTGACTCCACAGTCCCCAAGCACCTTCCAAGCCTCTACTGGCACCCCATCAGGTCCAGCTGCCTTCCCGAGCTTCATCTTTCCTATGGCGTTGCGAACCTCTTCCCGCGTCCATGATGGGATGGGTCCTTCCGTTGGTTGTTCTTCTTGAACTTCGCGACGAGGCAATTCTTCATTCAGGAGCTCCTTGAAGTACTCCTCCCATCTTTTTCTGACCTCGACTGGCCTCCGTAGTACCCTGCCGTCAGCACCCCTCACTGTCTTGACCACTCGAATGTCGGCGCAAGCTCTATGCCGCGCCTTAGCCAGCCGGATAGCAAACTTCTCTCCCTGTGGCCCGTCTAGCTTCTCATATAGGGCATCCATCTCCGCTCTCTTCGCTTTCGCTACAGCTGCTTTTGCCAGGCTCTTCATCTTCCTATAGACTGTAAGATGCTCGGGTGCGCTTGTCGTTTGCCACTGCTTATAGGCCTCCTTCTTTTTCCTCACCGCAGCCTGCACCTCTTCATTCCAGAACCATGCAGCCTTATCTCCTCTGATCCCTCCCTTTGTTTCACCGAGGGTTTCCTTGGCACATCGTAGAATCGTTTGGGTCACCCTCCTCCAGGTCTCGTTCACGGGACCAGTTGGATCCGGAAGACCTGCATCGAGCACCCTCCTTCGTAGCTCGTTGCGCTCTGAACCCCGCAGTTTCCACCATCGGATTCTGGGTTCTGTTCTTACCTTGGGTTTGCTGGGTAGAGGTATGGCCAGGTCAGCTACCAATGGCCTGTGCTGTGGTGCTACATCTTCAGCCGGAAGGACCTTCACATCCCGGACAGTTTTCAAGGCAGGTCTTCGCACTAGGATGTGGTCGACTTCCGTCCTTCTTCCTCCGCTAGCATAGGTCACCTTCTGGCTCTCCCTCTTCGCGAAGAAGGTGCTACAGACCACCAGGTCGTGGGAAATAGCCAGCTCGAGAATTCTTTCTCCATCTGGGTTCATCAAGCCGACCCCTTTACCTCCATGAACCCTTTCTACTCCTCTTCTGCCACTCCCTACGTGGCCATTCATGTCCCCTGCTATGGACAGGTAATCGCCTTCTGGTACGGACCTTATGGCCTCCTCGAGCGTGAAGTAGAAATCATCTTTCTCGTGCTCGGGGCATCCGGTCTGAGGGGCGTAGACGGACATGACAGTCCAGTAACCCTCCTTCGTGTCGAGCCGCAGTGACATGATGCGGTCGTTTATCCTTTGGACAGCAGCTACCGAATCCCTGAGGGACTCTGCGACAGCTATCCCGACACCGTTCTTCTTCGTATCCTCTCCGTTGTAGAACAGCTTGACCCCTTCTCCAATCTCCTTGGCCTTCGCTCCTTTCCATCTCGTTTCCTGCAGACACAGGACTTCTATCTTTCTGCGCTTCATCAAGTCGGCCACCTCTCTGGATCTTCCGGTCAGCGTTCCCACATTCAGAGTCCCCACTCGAACTAGCTTCTTTGGCCGAGGTCGTTCTGCTCTCGGTAGCCCTCGCATACTGACCGCAGAACTCGGGCGGGGGTTCTGCGCGTCACTTCCGGGTGACGTCCTAGCCTTTATACTGATTCCATTGCGACTTTTGATCATGGTTTGTGACAGGTTTCTCCATCAGCCGGCCTGTCAACCTGGGCCTGACGCTGGAACCGTTGCCATTTTTGCAATTTCTGCAGGGCATGGCGTGCCGGACTTCACATGAGGTGACACCACAAAACCAATAACCGTTTGTGGTGTCTACCTCCCTTCTCGCCCCGGGCGGAGCTCGTATCACCCCTTTCTTGCCTTCGGGGTGCCCCTTTCGTGCCTTCGGGGCGTGCTGTGATTCAGACTTCGCTAGGCTTCCGAAGAATTGTCGAACTCCTTCTCAGCCTGGGAGACCCTGCCGGAGATTGAAAACCTCCGCTGTACATCGCAGTTCGACACCCATTCATCAAACAACCATTGATGTTAAAAGAGAGCCTCGCCGGTTGGAGTAGCTCCACAGTGTAGAGTCACGATTCACTTTCGACCAACGTCCGGATCTTATGCATCCGATTACTTGCTTGATCACACTGTCCGCCTCTGTTGCAATTCGGATGGCTTCAGCTGGAACGGGAAGTCGTATGCAGGTTTTCGAAAATTTGGGGATGACAACGACATCGACAGTGACAGTTACTCGGTCGCCTCCGTTGACAGCGAAGCGATTAGGCGGGAGGGAGAGTCCACTTGTCCGAACTCCTTGATGTTGACGTACTCAATCGTGAAGTTGTAGTGAGTAGTATCGTTGCCCAGCGCTGAAGACGATTGACGGTGTACACAGGTATTCCGTTCTTGGATCCGAAGACTGAAACCAGTGGTTTGTGACCAGTCTTCAGCGTGAAGTGACGCCCATGGATGAAGCGATGAAAATTCCGAAGATGAGAGCGAATGCCTCACATGGCGATGTCCGTTCCTCCACGTGGTGCCACTAGAAACAGTTCGCCTCTGCGAGCTAAGCTAATCACGGACATTCGAGTAGAGGCGACAGGCCCTAGTGACAGGCCAGCCTATGGAGATCCCATGTCACATCACATGGTTGATGACGTTAAGTGAGTATCGAGATAATGATACGGCGTCCGCGGGAGCCGACGCGCACTCGCAGAGCCCGGCGAGTGTGAGAAGTATGCGAGGGTCCCTGATGCGAGGACGGCATCGGGAGAAACTGAGCTAGTCCGAAAGTCCCGTAATGTAGGCAAGACCGGCGTAGCTACGCTGGGTACGTTGACGGGCCGCTCGTGCGAGTTGGCAGAAGCATTGGAGCGAAGACGAATCGACTTATGTGCGGTACAGGAGACGAGGTGGTCCTGTTGTAAGTCGAGGGACATAGGCCGAGGCTTCAAGGCCATTCTGTGCGGCAGTCCCAGGACCACCAGCGGAGTTGGTGTAATCGTCTCCGAACGTTTCCGACACGCGATTATAAGCGTGGAACGCTTTAATGACCGTTTGATGAAGGTCGTAGTCGCTGCTGAACAGCGTATGTGTCATTTCTTCTCTGCAGGCAGGCTGCTCTGAGAGAGCCAAGGATGAGTTTTGGACCCTGTTTGATGAAAAGACAGAAGAGGTACCGTCAGAAGACGCTGTCGTTATCGCAGGTGACCTCAACGGTCATGTGGGGACTGCGAAAGATGGTCGCAGCTGTCACGGCGGTTTCGGATATGGAGCACGTAACGCTGATGGTGAGCGAATCCTTGAGTATGCGGACTCGCATAACCTCATCATCGCGAACACCGTATTTCGAAAGCGTGACTTCGAAGGTGTTCGCGATGATGAGGTTATGCGAGATGTGGCGTCGTTCTATAGCGGGAGCACCAAGACACAGATCGACTTCATCGTTGTGAAGCATCGCGATCGAAAGCTGGTTACAGATGCGGAGGTGGTGCCGTACGAGACTGTCGCCACACAGCACCGTCCGCTGATATGCACTCTTAAGATCGCCCCTTCGAGGCTGAGGCATGTCGAGCGATGCGGTCCACCGAGAATCAAGTGGTGGCGATTGAAGGAAAACGCTGCAGATTTTGTTTCTCGTATTCGGTTACCGACGGTGACAACCGTCGACGAAACATGGAAAGATGCAACCGATACGATTTTACAAGTTGCATGCTCTGAATTAGGCATGACTAAGCCTGGACGCCGCAAGATCGAGAAGCTGGCGTGGCTGTGGACTAACGACGTAAGAGAAAAAGTCCGACAGAAGAAAAATTATATGACGCGTTCCTGCGCGACAAGACTGCAGACAAATGGCGTATGAACCAGGAGGCGAAGAAAGCGGCAAAGAGGGCCGTGGCCGTTGCAAAAGCCGTCCATTATGATGATCTCAGCGATAAACTCGAGACGCACGATGGTGAACGACATCTTTATCGACTTGCCAAGGCACGCCATCGTCAGGCCGAGGACATCGAGAAATTCTTCTTGGCTAACAAAGTTTTCAACCAGGTTGTTTCAGAAAAGAAGGTACCTGGTAGTTGGCAGGAAAGCACAACGATCCCGATATGGAAGAAGAAGGACAGTCCTGCGGACTGCACGAATTACCGTCCAATTCGCTTGCTCTCGCACAGCATGAAAGTCTTCGAGCGAATTGTAGATGGACGTATTGGCGATATCGTCCAACTTTCCACCAATCAATGTGGCTTCGTAGCGGGCAGTGGCACCATCGATGCCATACATGCTGCTCGTCTTCTGGTAGAGAGACATCGCGAAAAGCAGAAACCGCTGCACCTAGCTTTTCTTGACTTGGAGAAAGCATTTGATCGTGTACCGCGTGAGGTTATATGGTACGCCTTACGACAACACGGTGTTCCCGAAGAGCTTATTGAGTGGGTGCGCATACTTTACTCTGGTCAAAAGAGTAGTGTGCGAGCGCCAGCCGGCGCATCGGCGAAGTTTCCTATCTCCGTTGGTGTTCGCCAGGGTTCTGCGCTTTCCGCGCTCCTATTCATTGTCGTAATGGATGCCATTTCGAGAGACCGTCAGAAGCCTGCCCCGTGGACGCTGCTGTATGCACATGACGTAATGCTTGCAAGCGAAGAGAAGAGCGAACTCGAGCGACAAGCGCAAGCTTGGTACGACCGCTTGGCGATGTTCGAGCTCAAGCTAAACGTCAAAAAATCTGAGTACTTGACGACAGACGTAAACGAAGCCGGGTCCATTGAGATCAATGGCACTGCGCTAGTACGAACGACAAACTTCAAGTACTTTGGATCTGCAATTGCGTCTGATGGTAGTCTGACGTTCGAGGTGAACTCACACGTGAGCGCAGCGTGGTCCAAATGGCGCTCGATGACAGGCGTTTTATGCGACAGGAAGATACCGGAACGCCTTAAGTCGAAGATCTATAGAACCATCGTCCGACCAGTAGCGATGTATGGAGCTGAGTGCTGGCCTGCAACCAAGGAGGTTGAGACTCGCCTCAGCGTAATGGAAACGAAAATGCTGCGATGGACGGCTGGTGTTACGCGTCTGGACCGTATTCGCAACGATGAAACTCGCCAGAGGTTTGGTGTCGCTCCAATTGCTGACAAGTTACGTGAAGCTCGCCTTCGGTGGTATGGCCACGTTCTTCGAGCTAGTGGTGACACTGTTAGGAAGATTGGCCTTAACATAGATGTGCCCGGAAAACGGCCTAAAGGGCGGCCGAAGCAGCGATGGCTTGATACGTTACATGTGGACCTAAAGGTTGCTGGTATCTATCCCGATCAAGCATTTGATCGCGTAAAGTGGCGTCACCACACCAGAATAGCGGACCCCGCCTCGAAGCGGGACAAACGCTGAAGAAGAAAAAGAGAGCGAATGCCTCCTTCTCGATTTGGCTGAAGTTCTTCTGAGCAGGAGTCAAGCGACGGTTTGCATGATAAACAGCCTTCTCAGATCCGTCCGGGAAACGGTGCGACAGAACAGCTCCAATTCAATGGCCAGAAGCATCCGTCGGATCCGTCGGAAGTTTTGGGTCAAAGTGTGTCAAGAGTAGATCTGATATGAGTATCGCCTTTATTTGGTTGAAGGAAGGCTGGCACTCCAGTGACCATGTGAAGATGGCGTCCTTGCGTGTGAGTGCGTCCAAGGAAGGGCGTAGGTTGTGTAGGTCCTTCACGAACGTTTTATAAATATTGACCAGCTCTAGAAAGGCGCGGAGCTGGCTGACGTTCTCCGGATGTGGCATCTGATAGCATCCACTCTGTCGGGTAAGGGGCGACATCCATCACCAGAGATAATGAAGCCAAGATGTTTGATTTCCGGCTGCAGTAAGGAACACTCTTCCAGACGAACGTGGAATCCATACTCCTCGATCCTTTGGACCACCTCCTTGAGTCGAGTGTTGTGTCCGTCGACGCTTCTTCCAGTTACCAAAATGTCGTCGAGGTAGACAGCGGTTCCATTCGACCAAGACACAAGTGCGTCCAAGTACGCATAAAAAAAACGGGGAAATAACAACCAGCAATCCATAATCATAGAAATCTAATAAGGAAACAACAATGTAAAATAGCGTTGTGTCACGCTTTGCGATTTCGTTATTTTTAAGTGTTCTGCAGCATTCAGAAGCCCAGATACAAGGAGCCTAACCCAACAAATGGCAGTAAAATGAGAATAAGAATGATAAGTAATTTAAATTAATCATGGTTTAAGCAAATAGTTTCATTGACGGATCCTTCCGCGAGTTGTTGAAGAAACGGCTGATGCTGCGAGATCGAGTCTCAGCAATGACGGTGTGTCGGCGACGAAGTAGGGCCCTTTTCCTTGTTTCGCACCGATCTCGAAACTGCACTGTAATCGTCCTCGAACGGCGAGTTGTTTGTTGTTTGCGGACCTCAGTATACTGTCTAAGGAAAGCAGTTTCGGTCGACTCATAGCGATCCAACCGGCGTTGCTCAGCAGGGTGACATCGGTTCCCGTGTCGAGACACATTCGCTCTTTCTGTCCATTGATGTACACATGGCGAAAGGTTCGGTTTGCTGGACATCCACGACTTAGGGGCGACCACCATGTTGCTAGCAGCTTTGCGTCTCCTTGTTGGCTTCTTTCTCCGCTCGAAATTCCTGCAGAAACCTTTCTTGTGTCCAAGAAAGGTCCAAGAAAGAAGCCTTGAACTCGAAGCATTTCTTCCGAATGCAGCTGAAGTCCTTTGCCCAGTGTTGTCCACCAGATCGAAAGCATGCCGATGGCGGCTCCTTCTGGTTTGCTTCCGCCTTGAAGACGTTGACGTTATGTGAAGTCGACTGCGTTTCTCCAAGCATTGTCACGTCCTGGCAAATGTCGATGAAGCGCTGAATTTCAGAATAAAGTTCCTTCAGCGTTGTCCGTGGATTGTCCCCCATTTTCGCGGACACCTGCTCGAATGTCAGCATCTTCGGAGGCAGAAAGTCCACATATCCAGACGAGGCACTTTATCTGCTCGGGAGTGACGTTGGCCATCTCGTGTCGTCTATTCTATCTAGTGTAGTCCTGTAGAGTTTCGCCATTGTGCTGCGTTCGCAGATATGCATGAATAGCGCCGAGCAAAGATTGAAGTTGTGTGTCCGAACAACTCCTTGAGCGTCTTCACAGTGTCCTCGAGCGAGATCTCGGAGGCTTTGCGCGGTAACTCATGGTGTATGAAACGGGCGTAGATTGCGGCGTCGAGCTTTGAAACGATTAGTCTCGCCCTGGCAGCGTCCTCGAGTGATGCCCCATCATTTGAAATGATGTACTCGTACCGGCTGTACAATACGTTGAACGTACAACCGTTGTCCGGATCATAGGCGAACTCCGGAATCGTTGGCGACAGCGAATTTACGACGAATTATGCTGGCGATATTGGTGCGGCAGGTCGCGTGTTGGACATCAGTTGATGGATTGAAGTCATGATCTCGCTGACTGTCCGTGTGAACATCGCCTGTTGTTGCTTGGCCAGCTCAGACGGTGCGTAGCATCTCGACATCTATCGTTGCATCGTAGTCCTCGAGCAGTTGCTGCTAGCTCGGACTGCTCAACATCGACCTTCGTTTTGGCTGCACGGCTGTCGCTGCTCGTCCTCGGTTGCATGTCTGCTACGGCTTGCCCTCCGCCTCGTCGACCGATCCTCTGCTCGTCCTCGTTGAACTTCTCGGTCTGATCGCCAGTTGTTGTAGAGGTAACCATAGACGTCGATTAACAGGAACGGTTTATTGGAAAACAAAAACTGCACAAGAGAAGAAGCAGGGGTAGTCAATCTTCATCGTACCGTACATTACGCGGGTTTAGTCAATGCCATTGAACATTACGAAATACGCAAACACTACAGCAGCAAAATACTACAGCATTACACTACAACACATATACAGTTCCGTTCAATGCAGAAGAAAAGAATGTGTGAAGCAAACTTTGCCGGCAACCTGTGGTTTAAATCGAGATTCTATCTTGGCCTTCATAATTACTCTCTCAGTGTCCGGTCCACGCAAATTTCGTGCTATGTATTACAAGAAAGCTGGCAGTTCTCTCGACAATATTTCGTGAACGAAAACGACCCGACATGACTTGCCAGTGAGAAGTGAATGATCTATGATTTATTTCATACCCGTGAAAATCACCAGAGCAAGCATTCTAATGCATATACGCAAAATAAAAAATGTATGGTGCTAATCTTTTTTCATGATTTTTGGGCACTATTGTACTTTCACGATTCCAAAAGTCGAAGAGGAGTCGGAAAAAAATGTTTGCCCAAACTTCGCCCGGGATGGGGGGGGGGGTATTTGGGTTGCTGATCACGAATCTAACATCCGTTTTTGTGACTATTATGCATTATGCTGAAGTAAAGTGCGGTAGGTTACGGTAGGTGCGGGTGACTGGGGTCATGGTCACCAATTTAGACTAAACTTCGGGGCAGATACGGTAATGGCACAGTATGCACGCGGTCTCGCAGCGATCGCCTCACAAGGTACGCAAATTTGCGGAAAACTCTTCGACATGCATACGCTAATTGCTAGACAGCAATATAAGCATCATGACGCTCCAGGAGCTGCTCCCCAATCACCGCCAAGAATAGTTTCGTGACATCAAGATATCAAGGCTTTTTTGGTGTTCAAAACGAGCAATAAAACCAATGAAACTTTACTGGCATTCATAGGACAAGTGCTCCGACACGCCTAGCGGCGTGTCTCGCACTTGCGCGCTTCGCGCGACATTACAGCATCACCGACCAGTGCAAAGCAGTTTTTGTAGATCGTAAAATTCTCTAACATCTAGGACCTGGTTCGTACTTTATCGGCGTCAAGCCGTTCACTACTTCGGTACCTTCAACATACGCATCTGGCATACCACCGATTCGCTCCTGCGACAATCGCGTCGGGATCCCTCATCTAGGCAATCGCTGATCTCGCCAAGCTCGCCTTTCGCGGACCGATACAGTTGCAGCGATTGCAATCGTTGTGCAATGCGCAGCGATTCGGACAATCGCTGAAGCGACTCGGAGGTATGCCAAATGCCACAGACATTCTCTCCGGACCGGCCATTAAGTCATTGGTTTGTGTTGCACAGTATTTCTGTCCCAGAGATTGCTCCTATGCAACCGTTCTCATGCTCAACAGCTAGCGTTTCCAGATATCGTTGACATGCCTTTTAAAGCCAGTTTCCCCCTCACTCGTTTCTTCTTGCTGGATCTAATTGATGGTCCGCATTTACTGGTCTTCCCTTCCCCATCTTCCTGACCCCAGCTCCTGGCCCACTTCTTTGTTTCCACTATTGACCCCTACTGGTCTCTTCTTGCTGGTTTCTCCGTTCTAGCCCCTCCTCAAGGTTGTTCCTTTCCTTCCTGGTCGCTCTCCCGGTCCACACTAGAGGTCCCCCTTACTGCCCTTCTCCACCACTCCCTTAGTGGTTCTCCCATGCTCACGGCAGACGTCGGTGACACGTATTCACAATCAGGACGCTTGTTGCGCGACGTAGTGCGCCCGTGTTCTGGATCCAGAAGCTCAGAAGAGCCGTCTTCCGAATTCAGAAGCTTGCTTAGAGACGCGTGCTCAGTCGCCGCTGTGTCGAGCATGAAGATGCTATGTACATGGCAGATTCCTTGTTCTCCATATGAATTCCCTGACGGCTCCCTTCTTGTTGGTTCCCCGTCCTGGTCCCGCCTCCAGGTCCCTTCTTCCAGGTAGATTAGTAAGGAGGATCCCCTCGGGATCCTCCTTACTAATCCCCTTGCTGATCCTCCTTTCTGCCCCCCCCCCCCCCCTGATCGGTAACTTCCTGCTGGTCTCTCCTCATTGCCTGAACCTTTCTTGGTGCCACCTCTTGCCTGCTTCACTGTTCCCGCTATCGACCCCCACCATCCCGATACCTTCTCCAGGTCGCTCCCTCCTGGTCGCTGATGGTTCTCCACCCTCGATGTCCCCTTTTCTACTCTTTCCCCTTCAATGGTCTTCTAATGCTAATGACACGAAGTCGGCTTCTGAGTATGGACGCTCAGAAACGGGCGTAGGTGCTGCTGTAAAGCGCTGTACTTGCCCTGCTGCAGCAACATCCCACGTATAATAGCAAATTTCGCCCGCGCTGTAAATGATGAGGCGTATCTCACTTAGGTTAGATCACTCAAACGTCATCGACCGCTAACTCAATTATATAGGGGTAGATAAGGCTTCAATGGCCGTACAAATTTTATTTAACAAACCAGCATATCTTCTGTAGCTTCATCATGGCCTGCTTAAGCACCAATATCTTAATGCTACTTGTTTTTCTGTTTCTTATTATCTCGTTGTTAATTTTAAGAAGGAAGAAAGCAGCATTCGTTTTCCGAATGGACTCTCCATCACAGTGGACGATTTCCGAAAATACCTTCGGCCTGGCAGCATTATGTGTGGAGCTCTAGCATCTGTCATGTTTAACCACTTTTTGCCAGACTATAAAGGTTTGAGGTTAGTCCCTTTCTTTGTCATGCCACATGCGTGCTATGAAAGACGTTCTGTGGGCATTTCAGAGGAAAGGGGTTCAATTTCTGTGATCCCGAAGTATTCACGAACATTCTGGCAGTATGCCGAAAATTTCCACAGCAGGACCTGAGTAGGGAAATGGTACGGTCACTAACTCTATTACGCGGAAACAAAATGGGTGCCCGGATCGCAGGTCTTGTTTTAGGTGGCCTGGTTTGCCAACAGGAAAGGCGAGACGCCCACCTATCTCAAGGCTTTACTGCACTCCAAGTTCTCCATGATACCGGTTTGCCTCAGTGGGCACTGGTAAGGAAATTATGCTGATTTCAGATGGAGCGAGTTGCCTAAGTCTCACAGGTGCAGGTTCTTCTCGTTTCAGGGTATTGGGAATGCTTCAACTGAAAAGACGTGCGGAGGTATGATCCTGGATAGAATTTCGAATCACGAATTTAAGAGAAGGAAAAAGTGAAATAAGAGCGTCTTATGCTGTTATTTTCTTTCTATGATCCCTCAGCTTTGTAACAATCTGGTAACAGATAGCAGAAAAAACTATTTGAAAAAAAAAGAAACTTGAATTAGGAATCAAAGCGGGATCAACATTTATAACTGCAAAGCAAAAACATGGAAACTCTGGCTCTACATATTATCGCTTTTTAAGAATATTTCCTATAAATTTCGCCACTCTTAAGATTCATAAGTGATAAGTCCATGAAAGTATTTTTCGTGCACGCCCAAGGTCATTGGAAGACTGGAAATCGTGTTTCTCTGTGCTAAAGCAGTCATCGCTCTTTCTACAGTGCTGCCCGTGTCGCGCGGTCAAAAAAAGGTTTTCGACGGATTAATCCGTCGCAAACCGTCGCATGTGCCACCGTTCGATTCGTCTCCTCGGGATCTACACAAACAGAACGAAGCATGTTTTTTTTTATCTCGAACCGTTTGAAGAATTTTATTAGAAATTTCCGGCCGTCCTTCATAGGAATTGTTCTAAGACTGTCCAGCTAGCCTTTGGAGAGTGCCGTGAACAACGCATACAGGAACGAACCTATCAATAGAGTGGGCGACAGCTTGTAAAGTGAGCGTTTCGAAAGTTTTACCAGAAATTTCCAGCCGCCCTTCTCTGGAATTGCAGTGCTCTGTCTCGGCGAGACTTCGAGGTGCGCCGCTGGAGCTTGTGTTTTGTAGGCAGCACAAGTTCTTGAAGCACACTGAAGCACAGCGGTGTAGCTCATGACCAGACTAAGTTTCAGCAGTGCGAAAATGCAGGTTGAGCTTGCGTGACACGATTTTTTTTCCGATTTCAGTCGACCTCTGCGGGAAGACGTGGGAAGCTAACGGCCTGAAAACATGTAGGAGAGCAAAACACGTGAGGTGCTTTACGATATCATCCTCAGGACGCGCTGGTAAGGATCAGTTTGTCAGTTGGTATGGGTGATCCCTTGCAATAGTCGGGCAAATGGACTTTGCCGTCATGTTAGGCCTCGCGATCAACCCCTTCCCCTAGGCGAGGTTTGAGCAGAATCAATGACCCTGACCCGACTACCCTCGGCTATCCAAACGGAAGCTAATCCACCGAAACCGAAAAATTTTCAAAAATGGGCGTCACATTCGTAATCAGCATCCCAAATAATTCCCAGAGGTGATTTTAGTATGGACGAAAAAATTTGGTCAATTTTGAAAATATCGATTTTCGATGACGTTCTCGTCCGCGCAGGTTGTCCCTAACTCTGCACAGAGTTATTTTGGGGACGCGATAATTGCATTTTGTTGCTGAGCCGTAGACGTGCCGAGCACGTCGGCAACAATGCATGGCGAGCCGTAGACGTGCCAAACACGTCGGCAACCATGCATGGCGAGCCGTAGACGTGCCGAGCACGTCGGCAACCGTGCATGGCGAGCCGTAGACGTGCCAAACACGTCGGCAACAATGCATGGCGAGCCGTAGACGTGCCAAACACGTCGGCAACCATGCATGGCGAGCCGTAGACGTGCCGAGCACGTCGGCAACCGTGCATGGCGAGCCGTAGACGTGCCAAACACGTCGGCAACCGTGCATGGCGAGCCGTAGACGTGCCAAACACGTCGG
This sequence comes from Heligmosomoides polygyrus bakeri, assembly GCA_947359475.1. Lineage (NCBI taxonomy): Eukaryota > Metazoa > Nematoda > Chromadorea > Rhabditida > Heligmosomidae > Heligmosomoides > Heligmosomoides polygyrus. The sequence continues at coordinate 12,798,469 of OX375870.1, forward strand.
CAACCGTGCATGGCGAGCCGTAGACGTGCCAAACACGTCGGCAACCATGCATGGCGAGCCGTAGACGTGCCGAGCACGTCGGCAACCGTGCATGGCGAGCCGTAGACGTGCCAAACACGTCGGCAACAATGCATGGCGAGTCGTAGACGTGCCAAACACGTCGGCAACCGTGCATGGCGAGCCGTAGACGTGCCAAACACGTCGGCAACCCTGCATGGCGAGCCGTAGACGTGCCGAACACGTCGGCAACCGTGCATGGCGAGCCGTAGACGTGCCGAACACGTCGGCAACCCTGCATGGCGAGCCGTAGACGTGCCAAACACGTCGGCAACCCTGCATGGCGAGCCGTAGACGTGCCTAACACGTCGGCAACCGTGCATGGCGAGCCGTAGACGTGCCGAGCACGTCGGCAACAATGCATGGCGAGTCGTAGACGTGCCAAACACGTCGGCAACCATGCATGGCGAGCCGTAGACGTGCCAAACACGTCGGCAACCCTGCATGGCGAGCCGTAGACGTGCCAAACACGTCGGCAACCCTGCATGGCGAGCAGTAGACGTGCCAAACACGTCGGCAACCGTGCATGGCGAGCCGTAGACGTGCCAAACACGTCGGCAACCGTGCATGGCGAGCCGTAGACGTGCCAAACACGTCGGCAACCCTGCATGGCGAGCCGTAGACGTGCCGAACACGTCGGCAACCGTGCATGGCGAGCCGTAGACGTGCCAAACACGTCGGCAACCGTGCATGGCGAGCCGTAGACGTCCCAACACGTCGGCAACCCTGCATGGCGAGCCGTAGACGTGCCGAGCACGTCGGCAACAATGCATGGCGAGCCGTAGACGTGCCAAACACGTCGGCAACCGTGCATGGCGAGCCGTAGACGTGCCAAACACGTCGGCAACCCTGCATGGCGAGCCGTAGACGGGCCGAACACGTCGGCAACCGTGCATGGCGAGCCGTAGACGTGCCGAACACGTCGGCAACCCTGCATGGCGAGCCGTAGACGTGCCAAACACGTCGGCAACCCTGCATGGCGAGCCGTAGACGTGCCTAACACGTCGGCAACCGTGCATGGCGAGCCGTAGACGTGCCGAGCACGTCGGCAACAATGCATGGCGAGTCGTAGACGTGCCAAACACGTCGGCAACCATGCATGGCGAGCCGTAGACGTGCCAAACACGTCGGCAACCCTGCATGGCGAGCCGTAGACGTGCCAAACACGTCGGCAACCCTGCATGGCGAGCAGTAGACGTGCCAAACACGTCGGCAACCGTGCATGGCGAGCCGTAGACGTGCCAAACACGTCGGCAACCGTGCATGGCGAGCCGTAGACGTGCCAAACACGTCGGCAACCCTGCATGGCGAGCCGTAGACGTGCCGAACACGTCGGCAACCGTGCATGGCGAGCCGTAGACGTGCCAAACACGTCGGCAACCGTGCATGGCGAGCCGTAGACGTCCCAACACGTCGGCAACCCTGCATGGCGAGCCGTAGACGTGCCGAGCACGTCGGCAACAATGCATGGCGAGCCGTAGACGTGCCGAGCACGTCGGCAGCCGTGCATGGCGAGCCGTAGACGTGCCGAGCACGTCGGCAGCCGTGCATGGCGAGCCGTAGACGTGCCGAACACGTCGGCAACCGTGCATGGCGAGCCGTAGACGTGCCGAGCACGTCGGCAGCCGTGCATGGCGAGCCGTAGACGTGCCGAGCACGTCGGCAGCCGTGCATGGCGAGCCGTAGACGTGCCGAACACGTCGGCAACCGTGCATGGCGAGCCGTAGACGTCCCAACACGTCGGCAACCCTGCATGGCGAGCCGTAGACGTGCCGAGCACGTCGGCAACCGTGCATGGCGAGCCGTAGACGTGCCGAACACGTCGGCAACCGTGCATGGCGAGCCGTAGACGTGCCAAACACGTCGGCAACCATGCATGGCGAGCCGTAGACGTGCCGAACACGTCGGCAACCCTGCATGGCGAGCCGTAGACGTGCCGAACACGTCGGCAACCGTGCATGGCGAGCCGTAGACGTGCCGAGCACGTCGGCAACCATGCATGGCGAGCCGTAGACGTGCCGAGCACGTCGGCAACCGTGCATGGCGAGCCGTAGACGTGCCAAACACGTCGGCAACCGTGCATGGCGAGCCGTAGACGTGCCAAACACGTCGGCAACCATGCATGGCGAGCCGTAGACGTGCCGAGCACGTCGGCAACCGTGCATGGCGAGCCGTAGACGTGCCAAACACGTCGGCAACAATGCATGGCGAGTCGTAGACGTGCCAAACACGTCGGCAACCGTGCATGGCGAGCCGTAGACGTGCCAAACACGTCGGCAACCCTGCATGGCGAGCCGTAGACGTGCCGAACACGTCGGCAACCGTGCATGGCGAGCCGTAGACGTGCCGAACACGTCGGCAACCCTGCATGGCGAGCCGTAGACGTGCCAAACACGTCGGCAACCCTGCATGGCGAGCCGTAGACGTGCCTAACACGTCGGCAACCGTGCATGGCGAGCCGTAGACGTGCCGAGCACGTCGGCAACCGTGCATGGCGAGCCGTAGACGTGCCAAACACGTCGGCAACCGTGCATGGCGAGCCGTAGACGTGCCAAACACGTCGGCAACCCTGCATGGCGAGCCGTAGACGTGCCGAACACGTCGGCAACCGTGCATGGCGAGCCGTAGACGTGCCAAACACGTCGGCAACCGTGCATGGCGAGCCGTAGACGTGCCAAACACGTCGGCAACCGTGCATGGCGAGCCGTAGACGTGCCAAACACGTCGGCAACCCTGCATGGCGAGCCGTAGACGTGCCGAACACGTCGGCAACCGTGCATGGCGAGCCGTAGACGTGCCAAACACGTCGGCAACCGTGCATGGCGAGCCGTAGACGTCCCAACACGTCGGCAACCCTGCATGGCGAGCCGTAGACGTGCCGAGCACGTCGGCAACAATGCATGGCGAGCCGTAGACGTGCCGAGCACGTCGGCAGCCGTGCATGGCGAGCCGTAGACGTGCCGAGCACGTCGGCAGCCGTGCATGGCGAGCCGTAGACGTGCCGAACACGTCGGCAACCGTGCATGGCGAGCCGTAGACGTGCCGAGCACGTCGGCAGCCGTGCATGGCGAGCCGTAGACGTGCCGAGCACGTCGGCAGCCGTGCATGGCGAGCCGTAGACGTGCCGAACACGTCGGCAACCGTGCATGGCGAGCCGTAGACGTCCCAACACGTCGGCAACCCTGCATGGCGAGCCGTAGACGTGCCGAGCACGTCGGCAACCGTGCATGGCGAGCCGTAGACGTGCCGAACACGTCGGCAACCGTGCATGGCGAGCCGTAGACGTGCCAAACACGTCGGCAACCATGCATGGCGAGCCGTAGACGTGCCGAACACGTCGGCAACCCTGCATGGCGAGCCGTAGACGTGCCGAACACGTCGGCAACCGTGCATGGCGAGCCGTAGACGTGCCGAGCACGTCGGCAACAATGCATGGCGAGTCGTAGACGTGCCAAACACGTCGGCAACCATGCATGGCGAGCCGTAGACGTGCCGAGCACGTCGGCAGCCGTGCATGGCGAGCCGTAGACGTGCCGAACACGTCGGCAACCGTGCATGGCGAGCCGTAGACGTCCCAACACGTCGGCAACCCTGCATGGCGAGCCGTAGACGTGCCGAGCACGTCGGCAGCCGTGCATGGCGAGCCGTAGACGTGCCGAACACGTCGGCAACCGTGCATGGCGAGCCGTAGACGTCCCAACACGTCGGCAACCGTGCATGGCGAGCCGTAGACGTGCCAAACACGTCGGCAACCATGCATGGCGAGCAGTAGACGTGCCAAACACGTCGGCAACCGTGCATGGCGAGCCGTAGACGTGCCAAACACGTCGGCAACCGTGCATGGCGAGCCGTAGACGTGCCAAACACGTCGGCAACCCTGCATGGCGAGCCGTAGACGTGCCGAACACGTCGGCAACCGTGCATGGCGAGCCGTAGACGTGCCAAACACGTCGGCAACCCTGCATGGCGAGCCGTAGACGTGCCGAGCACGTCGGCAACCGTGCATGGCGAGCCGTAGACGTGCCAAACACGTCGGCAACCCTGCATGGCGAGCCGTAGACGTGCCGAGCACGTCGGCAACCGTGCATGGCGAGCCGTAGACGTGCCAAACACGTCGGCAACCCTGCATGGCGAGCCGTAGACGTGCCGAGCACGTCGGCAACCGTGCATGGCGAGCCGTAGACGTGCCGAGCACGTCGGCAACCGTGCATGGCGAGCCGTAGACGTGCCGAGCACGTCGGCAACCGTGCATGGCGAGCCGTAGACGTGCCAAACACGTCGGCAACCCTGCATGGCGAGCCGAAGACGTGCCGAGCACGTCGGCAACCGTGCATGGCGAGCCGTAGACGTGCCAAGCACGTCGGCAACCCTGCATGGCGAGCCGTAGACGTGCCGAGCACGTCGGCAACCGTGCATGGCGAGCCGCAGACGTGCCGAACACGTCGGCGGCACGAAACTTCAGCCCTGGGGGTAATCGAGGTCGCTGAACACGAATCTGAAGTCGACCAATCGATATCGATCGATATTATCGATTTTTTTGAGGATTTTGTTCAGGCGGCACGAAACTTCAGCCCTGGGGGTAATCGAGGTCGCTGAACACGAATCTGAAGTCGATCAATCGATATCGATCGATATTATCGATTTTTTGAGGATGGCGCGAAACTTTGGCCCTGGGGGTAATCGAGGTCGCTGAACTCGAATTTGAAGTCGTCCAATCGATATCGATCGATATTATCGATTTTTAGAGGATGGCGCTCAAGTGGCGCGAAACTTTGGCCCTGGGGGTAATCGTGGTCGCTGAACTCGAATTTGAAGTCGACCAATCGATATCGATCGATATTATCGATTTTTTGAGGATGGCGTTTAAGCGGCGCGAAACTTCGGCCCTGGGGGTAATCGTTGTCACTGAACACGAATCTGAAGTCGACCAATCGATATCGATCGATATTATCGATTTTTTGAGGATGTCGTTCGGGCGGCACGAAACTTCAGCCGTGGGGATAATCGATGTCGCTGAACACGAATCTGAAGTCGATCAATCGATATCGATCGATATTATCGATTTTTTGAGGATGGCGCGAAACTTTGGCCCTGGGGTAATCGAGGTCGCTGAACTCTAATTTGAAGTCATCCAATCGATATCGATCGATATTATCGATTTTTTGAGGATGGCGCTCAAGTGGCGCGAAACTTTGGCCCTGGGGGTAATCGAGGTCGCTGAACTCGAATTTGAAGTCGACCAATCGATATCGATCGATATTATCGATTTTTTGAGGATGGCGTTTAAGCGGCGCGAAACTTCGGCCCTGGGGGTAATCGTTGAAGGTCTAAAAGTTGGGAAAAGAAGATGGTCGGAGTGTTCTCTTCTCGGGGTTTGGAGGCGAAGCCCCAACCAGTCGGAGGCGGCCGCTAGGCCGCTGAACGACTGGTATATTTATATTGTGCACAGCGCACTCCAAATGCTCGCCGGACTGACTGAAACTAATTCTAAGTAGGACGGTCGGAAATTTCTTATAAAATTCTTCAAACGGTTCAAAATAGTCTTGGAGGCTTTATATGTTCCATTCAGAGATAGAAACGCAGTGGACATGCTTTCGCCCACTCGATTGGTAGGTTCGCCCAATATGCATTGTGCACGGCGCACTCTCGCAGCTTTGCAGACATGACAGAGCACTGGCAGCGCACGCCATGCTTAAGGTACTCCGAAAACATGCATGTCCTGGGAAATAAATCTCGATCTCGAGGAAACGAATCGAATAGAGCCAACTGGTTCTCAAGAAGCCTAAAACTAGAGGAGTTATGAGCATGCGATTTTTTGATCGCGCGACGCGGCCGGTATTGCATCCACCAGCTGATTGTCTAGGGAATCCTGAATCAATCTCTGCACGAGAGACATCCGAAAAAGTAAGCTGGATTTCGAAGGGAATTGGACCTCATTCTAGCGCGATGGGCGGTTACGTAAGGACTGTGCAACGGATTCTCTGCTGTATGTATACTATCATACACAAGATCCCAATGAATCATTCTCGGACATCCTGTCGGGTATATCCGATCCGAATCACCCAATAATCCGTTGGTAATCTCATTATCTCGCCACTTTAAAAGTGCCGCCTTGATTCGGATCAAATCGGATAGAAAGCGCTTGATGGGCTCTACGACTCTAAAGTTTCCTCGTCCCTAATCTCTAATCAACAGGAATGTGCGGAATTTTCTTTTAAGCTCTTCCGTTCCGAATCGTGCTTCGCTTCTTTTAGGACAGGAAGGCGGAAACGGAAATGGACACTGTCCAACACTAGTTTTCTATTGCTCACAATAAGCTCATCAATTAAAAAGAGTCCTCCTTCACATAATTGTGAGAGAAATACCGTTCGACAACTCTAATTTTATAAATATTAACTTCATGGAAGTTAATATTTATAAAACCCAATGGCAACATCGTTTGTCCATTTCATTGTCTTTATCCATAAATCTAATTAGCTGATTCCGTGAAATCGCTTTCTATGATGCCTCACTTATTGTGCAGGTTCTTGAGCAACACTAACGCTTTTTCTACTAACAGAGAGCTGCGGCTCCTTAGGTGGATCACTCGCCTCTTAGGAAGACGAAAACGTTAGGCCTGGCAATACAGATCCACCATAAAAACCTCGAAAGGCACAAAGGAAAAATACTAACAACAATTCTCTACAATGCCGAGGTTTTAAGACGAGAGAAGCAGGAGGTTTTTTCTAACGTAGCTGGTGGATTTAGGGGTCTTGGAAAACGTTAATCCTTATATTCAAAGTATTTCACTCAAAACTGTAATAAAAGAGTCGATCCGTTTAAATTTCAGTATAAGGATATCAATGCTCGACTGATTATTATTGACAGTCTATTCAATTCAACGGCGTACGTGTGAGTTTAATTGTATTAGATGTTAGAAAAGCACTCATTTGTTGATGGATTATTGTTCAAGTCAATGCTGTTTTTTTTTTTCTTCAGAAATCTCACTCGGAATGTAGCCGTCACGGCCTACCGCAGCATTGGTTTGGCCCTTAGGGCTACCCTGCATCTGATGAATGACGAATTCGACCTTGGCAAGTACACGTTAGTTCTACTGGCTTTTGTTCATGTTAGTAGTAGTCCGCTGCAGACATACAACACGGCCGTCGTGCTGTGTGTAAAATGTGGCCCAAGACTGCAGCAAAATTTGGTCAATGCTATTGAACACCACAACAATTACTACGGTACGGCAAACATGACGAGGAAAGACCTTTAGAAACATAAGGCAGTCACTTGTCACCTGTGTCACTCGTTGATCGTCGAGCACCTCGAGCGGGCGCAAGCCGCGTCCCCATTCGTCACTGTCGTGTCAGGAAATCGTCATAAATGTCAAAGTGAGAATTCTTACGTGGGAACGATATAAAACAACGACAAGAAGCTAGGAAACTGCTACATTTGGAACTTAACAGTGTCGGTGAAGCGAGTGCAGAAGGGGACTATATGATCATTAACTTGAGCTATTCCTCGATCGATATTATCGCCTCTGTTCTACTTGCGAAGTCCCATAGATAACACCAGGTGGCGAGCAAAAGTGTTAGGGCCTCTACAGAGTCTCGCGGTAGCACCCGGAGAAGTCCATATCGCTCCCGCCGCGGTGGGATCCACGCTGCCACTGTGGTGGAAGCCGCGACGCGGACGAGTTGTCCCGGAGCCGCAGCACGCAAAGGTCCCTGAGGGCTGCCGCAGTTCACGGCGGCTCTCACCCGCAGCGCCATGAGCTGCGGGTGAGACCCGCCGGGGGCGTGACGGATGGGTTTCGACTATGGCTCATCTATTTGAAGACATTTTTTAAACGAATCTGCATGCTAGGAATATAATGGTTGGTGCATAATTTCTGTCCATAAAAGAGCTTGACAACCAACAATATAAGCACCGTTAGTGTCGACAAATGGAGGCGTATGGAATCCTGCACTGAAAACGTAACGCAAAAAACCTTAGCACGATATTAGGTAACCTTTACTGCACTGAAAATCTTCGTAGCCTTACAGCCACAAGATGGCCGTGTGAGGTTTAGGGAAAACCCTTACACAGAAATGCAACAACAAAGCAGTCCGTTCTTTGTAGTATGAGCTATAGCTGCATCGGACAGACCTCCCAGACTCAACAAGGCATCCGAGGGAATGCTGTCACAAGGGCTACCACATTATCTTCAAGCTGTTTGTGAACCGAGGAACTTTTAGTGGAGGTATAACGAAGAAAGTGAGAGCAAGCGCAAAATGGTAAAGAACTGTTGAGTTATAGGAAGTGTTCTATTAAATAGATTTCGAGGCTTACATTCAAGAACTCCTAACTTGGCTTAGAAAATGCCTTTTCACAAAACAAAAGGCGTTTTGCTTACTACTTTCTCAAAATTCGCAACTGCCGGCAAAGGTACGCAGTATTAGCAGTACAGAAACCCTCGCGGCGAACGCAAGACTATGCTGCCGGCCTTATGGGATAAGCAATGCCAAATTTGGTTAGACAAGTCCTGCAAAGGGATCAGACCAGTGTCGTAGGCGCCTTTTATACTCGCGCCGCCGTGCGGCGCGAGTTTAAAAAGTGTGCTTGGGCCTATATTCCGCCGCCTCAAAACATGACATTTGACGGAATTTCGGGTTACGGTATTCGGCGAATCGCCCCGCTGGAGGGAAGGGCGCGGCGCCGCGCGATTAGCTGCGGCAGACTCGGTGTGGAGTGGAAAATGTATATTTTTAATTTTTTTCCGCGGGCGCAGAGGAGAACACAGAAGTAGAGAAGGGAGGGAACTCCAGGTGTGACTGATCTAACTTTTAAGATACCTTCTAAGATACCTTACCGGTGTACAGCGGGCACCAGGACGCTTAGTACCGGCACGGGTACTAAAGTCATGGTCACAAGCTTCCAAGTTTGGGCGAAGTTTTTTCGATCTCTCCTCTACTTCTGGAGTCCTGAAAGTACATTACTGCCACAATTTTGCTACATCTTCTTTGTTCTAATGATTGGGGAACCTAAACAAAAAAGCCGCAGCGCGAGACACGACGAATTCGGGCGCTGACGGAAGCAATCAAATTCAAACAAATTGGCATTGGAGCGCGATATCCTGTCGCGATTTACGGGGGTGCTAGAACGAAATGTTTCTGCTTAAATTCTTGCTGATTTCAAAATTTTCAGGAGCAGTCCTGACCGGTGGGGGGGGAGAGAGAGGGAGTAAGGCCTGCAGTATCAGTGAGGACTATAAGGGAATATGCTAAACTTATTCAGAAAAAAATGCCAAGTTTCTGAAATTCTCCGATGAATCTTTCGGCCACATTTTAACGAAATACACCCTTAACTCGTTAAATTCGTTAAATCGATATCTGTTAGATGTACACCGCTGCTTCCTACTTTTGTTGTAGCCGTTTATACTTACCAATACCTGTGTTTATGTTTTATTCATTTCGTTATAGTTTTTAACTTAGTTTGTTCTCTTAGTGTTTTTTTTTTGTGGATAACCACGCACATGCAAATAAAAATAAACAAATCGTCGAGTTTTGCATATTTGGAACATTGATAGTGCATCACAAAATGCCGATAAGGAATATGTTGTGAATTGTACCATCGCAGCAAGCTCCATGATAAGTGATAAAGGATAAAGGACGGCGTTATTCAATCCCTTTTGGGATGCGCCACGCATTCTACTTCTACGTGATATCGTGGAGGCGATTTGAATAAAAAATTTTGGAATGCTTCACGAATTTGCGTGTCATCCTTGCGCAGAGGCCATGCTAATCTTCTCTGTATTGCTCCAATTTTAGTATATGTTCAGGAATTAACAAAAAATGCAAAGCTCATCACACTACCAGCACAACTATTCGGCTGATACTTCCCGTGAATCAAATTATTCTCGGGACAGTATCGTCATTTATATTTATATTGTAGCAGACCTTCACTGTCAGAACTTCAACTTGTCGTTTTAGGCTTATAAGAATGGAGAGAATGCCTTGTCAAACTAACGGATACGACTGCGGCTTTTATATGACGCTGTTCGCTGAGCACTTCACGAAGCATGACTCCTGGAAGGTAAGTTGATTCCAGGTCGTTTGACTTTAATAATGGAATACTGTTCAAGCTGCAGACTAGCCGACTAAAAAGATAATACTATCCATGGATTTTGTACTGCTTTTTAAACAAATTGCGGAATATAGCCACTGGCTGCAGGACCGGGAGGCGGAACTTTTACTCACTTTTGGAGGCGCCGACGCCAGCCATCGGCTGGCGGTGCGCACGAGATTTACTCACAAGAGTTCCATCATTGCTGGGGCGTGGCTCAGGAGGTACACCGCTGTTCTGCGGACCGGAAACTTTTGTTCGTGTAAAAGGTTTCGTAAGGCAGCCCATCACGGGTTTGCCGCGCCCGATGGCGCGGCCGAAATTGGGTAAAAGCTCCCGCACCCCTGCACGACCCACTGTGCAACTGTTCTAAGTGGCGAAAGAATAGTTTCTGCAGCTCCGTGTAATGAGTTATTAGCTGCCTACCTATCAGGGATGTGCGGAGTGTCTTTTTTCTGATTTTCTAGCTATTTTGGACAAATTTTTCTATTTTCTGTTTACTGGGAAAATGGTCAAAAAATTGGCCAGAAAACAGAAAATAGAGCTGCGAACAAAATTATAAGTATCATGGAAATCCAATAAAAAGCATCCAGAATGTCATAGAATTATGAGTTTCGTTATAGAACATGTTTCCAGGAAATTTTTAATTGCAAGCATGTGGCGTTTTTGGATGTGGTCATGTAGATAGAAATTGCGTCATACACTCGTGAACTATGCCGCTTTGTTTGTTTGATTGGCTGTATAAGTGTTGCTAGCATGGAGTCCCTTCATATGCCGTTTCTGGTCTTTCGAAATTTGGCTTCGTATTGTTTTCAATTTCAACAGTAAATTGCACTAACTACGATTATTTACAACTTTATATAAAGGCTTCAAAACTAGTGTTCTGATGGGCATTTAATTACCCATTAACTACCCGCTTGTCCTATAGTAACTATGGGTAGGATTATTCTCCACCTCCGGTTTAAAAATTGAATGATTGGTATCACTGAATTCAATAAATGATTTGCCCCTATGATTGCCCCTCGCAGAGCCTTGGGGAGCCTTCTCTTTTCTAACACAGAACCTTGCTCAGCTTTTGGCTATAAAAGATTAGTAAGAGACAGAAGAGTTATGGTTACCTTTGATTTCGATGATGTACGGTCCTGTATAATCTGTCGTTCCGTAGTCATCGAATTGCTCGTGCGTGCGCCAGCAGCGTCTCTATTATTTTCTATTCCTTCCCAGAGAACTCCATTGGGTACTTCTCGCTCGAGGAAGCGAACAGCGTTCAGGCTTTCACGAATATGTCCGACAAACACGTTGGTAGGCGTCCAGTGTTCTGTTGACATCCCACGGTGACTCGTCCAGCGGGTATTTGCGAAGCGCATTATGTAGAAGGTCAACTTATAGCAGGTCCACTTAATTTTCATCGAATTGCTACATGGGATAGCGCTTCTAATCACCGAACGTTGATGAAGCTCGGAACCCCGGAGGCCTTCTTTCAGTTGTGTGAGTCGTGGCAACCCGAGCATTGTCTTCTCGGTTCCCCTGCTCTGCGACGCTGATCAAGCTTTCGTATGGTTCAGGCCTCTGAGTCGAATGTCAGGGCGGGAAGAACAGTGCAGCTGAATAGGTGGGCACGGAGTCGGACGTTCTATGTCTTTTTCACGTCTTCTTCTTGCTCTTGAGAGCTCACCAAGCCGCTCGTTTCCTGCGGTCCAGGTCCGGCACTAGGCCGTTATCTATGTTGATTTCACGACCCAGGTACACTACATACCCAATTCTGCCTCGGCGGAACGAACCTGGAGTGCTGGAGCACTTCCGCCGAGACAGAATTTGGCATCAGAAACTTCTCCGTTCCTCATGATCATCGTCTTCGAAAGATTCAGCTGCAGCACAGCGTCCAAGTCCAGCTTTGGGGATATGGTATCCCTTTGCCGAACCCCCCCCCCCCCTTATGTTGATAACGATGTCGTTGTATACAGCATGGTGAAACCTTGGCCGCGAATCCACTTTACAGCTCTCGAAGGACTCTGGCGTACTGAATAGGAACGCCCTGAACGAGCAAGGCTTCGGCGACCGCTGCAGTTTCGACGGAATGGAGTGCGTTCTTCAGGTCGATGAATGTAATGCACAGCGGCAGCTTGTACTCTCACGACACTTCGATGTGCATGTGTCTGTGGCTCCTCTCTAGCCATAACCTGAAAGAACCAAAGAATTTACAGAAACACTCGTAGTATTGCGATTACTGATGTAATCGTTAGGGCGTTAGCTGTGAGATGGATCTGATGAGCAATGTTGCATACTTCAAATGACGAGAATCCTAGGATCTTTGAGTCAAGGTTTACAGTTCGCTGATTGTATTGCATTTTGAATGCACTAGAAATTTTCATAAAAGCCTACAAGTTGAAACGCTTGTCCTCGACCAGATTTCCAGTCATACAAAGGCATTTGCTGCTGAAAAAATGTATCTTTGGGTAGAATAATTAGGTCGCCTGATTATTTTGAAAATTTTTATAATTTTTCTTCTGTTTTCTGGCGTTTTGGCTTTTCTCAGGGCTAAGATGCTTGGTTTGTCTAGCCTTTAGACTAGAAAAAAAAAGAAAAAGGGCAGATTTAATCATGTTGCTCACAGTTCTGACAGAAAGGCTTTCCATTGACCCAGTCGGGATTTTGGTGCCCCTTTGACAACTGACAGAAGAGGGCATCTCAGACTTTATCTGCAAACCCTAAGATCGAGAGTGAGGTCAAGTTTCCTCATTCATAGGAGCATCAGGGAGCTCAACACCCTACTTTCTGAGAATGGTTCAGCACAGATCTTTTGACTTCGAGAACACTTCCGACACACAGACATTGTTACAATGCTGTGTAACTATTGAACAGAACATAGATTCCCGCTTTTGATCCCTTCCTAATAGAAGCGATAGCGGCTTAGAATTGTGGAAGCCCATGTGTTCACTCCACTTTCTTCAAAATTCCTCCATTTTTGGCATATAAGTGCACGTGGCGAGAAGCTTTGAAAGGTGTTCAGGAAGAATGAATGTCGTTCTTATGCATGTATCAGATCATGCACTCTGTGGTACATACTCCAATTCTTTATTGATAATTATTACTTTGGTCTATCCGACACCACACGAGGCATAATGCGTCTGTCGGCTTGTCGGCTAAGGAGTCAAAAGTGGTCTAAATCTAAAGGTGTTCACATAGGAGTAACTTCACCAAAAAACATGCAGAAGAAACAAAAATGCAAACCAATGTGTGTCTTCTAATTAACACCTTTCAGAACTTTCATTCAAACTTTTACGTGCTGATAAGCTCCAGGTTCTATTCCGGCCAAACGCTTTCGGTTGAAATTAGGCAGTGACTGCGCTTTGTAACGCTCAGAAGCATTCCCAGCTCCGAGTGTTTACTCCGGCTGGCAATCGCAGACAAGGAAATTATGTGTGCCTCTACAAATACAAACATATTCGAAACGAAAACCTACTAGCATTATTTTAAAGCTGTCCGACAATCACATAAAGTCATCAAGCTACGAACGCTGTGATGAAAACGACATTGAAATCGCAGCCAGCCTTCCCGAAAACCCTAGCGCACCTACTTCTACCTTGGGAACCACCTCTCTTACGCGTGAGTCAGGCCTCGGTCCTATTGACTCAATCAGCAAGCACGCTGGAATCACGTGAACAGCTGCCGCGATTGCGACTGCTCGTCCGCGCGAGACCCCGGCGCTGAAGACCCCGCCCCCAAAATCGTGCGCATTCGTGCGCACCCGCTTCTTCATATCCCCATCTATGTTTCTCCATCTACGCTATCCACCCTGCTATTTCATGAAGGTTACCGTGTACTACTGGCTACACGTACCCTCCTTGATAAGCAAGAGAGCTGTACCTTCATGAAATAGCAGGGTGGATAGCGTAGATGGAGAAACATAGATGGGGATATGAAGAAGCGGAATGGGTTCCTATCGAACTCATCCAATATAACAGCTAACGTCCAGTCGCAGGGCCAGCCCATGACAACTCGGGCCTGCGCGGGCGGGGCTATCAGGAGGGCGAGGTATCTAAGGGGTATCTAACGTCCAGACCCGAATCCTACGCACGTTGGACGGACGCCGTCTTCGGCAGATCCTCTGAATATCTGCTCATCTTGGACGATGCTGAGAAAAAATACTGTTTCTGTTTTAGTGCCTCTCCTTCGAGTTATCCCTTTACTGGTCCACCTAGGCGCCTTTTATACTCGCGCCGCCGCGTGGCGCGACGTGATGGTTGACATAGTTATCGAGTTTTCGCGCCGACCGCATCGTTTTCATACTCCGCCGCATCAAAACACAACATTTGACGGAATTTGGGATTACGGTATTCGGCGAATCGCGCCGCTGGAGGGAAGGACGCGGCGCGGCACGATCAGCTACGGCAGACTCGGTGTGGAACGGACGATTTCACCCCGAGATAAAACATTTTGCTATGTCCTTTCCGTTTTGGTTTCCCAATCAACAGAACAAAAAAGGTGTAGCAAAATTATGTTACTATTGCAGTACATTCAGGATTCCAGAGGTCGAGGAGAGGTCGAGGAAATTTTTCCGGACCAACTTCGCCCAAGAGGGAAGTCATTTAGGAGGCTGATTCCGTTTATGAATCTGACATCCGTTTATGAAATTTCGGCCGATTACGGTGGAGCATGAGCGAGATCGGTGACCGTGATCTTAGTCACTCCTATCTGGCGTAACCGAGGAAGGGAATGAAGATCTGTACACTCTGACTCTTCATTTATTAAACTACTGCTGAAGATATGTTTAGTGAACAATGACCCCGGAATGGCCATATGAGAGAGAATTCTTACAGATTCTCGACCATGAGTCCCAGCAGTTTCACCTTTGGAGTCGCACATGCTGCAAAATAAAGGATCAATTAGTGCCATTTGCATTGCAGGGGATTCGACACAATACCACACTCAGTTTCAGCCGTAGATTGAGCAGACGACTTCAGCCTTAAGAGAGGATTCGTCGCTCCTCACAGGAGACCCACAACTAACATTAGCTAGATGCATTCAGTAGCTCAGCTGGACGAATCCATTCTGTTTTGGTTCTCCAATGACTCATGGACCCTCTCCTTCGTCATCCTTGGCGAACGGACCGTAGTTAGCAGAAGCTCGTGGCCGCAAGTCGCTGACGCTCCCCTTTCCGTCTGCAATCGCGCAGCAGCGCGTCAAATTCGGAGCGCGGCGCGGCCAGTTGCACAACGCCCCAAATTGACGCGGCGAGAGTACAAAGGCCCCCACAGAGTTCTGCGGCAGCGCCGGCGGGGACAGACATAACTCCAACGCCGCGCGAACCCGTCTGGCGTCGCGCACGGTGCGCGACGAAATTGGACGAGTTGTCGCGGTCCGATGCTTCCGACGGCTAGAAACGCTCCCTACAGGAACATGCGGCACGCCTTTGCCTCATTTAAACGTTTCTTGGAGATGGTATATGAATGTGGTTTCAATAGGACGATCACCGACAGTTTATACAGGAATCCTGGAAGCTTGCTTCTAGTCATTGCCTACGGTCCCGGTGGAATTTCTGCTCAAGACGACAAGAAGAGTTGGTAGAACACTAGAAATGGAGCAACATCGTCGCGTTTTCAAAGCCAGAACAGAATGAACATAGTAATACCAAGAGTACGGACGGACATCAGCTAGAATGGAACAAGGAATACCCGCACGAAGCGACACAAGACAGCATCATCAACCGAGGGACAGTCTGGGAGCTTAAGCACTGAGAACATTTCGTGCTCCGCGGCTAACCATGCGTCACCGAGGGTATGTCCGCGTTTCAGCGCCACGACGTCGCACGCGGCTGGCGCGCGACGTCGCGTTGGAGTTAGGTCCTGGAGCCCAGCGCCGGGGCCCTATGCTTAACCATAGGGCAGAGACGCAGAGCTCTCCGCCGGCGGCGTCCCTGCCCTATCCTTAACCATAGCAGCGAGCGACGTTGCCGCAGAACTCTGTGGGGGCCTTAAGGCCCTCCCAGACTTCTGCGGCGTTGCCGCTGCCCTATCCTTCATCATAGGTTAGGGACGCAGAGCTGGCCGCCAGCGGCGTCCCTGCCCTATCCTTAACCATAGCGGCGAGCGGCGTTGCCGCAGAACTCTGTGGGGACCTTTAAGGGATCATCTAGTGTGCACGCGACGCGCGACGCGATGTTATGATAAGTTCCCATATCGATCGCGCGACGCGATGAATCGATATGGGCTTACCATAGTATCGCGTCGCGCGTCGCGTGCACACTAAACGACCCCTAAAAGGCGCCTTAATGGTCGCCCTTTACTGGTTGCTACTGCTCCTCCCTTCATAGGTCCCCTTTATTACTCTGAACCCCAATGCACGTTGGACGACGTCTTCAGCACATATTCGGGATTCCGACGGATGTTGGACGATATCAGCAGCACGTCTTCTGAACTCCGATTCACGTTGGACGATATCAGCGGCACGTCTTCTGAATTCCGGCGCTTTGCGCAGGATCCACATCCGTACGCAGACGTGTTGAGCGTTCAGTATATCGCAAACGTGGAGATCCGTCGCCGAATTTCAAGTTCGCCAGCAATCACCCGTGGATAACCTTGAAGAAATATCGGCTGGTGCCGCCCTCTCAAAGATATTCCTTGGCTTTGGTCCATCTCCGTGACGGACACGTGACATTAACTGAATTAAATGTAGTGGGATAACCTAGAATTTCACTGTCTGAGGATGTTTCCCGTAGAAAAGAGAAAATTATTTCCGTGGCTAGTCCATCCTTCGGTTGCCATTCGGTCATCGATTCGATGAGCACTTCAAAAAATCTTGTAGGAAAATCACTTAAGTCACCTTTAGGAATTAACACTGGAAACTTTATAGGGTCCAATTTCGGACGTTGATATCGCTCTTTCAGGTATAAAACTGTCGTGTGCATGATATCCTGGAAAAATCTCAAAAAATGGAAAATCTCTCATTGACTAGAAATCTGCCAGCAGATAATCATTATTTCTAATTGTAGAACAGTCAACATTTAAAACTTTTCTAATATTCAGTTCCGTAGTCTTAACTTCAGGAAACGAAGGTGCGCGGGAGTCCCCACATGGTCGCAGCCACACCTGAAGAAAAAAAACTTATTAGGAGATACAAACGTCACCTAAAAACCTTAAAATAGGAGAGAATCCTCTGCCAAAGGCGAGGGAGTACGACCCCCCTCCTCAAAACGGCGTCACAGTACGACCCTCACACTCCCCTTCGATTGTCGAGCCTCATTCTCTTAGCCTGGTCACGGTAGGTATTGGTGGGAATGTGTTGTTGGTGGCTGCTCGTGAAACAATCGACCTGAGCAGGGAAGCTCGTAGAGGAAATCGTTTCACTGGGAAACTTCATGGAGGAGGAGTCGACCACATTTGTCAGGATCGACACTATGAGATCTCAAGCGACCTCTCAACAGGATATAGATTTCATCTTTATTTCAGGATACTAAAATGTTTTCTTCCCTCTTTCTGAGAGTAAATCTCAAAAAAAGTGTTTTTAGTTGTTGTCTGACGCTGCACTTGCAAAAGCAGCGCTATGTCCTGATTGGGAAACCGCGTTTCGAAACCGCGTTGAAGTCATTCGAGCTGAAATTGCCGCATATGCCGAAAGTCTTGCAGGCCGCAAATTAGGACTGCTGTACGTTTACATATTACGTTTTATATGTTTCTCTAAGTTTCCGAATTGCAACAACAAGCGAAGGTAGGAGCTTGAACTCAGGACAAGAATTATTGTCTTCATCGGACGTTTGCAATGTTAGTTGTCATCGCTATTAATGAACACCATATAACGATGTTTTGTTGCGATCAAAACTTCTAGCGCCAGGCGGGACTCGAACCCGCACCTCCCTCGAACCGGGCGGGATACGCCATTACACTACCGGCGCCGTTTGATCTTACGCAACATCTACACCTCATGGGACCGATCAGCACTCACCCGTATCCGGGATAATAAGTAGCAATCAGATGCAAGAAACGGATCAGGAAGTCAAAAACGCGAAACTACGGCAGAGAAAAGTGGGGTCGCCCGCAAATAAATTGGTCAAGGAGCAAGGGAAATGCAAGCAATTCTCGAAACACGAGGACAATATGGATTTCCTACAGTGGTTGAAGTAAGTAGAAAGTTTTTTCGGTACACTGCGAAAGCTCGTCCAAAGAATTCGTATAAAATGCTTTTGCATGGAGAGGAAGCAAAATTTTAAAAATGGTCAGAAAATGTAGCTAATGCAATTTCACGGAAGGTTTTGCCGTTAAAAAGTTTTAACGAAAAACGCCGGTAAATCCGGTGAATCGGGTGAATCGTTAAACGCACACCCCTGGTTGAGAACACATGTCACCGACGTTGTACAACAGGCGCCCGGGTTCAGAAGAGGGGTCACCGATGTCGCGAAAGGCCTGTCCGGATTCAGACGACGTGTCACCTATGTCGCGCATGGGGTGTCCGGATTACAAACACGTGTAATAGTGGACCAGTAAAGGCAGCAAGTGAAGGTTGGACTAGTGAAGAAGGGACCAGGACAGGAAAAGGGGAACCCGTGAGGATGGCACCAGGGTAACGGGGACCGGTGAAGGGGATGGAGGGACGTCCAGTGAAGGGGGGATTAATGAAAGGGGAATCAGTAAAGCGGGAATGGTAGACATGAGACCTGTAAGGGCTGGAGAAGAGCTCAGCTGGAAAATTAGGCATAGAAACGTATGAAAATGGTATAGACGTCAGAATCCCCAAATCTTAACCAGTCACTTGAAAAGCAACAATGCAGCAGCGCAGAAGAACCAAATCCCCGACCTTCCTCGCATGAAGCAACCCCACTTCCACTGCGCTACGAGCCGTTTGCCGGCAGAGGCATCGCGGGCGTACAAGACCCCCAAACGGTGGAGTGGCGTTCTACCCCCCCCCCCCTTTAAACAGAGGCGTGGCAAATGTCTGCGTCTCCACTATCTCGTAAGGGGTCGTTTAGTGTGCGCTATACCTTTGTCCTTGGGAAAAAATTTCGAATTTCGAATGATCGAATAATATTCGATTTTCAGAATTTCGAATTTCGAATGATCGAATAATATTCGATTTTCAAAATTTCGAATTTCGAATGATCGAATAATATTCGATTTTCAAAATTTCGAATTTCGAATGATCGAACCTTATTCGATTCTCAAAATTTCGAATTTCGAATGATCGAATATTATTCGGTTCTCAAAATTTCGAATGATCGAATTTCGAATTGTCGAATATTCGAATAATCAAATGAACACCTTACTTATTGCGGTTACCCAATGATTGACATTTACTTATTTTTTACTACCCACTGTAAACTGCGTTCGACAGAGCGGCATACACTGCGACCGGAAAGTATAGGGACACCAGCAAATTGCGTAATTCTGCTAGCTACCCGCAGGAATTGATCTGAAAATTATACTATGGAATTCCTCACGGCAAAAAACATATATACGAAAGAAATGGGCAAAATCCCCCGAGGTGGCAAGGAACGGGAAAGGATCACGTGACGGGACCCTGTTTTTGAGTGACCAGAAAGTATAGGGACACCACCAAATAAGGTGCGCGGAGAAAGGTACGTTGTTGAAAACTATTTTGCTATGCAATATACTGCCTCATAATTTGCTCATTGTAAGGATGGGTCGCGGATCGATGCTATCAATATAGAGGAACAAGCTCAAATCAAGGCCCTCAGAGATGCAGGACTCAGCATACGCCAAATTTCAACTCAACTGGGACGATCAAAGAACGTTATTAGCAAATTTCTACGCAGTCCTGATCTATATCACTCGAGGAAGTCTTTAGGACGTCCCAGGCTTCTTTCAACTCGAGACGAGAGGCAAGTCGTGCGAATGGTTTCCAATAAATCAATCAGTTTGGAGGAAGTGCGCAAGAGTTTGAGTAAGAAAGTCTCGAAAGACACGATTCGGTGCTGTTCAAAACGCATATGGGAATGTTGTATACATATACCCAGCTCCGTTCTCAAAACATCGTTATGACAGCTCACAACCTCTATACCAGCCACTTGAGGCTTAATGAAACTGATTTGAATCGTTTCTATCAAGACTACCAGCTTAACTGGTTCCATGCTGATATCAGCGGCCAGCTCATCCCGGATACGGGTGGGTGCTGATCGGTCCCACGAGGTGTGGATGTTGCGTTCGATCAAATGGCGCCGGTGGTGTAATGGCGTAGAGCATTCCCGCCGGGTTAGAGGTGCGGGTTCGAGTCGCTAGAAGTTTTGATCGCAACAAAACATCGTTATGACAGCTCACAACCTCGATACCAGCCACCTGACGCTTAATGAAACTGATTTGAACATATTATATTTTGCGAACTCGAGCACGTCGTTCTTCTTTCGCAACGCTGTAGATCGCACAGTCTATTCCAGGACAACCTCAAACTTGGGTAATTAGACCTAAGTTTTCACTATCATAACCACTCAATAATCGATTATCAATACGATATTAATCAATAGCTAGTAGGTTTATTTATAACGCTCGATCAACACGATTAATAGAGCGCCATAAATGAACCTAATAGCTACGTGATGCTAGGATGCTAAAATAGACTACAAATCGTAAAAAGTGAAAGTTAATGAAAAGAATAGAAGAAGATACAGCACCATATCCTCGTTTCTGCACCAATGTCGAAAGTCGAACCCGAGCCATCACCGAGCTTATATACGCAGCTATCAGGAGATTCCATCACCGCTGCAAGGTTTTCCGCAATCTTCATACAAACTTTGTTAGAAAGAGACATTATTACTGATAACGAAAATTCTGCTATTAGTTTGTCCGGAAAGCTTTTAGACTAATGTGGTAGAACATTGTATAGTTAATCATTTTATTAACAACCACTATCATTCAACAAAATGTCCACCATTATAATTTATCAGATATTGCTACCTTTCCGGTAGAGAGCGAATACCGCGAGCAAAGGACTCCAAAGAGTTGAACAGCAAAATGTTGTTGACACCACCTTTGACCTCTTCTCGATTTGCGAACTTTTTTTCCGGATAAGAAAGACTGCAGCGAGCGGAAAACGTGGTAGTTACTGGGCGCAGCGCAAGTTCAGGTGAGTACGGCGGATGGGGTACCAGTTATCACGAGTTGATACAATTTCTTCTGCGTATGCTGTGTGTGGTCTGGCGTTATCGATGAGAAGAATAATTTTTCCCCTTCTGGAATTGCGGTTGCGTAGGATTTTGCTCATTTTCACCAGCTGAGTGCAGAACATGTTCCAATCTACCATGGAACCGGTAGGAACCAATTCTCAGAATAGTAGGTCATTGATGTCACACCTGAAGGAATGCACTCCTTTTTGTAGTGATCAAGACGTTTCGGCTGTTGTTGGGGCAATTCATCAAAGTCCACCCAATGCTTACGACGCACAAATTGTCGTAGATCATATACTTTTCATCCATCGTGACGATCGAGTCGATCCAAGGAAACGTATGGCGACGGTTCATGAGAGAGGTGCAGATATCAACACGCTTCCGTTTGTCCTGAGACGTGAAAACATGTGTTGGTACGACTCGAGACAACATCGTTGCTTTGCCTGAAGGCCGAAGGGCAACGTTTACTGTGGACTTACGAGTACATATTTGTAAGGTCTGAAAGTTCGCGTACAGAAAGATCAGGTCGAGCAATGCAGATGGCGAATACGAGCTGCCTGTTCTGTGTGTCCCTGTGCGTTGGGAATCCTCGAGCTATTCATCACCGTTGTCGAACTTGCGCTACCAAAGCACGTCGCCCGAGAGGAGACTTGCTCGTTCATTGTCTCCCGTAGAAAGCGATTGGCCTCGTTCGCGGATCGGCCGGAGCGGTACTGTAGAAGGAGAGTTGGTGGTAGAACATCCTCTTGTCGTCCATTGCGAAGGCATCACCGGGAACACGAGACGATATGTCGCACATGTTGCTGACAGTTACATACACAGGACATGAAACACAAATCTCCTAAGTCCGATCCGCTCAGAACTTCAGCTGGTAAAGATACGTTGTTTTGAATCTTGCCATGCAATTCGTCTAGAAACTTTCCGGACAACCTAATACAATAGAATTTATAATCACAGATAGAAATTCTTCTTCTAGTATAACTCACTGTCGTGATATTCTTCAAGGCCAAAGTACAACACATCAACACATCAACATAACACAGCAAGTTCTTGTACAGTTGACGTTTTTCGACAAATTTTTCCGCAAACTGTAGAAACTTCCTTCAATGTTGCTTCAACGTGACCTTAGCTGCACCAAACGATGCCCCTCCACGGCAAATCTACTGATTCCATAAGGTCTAATTTTCATTAATAAGTGACCTAGTTGCGGAGCATTTTTCCATGATGAAAAAAAAAACATCAATCACTGCAGTAATTTGTCAACCACTTCTCGCAAATGAATGTACAATGTATTGTATAACTTCCTTATCTCTTTACGAGTGATTCACCTGATAAGGTCTCAAAATAGACACCTATGGATTCGCTCAGGTTCTGCTAAAGTGTCTCTAGAAATAGGAACGACGTGCATAGATATTGCCTCACGCGTTGATGATGCTGGATAGTGGAAGCCGTTGATGATAGTGGAAGCCTTCTGTTTAATCGTTCATATCGTTTCAGGCCATGATGGATTTTTCGCAAATGCGAGGAAATCCGATGAGACGATCATGTCCTTTTGTTGCAATTACGGTTCCGGTCAAGCTGCATGTCCTTCAAACTACAATTCCTCTCAATTCTTCGAAAGAACGATGCATTGCGATGGATAAGCTGGCCGCAGGCGTCGCATTGTCATACGTCTGTACGATGGTCAGTCTATACGATTAGTCCAACACTAAACACGACCTATTTCCATTTATTTTGAAACCTTGTGATAGATATTCAATATTTAATCAATAAATAAGTTTAATAAATGTTCATT
Source organism: Heligmosomoides polygyrus bakeri (assembly GCA_947359475.1). Classification (NCBI taxonomy): domain Eukaryota; kingdom Metazoa; phylum Nematoda; class Chromadorea; order Rhabditida; family Heligmosomidae; genus Heligmosomoides; species Heligmosomoides polygyrus. Next base: position 12,821,517 of record OX375870.1, read on the forward strand.
TTCGAAACGGCCCTCCTTGGACAACAGTTCCTTCCAGAAAAGATTTATCTACGTGGTATTATCCGAGAGGGCTGTTCTTTTGAGGGATAGAACAGCTTTCAAAAATAAAATGTTGACTTATTTATTTCTTCTCAGGTCCGAGACCGTTTGCCACCAACGATCTTTTACGTGTTCAATACGTCCTAATCTTTTTACTGCAGAGGTGAGGTCAGCTTTCTGGAGGCTGGACGTGCATAACACTGGCTTCGTCTGAAACTGTCATTTTACGGTGTTTGTTGTTTCCCAATTCTATTTTCTTTGGTTTCTTCGATTTTGGGTGAGCTTTTTGTTCCCGGGAGGTGTTTTGTGCCACCTAAAAGTAGCCTTTTAGGCTAATACCACGTAGATAGATCTCTTTGTCAAAGGAAGTGGTGCCCCAGAAAAGACGTCTTAAAGATGAACATTCCCTGAGCATTGATATCTATCACAAGATTTAAAATTAGCGGATTATGTGATGTTTATTGCTACGTTAACAGCCACCGCATGCTGATTTCGGATGTGGTGAAAAAAATTGAATGACGGATTTCGCTGCACCTTGTTCGTAGGATGTCCCGAAGTAGGTGCTACTGGCGGTGTTGGAGATGTCGTAGATCATGTAGTGATCCTTCAGAAGAAAATACATCCTAGCCAGGGTATGATTTCTCGAACTGAACGTTGGTAGTAGGTATCGAATACGCATTGAAGAAATCGTGTGGTACTAGCTAGAGTTCTCACGAATAGATTTGAAGCAAATTATGACATTCCGACGCACTGCGGGGGATTAATCCGTCTCAAAGCATCGTTCTTCAAAAGAATTGGAGCGTTATTGTATTCCTACCGGTGAAGTTGATCTCCCTCTTTCTTCGCTCATAATTGGGTATTCTTGATTGCATTCCGTTCCGATCCCATTTTATGAAGTGTGTTTGTTGTTTTTTGCTTTATCTTTGTATACATGTGTGTAGAGTTGATGCATTTCTGCTGATCTTGTGTCTTTATCAAAGTAAAGAACCGATACACTCCTGTGTAAGGATCTAAAGAGGAACAAAAACGTAACAACCATCGGCATAGGCATCCAGTAAAAGCCACGAAAAGCTTGACTATGAAAAGAGTGTTCCTTCGAGGACAATTAAAAAAAAACAAAGATACGTGTTTTCCTGGTATTTAGGTGTTTGCTGTTTATACCGACTCAGTGTACTCTTATAAGGACAAAAAAGAGTACTTTTTTACATCTGGCAGTTTAAATCGGAAACCGACTGAGATATGTTCAGCGGTAGTTTCGATCGAGTATGCGAGTTAACCACACATCGATAGAGCTGCTACCACAGAGTTTATCCTCGAACTTGGGTAATTAAACCAGAAATAAGACACGGTAGATCACAAAATAAAGCGAGCAACAAGGCACATTCACCACAGAAGCTATAAAGTCAAATACAACAGGATACCATAGAAAATGCTAATTGTTTGCGTATTAAATAAAATTTAATTGGACTGAGAGGTCCAATTAAATTTCATTGAATACGCGTATAAAAATAGAGAGTAAAATATAAAGGAACAGGTGCGAGCGCAGGAGACAGGGCGCCGTCGCCGTCACTCGCGACGGTCAGCTGGTCGGGTACTGTTCCGAGGGGGGGGGGGGGGGGAAGCATCAGCTTCTGCGTCTGCGATGCCCTTTGACCGAGCCCCGCTCTCAAAAAGTGCAGATCGCTGCATAGCAGCGATACAGTTCGAGCGTCTTCGGGGGACGAGCGTTCTATTCCCTCGTCCCCCTGGCCCGCCCACCCCAACCCCATGGGCTTGCTCGAGAGTTAGGCGGCTGCCTTACAAGACAGTGGAAACGCCGACATTTCCCACGCCTCTGTTTAAAAGGCGGGGCTAGAACGCCACTCCGCCGAGGGTCTTCGAATTCCCTGCATTCGCTGTAGCATGTAATAGGACATCACCTTATTTCTTCCGACGCATTTTGAATATCTTAAGCGCTCACTGTTATTTGACTTCCATGCTATTACAACGAAAAACAACGACAACAAGTGCACGTCTCAATACGCTGTTCCTTACTTCACTTAATACATTCCATGAGCGGCGGTCGTTCTTCAATGTCACCATTTTTAAGAATAATGATTATCAATTTCCAATTATTTCTCATAGCGCTCGAAAGCCTTGGCACCGTCTTATCCCTTATTGTCGGCTATTGGTATCATTGGTATAACCAGCAAAGGAATAAACCGTGGCAACAAAGGAAGAAACCACCAAATTAATTGCTCCGTTATTGAATTCAATCGTTTCATAATGGATGGATAACTATACAGGACAAGTACTCAACACGAAGACCTTACATATCGAATGGAGTCCGAAGAATACGGACCACAAATGGAGGCTGGAGACATAGTGGTTCCCTTAGCTGGCGTTGCTGAGCACTGATGTACAGCTAGTATGCCTGAAAATGGGTGTGGCATTAGTTCACCAAGACGCAGCAGCCGACGCGTATGGAAAGTGGTGGCGTTCAGTGCTTAAGTTAGCATATTTGGTGAGAGTACGGGCGCAAAGATCAGTGAATCTATACCGTTATCACTCCTTGCGCTTATCTGAAGGATGCTTTGCACATCTGGGTATCATCGATCGCGGATCCGAGTGCTTCCAACGGAGCTCGACAATCTTATTTTTTCAACTTCGCCAAAATCAGTGCCACTGAATTACTTGAAGCCGAGAAGGGTAGGCATGTACCACACTTTATCTGACATAGCTAGTGTTGAAATCTTCGACATTTAAGGATTTCCGAAGCACTTTCTGACCGATGATGGTCTCCGCACACTTCAAGCAACGTTATGTAGACCGACTTTCTATTAGAGGTCGCCGTCGCCAAACATTCTTAGCAGACCGAAAATGTTCTGATCGCTTATATTCTTCCGATAATCTCGATATCTCCCTGAAAGGGGTGAAACTCCATGAAAGGTAGAATACCGAAACCGCCTTTGATACTCTAATGCAACTTCAGAAATTGCGAGAACCTTAAGACAAACACGTTTCACACTCGCAACGACACACTAAGTAGAGTAGTTTTTAGTTTGAGTAAAATGTTGCCCTCTGACCAGCTGTGCTTGTGAGTCAGCTATGTTTTCCTATATACCACTTTGACGTCACATTGGGCACTCTTCTAAACAAATTTGATGATTCCGAAATCAAAGCGAACGTTACGTGTCCAATTTGACGTGAAAACGGTATATTCAATAGCAGTCGTCATTGACGAAGGTAAAACTACTGAATATTTAAAAAGCGTCTTTGTAAAACGTGTGCCCTGCCCGTCTTGAGTATTTTAGAGCGTTTTCGTCATTCAGCAGACAGCTTAATGAAAAACTTACATTGCCTGTCGCTTTCTGATACTTCAAATCTGATTTCGTCTCGTAGACGCATAGGATTTCCGAAAGAATTTGTGCTTTCTCTGCAATTTAATTCCGCTATTTGCATACCATGTTGTAGCCGATTTGAAGACACAGATTCTTCATAGGGATAGCCGTCGAAAATAGGAATAAAGATGGTAGTAGGCCCTGGGAAATCAGATGTAAAAAACACAGATCTGTTAACTTTACTGTTTCAAGTAACGCGGTATTTACACTATCGATCAATCGAAGATCGCAAGGAACTGGTCAAGAGCACAGCGTGATCCCTTTCTTAAGTAGCTAGAATTGCTGCTTTTTGCACTACGTGCAAGTTTTGTATCATTTGTTCCTCAACATACAGATTTTATGCAAGATTGAACAGTGTATTCCTTGATACACAATTTGTTGGATAGCAAAAATCCATGTGAAGAACAATGCATTCGGAAACTGTATAAAGCGAAATCTAGGACAAGATTGGCAAATGTTCTTGAAGACCAGAATGGGGTACAAACCAGACGAGCTCTGGCTCAAGACCTCGTAAAATTATTTGTGGGTCGACATGATCATAATCCTTAACAAATGGTTTTAAATTGTATGGTATCACTGTATTTTCTCCAGCTTCACACAATCCAGGTCTGCTCTATTACAAAGAATTTATGCCAGATTGATAACTTTGTTGTATGAAAAAGCTTATGGCTTTTACGTCGGTCAGTCGTCAGCACCATCATGAAAAGTCATGGTTATCTAGTGCGCAGAACCGTAGAGAATTTTGTGAGCAACTCACTCAGTGAGAAATAAACTCACCACATTCACCTCTTCGCGGCCGGAGGATTTAAAATTTAAAAAAGTCTTACCAATTTCTCCTTAGACAAAGTTTATTCCATTCCTTTTGAACAGTCTCTAGTTCAGTCTGAGAGACAATCATTTTGACGGTCTCTCGGCCGCACCGACGGCTTCTTGACGGCTTCGCCGTGGTAATGACTTCTCATCATAAACTGTAGCTGCCACCTATGTCACGGTTTCCTCAGGAAGAACATCTTAATTACGTCGATTGAAGCAAGTTAGGAAAAAATTCGAAAAAATGGGCGACGCGATCGATAGTTCAAAAACGAACATCAGATTCGTTTTCAGCGACCTCGACTACTCCCAGGGATAAAGTTTCGTGCCGCTTGAACGACATCCTCAAAAAATCGATAACATCGACCGATATCGATTGGTCGATTCCAGTTTCGTGTTCAGCGACCTCGATTATCCCCAGGGCTGAAGATTCGTGCCGCTTGAACGACATTCACAAAATATCGATCGATATCGATTGCTTCCCCTGCTGTGAACGCCTCCCGTCGATAATCATCTAAATGCCCAGGCACGGTTGCCGACGTGTTCGGCAGGTCTACGGCATCGCCAGACATGATGTCGACTGGTTCCCCATTTACTGGTCCCCTCTTCACTGGTGGTCCCTCTTCACTGGTTCCCCTTCACTAGTCCACCTTCATTGGTAAGCCCTTTTCCGTCCCACCCCCTTCATTGGACCCTCCTCCTCCTCCCCTTCACCGGTCCCCATTACTGGTCCCACCTCCACTGGTCCTCCTTCACTGGTCAACACCCTATCTGTCCCCCCTTTCGCAGGACCCTCCCCCTCCTCCCCTTCACCGGTCCCATTACTGGTCCCCCTTTACTGGTCTCCTCTTTACTGGTCCTCCCTTTATTGGTCAACCCTTTACCGGTCCCCCTTACTGGACCCCCATTCTTCACCGGTCTCCGATTACTGGTTCCACCTTCACTGGTTCCCCTTACTGGCTCCCTATTAAAGGTGTTCGGAATCCGGACACCCCTTGCGCGACATCGGTGACATGTCGTCTGAATCCGGTGTTGCCTTTTTGAGACGCAGATAAACGCGATGTTGAAACCTGAGAAGATATTTATTTGTAGGTTATGCGGCACAGAAATTGCTTGCTAACAAGCAACGAAACTTATGGAAAACCGGATAACGGTTAATTCGCTCATCCATGGAGTGCTGACTATACATTGGATTTAACCCCAAATCTTTGGATAATTGGATGTTTCGGATAACGGCAATTTCGCGAACCTGACATGGATAAGTGTCATTTTGTGCACCTCGGATATGCCTAGGTAGCACCCTGCTGCGTCAGACTGGGTGAGCTGTTTTCTGTTAAAGCAAGTGCTCCAACATGCGTAACGGTGGATCTCGCACTTGCACGCTTCGCACGAGCTTGGAGAATCACTAACCTTCGGAAGGCGATTCTTGTAAGACTTAATTCCGCTAACATCTTGTTTCTGCTCAATGCTTTCATGGAAGAAAGCCGTTCACCACTTCCATACGTTCATCACGGGCATTCTTTGCGGACCGTCCAGTAACGTCATTATGCTCAGTACTTCTGTTCATCAGATTGCTCCGCAACCGTTTTGGTGCTCAGCAGCGTTCATTACCTGACTTTGACACGTCTTCCGAATCCAGACGCTCACTGCATAAGTTCTCCGACACGTCTTCTGAATCTGAATGCTGGTTTCTTCCTTGCCCTGGACGGGTAGGCAGCCACCCAGTTGTGGTTTGACAACACTAATTGACCCCACGGTAGCGTTGGCCGTTATCCTGCGAAGTATTTACCCCATAGTCTTTTTCTGCAAAGGAAGCCTGCACTCCATAGTCATATGTTTGCTAAGGCGGTCGGAAAAGAACACGCTCCAGAAAGCTGTGGCTCGAGCTGTTCTGTCCATGTGCGGTCCCGCAACGACTCACCTGCCTAATGGAATGTCTGTCCATTTTGACTCCGCGAATTTTTCTTTCGCGCTCTACTTGCCCCTTCCTCGTTCTACATCGTCCGTTTCTTTCCCATTCGCATTTCTATGCGTTCAGAGTGTGATGCATACATATATAGCAATCCCTTAACTTTGATTTGGTAACCTACTGTCACTGTTTGGGCAATGTTAGTGTTTCCGTACATAGCCTTCTTTAAAAGCACAACACCAGGCGTGGCTAATTTTGCTATGTTGTTCAGCTTCCTTTTCTCACTTCCACCTTCCTATCATGTAAGTGACCTCACAGTTTGCTGCAGCAAGGTGTAGCTGGAGTCTAGGGGCGACGTTTGCCTTAAGGAATGTTGAAGGAAACGTTAGCCCTCCTGATATAAAGCAGATGTCTTCTATGGTGACATCTCATATAGAAACCTGAACATAGCAACATCGAACGGAGCTTCCTCTTATCGTAGAGCACCAGAAACATCGTCATTTTAATTACCTAAGAACGTGGGATGCACGCTTCAGTCATACTGAGCGACGTTATGTAAGCTATCAATATCGATCGCATGTGGAGCCTAATAGAAATTGGTGACTTTAATAACACCGCCGGCTGAAGTATGAATCTAGCGAAAAGAACCGTCTAATAGAGGGCTGTTAATAAGTGTCCCAAAATGACGAAGGAGTCCGCACAACCAGAATTCGAGCAATTATTTCCTTCCAATGTGCTCGAACCTCCTCAAACCTGCCGAAGTAGCTACAAGTATTTAGCAAGGTGAGTTTCTAGCACCGTATGCAGGCAATCGTTAGAGGACCACATGAACCTTATGGCACGACCGCAGCGGAGCTCATCGCGCACGCGGCAGTCGTCGTCGCGGGCGCGGTGACCATTCGTACATAAGGCCTATGTCATACTTTCTCTCACCCCGAGCGAAGGTGACGAACTGAGCGATGAGCGAAGTCTCTTCGCTAGCGTGAAGCTAGCGAATAGGCGCGCAGTTAATGGCGTTGTGTGCAGCTGCGTCGGGAGGGCTAGAACACACCATTGCTGCAAATAAATTCCGGTTTCAAAAGACAAATAGGACTGTGCTACATGGTGACCCCCGGACCCTATTTGCGCTGCGAGGAAATTCAAAAATTATGAAAACGGGGGAGATTGATTGGGGGCATCGCTACCGATGCTGGCCGACGCTCAGCTCAGCTCAGCGACGCGGTCGCATCGGTAGCGATGCCGTATCACTCGAAGGTATGAACCCCGCTAGCGAGGCCTCGCTAGCGGTGGGTCGGACAACTGCTACACGCGTCTGCCCCTCCACAACGTTTGATACGTTCCCTTCCCTAATTCTGTTAGTTGTCCATCGTCTTCGCTAGCGAAGAGCGATGGTATGACATAGGCCTAAAGACCGCCCCTCGACTCTGGCTAGCCTACCTATTCATGATGTCGCTCCCCTCAGTGCTTGGATACGCGTAAATGGATACTGTCATCCCACCGTCTTCGATCATCCTGCTTTCTATGCATTCAGAAGCGTTAGACAACTTTCTAAATACTGAATACTGGTTAAGGCTGCCATCACCATTTGTCCTGTTTAGCTGCGCGATGTTACTGTCATTTACACATGCGCTGCTTGGTCATCGATTCTTTTTCATGCTGTTGTTTCTTTCATTTTTGTTTGTTTGTTTGTAATTTCATAGGGCCTGTTCGTACTTCGGCGACAAGAGCGACGAGAGCGACTGGGGCGAGGAGAGAGTGTGGAGTACGTAATTATTTACGTACACCACCCTACGTCCGTCGCCCAGTCGCTCCAGTCGCTCTTGTCGCTCTTGTCGCCGAAGTATGAACTGGGCCTTAGGCCCCGTTTATACTTCGTCGTGGCGCGACGCCACGCCACGTATAGTGGCCATTTTGATTGTGCGACGCGATCGATCAATTTGGCCTCATTGCGTGGCCATCGCGTCGCGCCGCGACGAAGTATAAACGGAACTTTAGAGAAAATCATTACCGAATGTGTGGGCAGGTATCTATGTCTGACGTTCTATCGCTGACACCCTTGTTTGCGATTTTGTTCTCTCATTGCCATATTTCGCTCTCCGTTGTTGGATGAAATGTTTGTACTAGCTTTGGTTGAGGTCTACAAAAGCGGCGGCATACCGCGTATCTCCTTGTTCGCTAACCTTTTCTCTGTATGCGTGCTATTTTGTGGAGTCACAAGGTTGGAGAGTGACACAATGAGTAGGGACTTAAGTTCAATAAAAACTAAAGTTTCACGCGTTTGAAGGGACCGGAGAATATTCGCGTTATAACGGGAGTCCCGTCCGAACCGGTGATGAAGTTTTTTTACACCAATTAACGCACAGATTTATCTAAAATCACATAAAATGACAAAATGTGGCTACAGTGATGAAATATGTGGCCATGAAGAGAGTGTGAAGGCAACGAACATTTTAAATTATTAATGAATCCCTGTCCCTACCATTAGAGACCCTCTATTATATGCATAAGTTCGCAAAGCGAGTGTGGGGAATAACAGAGTACCAGGGGTAGTTAGACGTGATCAATTTGCAACCTAATGTTGCAAGACTTTTTTTGTGATCAAAATTATCGCACCAGGTGGGATTCAAACCAGCACTCCCAGCGTATGGGCAAAATTTTAGCCACTACGCTATCAGCGCTGTTCCATCGCGCGACACCCCTTGCCGCAAATGGCTTATGAGGGGCGGTCTTTATGTACGAATGGTCACCGCGCCCGCGACGGCGACTGCCGTGTGCGCGATGAGCTCCGCTGTGGTCATGCGAGTTGCGGCTCATGACCTGCTGCGGACGCTAGGTTTGAGTTGTTGATATCCCTTTCTGGTGTTGCAGGAGCTGCAGGAAAACATGCTCTGGTTCAGAAATTCAGTTCGAGTTATAAAACTAAACAATGTTCTAATGCTCAATTTTATATGGTGCTTCTTCAGGAAAAACTGAAAATGTGACACACTATCGCAGTGAAACTGACATTGTATACACTTTATAACACTTGATGTGCAAGTTTTGATGCAGGTCTAGATATCACCGACCGCTGAAGTCACCCAGTTGCGTCGTCTTCTGCCGTGCTATTCGCCGCGTCCGGGCGACCATTCGTACATAATGTCCCGCAGCCAATGGCTTATCAGCACTATCCCATGATTTCGGAATGTTGAGTGCGATCAAACAGCGCTGCAGCTGTAATCCTGAAAAGCAGAGGATGAAGGCACACGTTCCGCATGGTGCGAGAGTTCTGCCCGCAACAAAACATCCTGCAGCGGTGTGTAGCATCCATACTAGCGGCTTCAGCCTTGAGTCATAAGTGTAGTGCATTGTTTTTAATAATCAGCGTTTGCTTCCACATCCTCTCACGTTCCCGATAGAGGAAATCTCTCAGTGCTCGGAACCTTCTTACGACTATCAGGAGCCTTCCACTGTGCACGACATGTTACTGACTATGAACACTTGCTGATCGGGCATGCGAGGAAAACATTGGATCATCATCTTAGGATGGCACGCATTTTGTGGACCTCCCATCCCTTGACCAGAAGAAGGTTTCTAGCCGGCTGCCCTTCATTATCCCAGTAAACAACGTGGCGCAGCGAAAGCTGCTTCCTGTGCTTCTGCTAGCTCTTCGGAGAGAAGGAGGTTTATCTCGTACAAGTACAACAGACACACGACACGCGACATACTTGTACAGACAAAGCAGATCATGAAGGAAGCGGGTCTACAGCCTGGGCGGGTGACTGTCTTTGTGTCATTATGCGGCTTCATCGTCGGCGTAGAGCTCCGCCCTGAAATACCAACGTGACCCATGGCCAGCTTACCGTAAGGCTGGTTAAGTCTGGTTACCTTATACCTCCCCCTTTGATTAAAAGTCCGTCCCGGACTTTCGGAGGGAACAAAAAAAAAATCAAACGATGGTGGAGAAACTCACTTAAGTATTGTGTAGCTAAATGAAAAAGCTGATCAACCTTGGTACCGTTGGGGGTGGAGAGACGAGGCAGTTTGTAACGCGCCAGAACGTATAAGATCTCGCGTAATGATTTGACGTTGCCGAGGGGAAATTGCCCATGGCGACATCGAGACAGCGCGGCATTCATTCGTCTGTAGTCGTCGAGGAAGTCGGCTGAAGAAGCGGTAAAGTGAGTCCTAGTTGTTATGAGGATAACTTCCTCCTTTTCACGTCCTTGTACAGAATCAGCCGTCGTCAGCTCAACTTCTTTAGCGGTCAGCCTCTCGTGAAGGCAGCGTGACTGCTCCTTGTAGAAAGAAATGACGCATATCAGGGCGGTCTGAATACCTGCACGCTGTGACTAATTAGTTGTAGACATACCATAGTCTCCAATGAATTAAAGTGAGGCGGCTGACGGCCTTTGTGGACTCGCGGTGGATGTCAACGAACATGACAACATCTGTGTTGGGAACCAGGTGACGTCCAAGAGTAGGCGACATGCTTCTGGTGGAGTTCCGCTTAATGGAGCACCGTTGTAGGCGACTATGTTGGGGAGGCCAATGAGTGCGGGATGTGAGCGAAACGTGGGAACGAGTGGAGCGACAGGTGCTGCTGTAGCAGATACGAGTGCCGTGATGACACTGTGGGCGCCGAACTGTACCAAGTTGGTTGTTCGCAAGCACCGTGTGTGGGGCTCCAGCTGGTGGATGTCACCAATGCAGACCTGACGAGCATCGGAAAACCGACTGGCGATAGCTGCCAGCGCCGGCTCTGGTATCTGCGACGCCTCGTCACCTATAAGTATGCCAAGCCATTGAACATATGACCGCAACATTCCGTCTCCGGGTTGGGTGATGTTCAAGAGTGACGCTGTGGTCATACAGATATCTGAGGGCAGGCGGAGAACAAAGAGAAGCTTGACCATTTTCTCCACTGAATGAGATACTTCGCGCTCAGCAATCTCGTACTCCTCCCGGAGCTTAGGTGTCATGTTGAAATGAAGCTATGGATTAGCAAGGTAATCCTTCAACAGCTAGCGCCTAGATTTGAAAAGCCTGTAACTCTCGCAGTCTTCCTTTGAGAGACGATCACGGTAGACGTCGCCAAGCGTCTTCAAGACACTATTTAGGTCTACATGGGTAGGGTAACGGTTATCAGCTGATGCCGCATCTGAAACGCAGCGAATAACTGAGAGATTTTGGAAATCTCTTAGCGATAATAAAGCCCTCCGCACACTTTTGCGGCAACGCAGCAGCCCTATCTTTAAGCATGGCGCAAAGGCGCAGAGTCGCCGCGCGAGGCTAGTTTTGCCTCGCGCGGCGACTCTGCGCCTTTGCCGCTGATGTGCCGCCTACGCGGCAGATGCGGCAGACGCGGTGCCGCCTGCGCGGCATACGCGGTGGCAGCGGCAGTAATCCTTCAAGGCATTCTTGCCGCATTTCCGCGTTGAGCGAGCGGGAGGAGTGCCGCGTGGACTCTAGCACGCGGCAGTGGAAGCCGCGTACGCGGCTGTTCTGGCCTCTACCGCATACGCGGCTGCCGCAAAAGTGTGCCGAGGGCTTAAGGTCTCTGTGAACTGGGCAACAGTCGCGTTAAGGGAGCTGTTACAATGACTGAAGAACCGGGGCGTATGACAATGATGGCCGCCATAAGGGCGTGGACCACAGTTTTACCTGTACCAAAAGCCGCCTGGATGGCGACGACAGGTAACTGCTGGTTCCCAGTCGGACGGCTGCGAGCTGGCCGTCCGTGAGGCGGAGCGTCCAGCTGCCGACAGTGTACTCGAGGGCTAGATCAGCTGCTTGGCCGGGGTCGCCGCTGCGGTAAACGGGCTGGCGGCCGTAGACAGCTGAAGATGTCGATTGCCCGGGAAAGAGAACATTTGGCCGAGCATACCTCCATGCGAGAGATGATGTTGTAGACGGGGCCAGCATGTGAAGTCTGTCGACCTAGTCGTACGCATATGTCGACGAACGACCCTGTGCCGAGGTGGCGTCCTGAGAGATTTGAGAAATCTGCGTTAACTGCATCGGTAATCTGTTCGACCATGGGAAAGCCTGAATTGTCAATGTAGTGCTTTTTGCTTGGGAACTGCCTCGACGTGAGGAACAGAGACATGTGCGGGGACGTTAGATCCGGAGATCCACAGCGCTACAGGACACTGAACTGCCCATCCCGCCTCCTATGCCATATCGGTGAGAGTGAAGGAAAGACGAGTGGGGAAATGATAGGGAACCGTTCTCGTCGCCGTAACCCAGTGTGACTTCCGATCATCGCTCATCGAATTTACCGCAGCCAGCGCTGAACATACCACATTAAACACCTTTGACATGAACTTTCTGGCCTACAATGGGTTGGTTGTGAAGTTCTCGAAGTCATTAGCGCGTTCGTTAAATAATGCGGGAACATCTTCTCGCAACTTCCGCACTTCGATGGTAACCATTCCCTCCTCTGGATGCATACGTAAGAATTGCCGTGCAAGAGCGCAGAGCTTTTGCTTCGAGAACTGTGATGCCGGTGGTTTCAAAAACTTCATGGCGCATGAGAAAGAAAGAATTCACCCGAGAAGTGGCGACCGTCTGGTCATCGGGCCGAATGTCTGAAAACGGGAACGTGCAGCTTGAAGGAGTCAATGTTTCCGGTTCCGCAACGCCCTCAAATGCTGCTCTTAACAGATTCTTCGTTCCTTGTCGCTGAACAGTCGATAGAACGTTGCCGAAGAATAGCTCATCCATCATATTAGGCTTCACCAAAGCAACTCTGCGACCTTGAAGAAGAAAGCGCCGTTGTTTTCTAAAGCTGTAGTACGCGGAATACGGGACGCTCGAAGGACACGAGTGGGGTCAGCCGCTGCCTTAAGTGTAGGCCTAACATCGAAGACCCACAGAAAGTGTTAAACCCTCTAAGAGTTGTGGGAGTGTCGATATGAAGTCGAATAAGATGCAGTGGAGATCTCGACGGTCGGGACCGATCGTTAAAAAATCCTTAGCTTCTACGACGACTCCTGTTCTCCAACCAACAGAGACTACCTGACAGAGAACTGGACGGCGCTTGTCATCCAGGATCGTGGGACTGTGTCGATGTACTTGTTCTGTTTCTTTGGTGTCCTTTTAAGGTGGGGAACATCGACGTTTTTATACGTACCTTCCATGATGACGTACTAGGAGCGCTCACGGAAGGCGACCGTGTCCTCGAGGTGTTGACGTTAGATGAGCGGTATGTATGTAGGGGTACGATCTATGCGTAGCGGTACCTGCTGAAAGAGCAACTTAACAAACTTGAGTCGCATGTACCCCGCATCCGATAGGTGGTACACGTCATTCGATAACTGAGTGGTAACGAAGATAACATCCTTGCGATGCAGGCTGTCCGGACGAGGGTTGGCCTACTGCGCCCATGGGTGTGAGTTAATGAGGTAGTGCATGAAACCCTTTGGATTGTGCTCCGGTAATTGCGCCGATGGTCCTGCGTCATGTTGCGAAGCGGCAGGCTGATGGGTACGACCACGTTGACGAAGGCGACTGCCACGTGTGGGACGGCTTCCTCGTCGGGACTGACCACGACGTGATGCTGAAGCTCTACCCCTACCAAAATGGACGTCGCTTTCTATGGCGGGTGCAGCAGACGACGTTTCACCGTGAGAGTTTGTGAAATTTTCTGCGGGAATGGCCTGCAATAGTGGCATAAGATGCCGCTGTTGGAGTAGAATATATGTGCTCCAGCTCCAGTGGCCTCTACGGCACCGCCATCTAACGTGTCCATATTCCCGCATCATCAACAAGATCTTGAAGGCTACCGTCACACGGCTGAGAAGAAGGTAAATCACACTTCTCTGAATTTAACAGCGTCTCATACTCCATTGGCTCGAGTTCGGTGCGCACCGCAACGAAGAGAAAAAACGCTTCGACGGGGAATTGGGCAATGACCAAGCTTTCTGGAATACTACGACTAAATGTGTGCTGAGAAAATAGGCTAAAAGGCGCGAGGAAGAGCATTGACGGATGAATGAGCGATGGGATCTTAAAGCTATGGTAAATAAGAGATAGCGAAAGCACGCGAAGTAGAAAATTTGCGAACCCTGTGATGTGATACGAAGACCTGTCGACAGAGTCAACTTGATCTCCTTTATTGTTTAGTAGGTTTTGGCATTGTTTTAATTCTTCTACCTTGTACGCCATTTGTGTGTGTTGAAGCCATGCTTTGACAAGATACAATACCGCTCCTAATTCGTGAACAATCGTCGCTTTGCGACAGATTTTTCCGTCGCAAACCGTCGCAGTGCCATAACTTCGTTCAAGTTTAGTATATGAAAATTAAATTGCACCATTAGATTCACCACCCACCTACCAATCCAACTACCTGCTTGGACTGTACAATTACAAACTCTTGACCTAGTTGTGGAGCTCGTCCTCCCAAACGTCCGCTAATTGATTTACGACCTCTCGAAAAGCGCCATTGGCGTCTTCCTTGACCACTCCACTAGCCAGCTTCGTCGAAATCCGGGATTCACTATTTTTCTCAAAAAATCTGAATTCAGCTTGTTGTAGCTGTTGCTGCAACATTAAACACTAGCAGATTTGGTTAATTTTGATCCCGTCGCAAGTTTAATCCAAATACGCTGAAGGTCCACTTTCAGGCCGCTATTCCGCACCGAATATACTCTCCCGTGCAAACATTTATTTATGTTAAGCCAGCTGGGAAAACCTCCTTTAAACTCTGCCAAAACAGGTTTAAGAGCTAAAAAACGGCCCCTTATAATTAACTCCAAGTACGCAGTTTTCTTCAGCTGTAATGGATTTTCCACATATTTAATTGGTTGCAAGATGTGTTTTAGAGCAGTGACGGAGCTCGATCCTTCTTTACTGGACGGCATCGTTGGTCAGCATTCGAGAACTGCCAGGTGATGAAGCAGTCTCCATCCGAAGTGGTCATTTTATGGCCTTAACTGGGACCCAGTTTCGCAAATTTCCCTCCTTTTCTTCGGTTTAGTCTCCAGGTTTGCTCTGAATGAGAAAACGGTTTGGCTGGTGATTTTTGCCACCGTAGCAGCTTTCCGACGATATAATATGGCTCAGATGCGAGATGGTCGAAATTTTACCCTATCTGCACCCTGTCGACTATGAGACCGGGAACTGGACTCGGCCTGAGCCCAGCGCTCGGTGACGGCGCGCCGCCGATGACCCTTGTTCGGCTCGCGCCTGAGTGCGATACCCAGTGGCAGTGTCCTACTAGCAATAAAACCAACGCCGATCGGTCTTCTAAAAAAAGTTCTTATAAGAACGTTAGAGAGATTGAGATAGATACAAGTACTCCTGCGAGCACAATCGAAAAGGAAGTGCACCTGCTCAACAGGTCAGCACTACCTTGCCTTTTTGATCTCTGTGTTCCACACTACTCGAAGTTTGCAAGAAAGCCAGAAAGGGCTCCGTAGAAAGTGCTTGCGCTGTGCTGCACACGTCACACTGAAACTGCTCTCGCTGCTGACGTTCTAGTTGCCATCAAGAAATTCTTCATCCCTCCTTAATAGACATTGCAGTTTATTATGTCTTAATGACTGTCTTTAAAAAGACAAATGACGGTTGTTGTGCCTGAGGTAGTGGTTCCACGCTTTCGCAGCGGCAGCTGCTATAAAGGTGATCTACAACTGCTAAGGCCCCTTGGGTTCCTCCAGGGAATTACCTGGATACGTGACCGTTTTCGGGAACAAAAATATAAAAATATGATAGGTATCGTTGACTAATATTACTATTATTTAATTATATTAAATGAGTTTGGCTTATCACTCTTATTCTCATTTTTACGACCATTCATTGTGCAGGCTTCTAGTGTTAGGGCTCTATGGCAACACAGTGCTGAAAAATACGAAAATGCAGTGCATAATGATGTTTTTACTTTGTTGATCAGCGGGTGTCAACTAAAATTGTGCAGGATTGCTTTGTTTTGTTTTTACCCTATTTTTTAGGAGCACACTTAAGAGCAGTTATAAATAATTAAATAAATATAATAG